>VXBX01006899.1:25677-73208 GCA_013400415.1 Scytalopus superciliaris
AAAAAAAAGGAAAAAAAAAAAAAAGGCATTTCCCTTAAACTGCAAATAATTTAAAAATGCACTATTTTTCATACTGCTACAGGGAATAAAATAAAGCCCCATGAACAGTTTGATCAGAGGGCAGTGTGATAACACTGCCTATGAGAAGCTGACAAAATGGACCCACAAAGGCAAATTCCATCCTCTGAACAGCTTCCCTTTCAATTCTATTGACTTTTAATCTTTGTTGAAATTTGCCTTGAAAAATACACTTTCTAATAGAGACTGGCTTATTGCAACCTTCATGTAACATATACAATAGTACAAACTATTTTATCTCTGTCTTTTAGCATTGTGCTCAAGTTTAATCCGTCTGTGGTGCATAGAAACTCATCTTTGTCTAAGAACACCTGGCAGTCTCAATAAAAGGATTCACAGACTCTTCCAATGAAAGAGACAAGCAGTGAAAATAGATGTATAAATCTCAGCTTTACATATTATTCAGTGACTGCTTACCTTCAAATTAACAGTCAATCCCTGAAGTAACTCTCAAAAACCCGTGTATCTTGATCAGTGCAGCACAGACATCTTCCCTCTGACTCAGTGATCCTCTTTTCCACAATCACACAGCTGCAACAAGAGGAATCAGATATCTGACAAGCCAGACTGACAGTATCATATGCTGAGATATGATGTGCTGGTTTAAAGATAAACCAGCAGGAGGAATGAATCCAACTCACAAACAGATTATAAATCAGAACTATAATTTAGTAAAAAAGATCACAATCAGTACAAGGGTACAGAGGAAAAAGTCCCTTTAACCACAAAAAACAAATGTATAACCCAGCAGCCTGGGGCACAAACAGAATGATATTTGTCAGCCCCTGTGCTGAGCACCACCTGGCCCTCCTAAGTACAAAGTAAGAGGAAAGAAGAAACCTGTCAGTGAGGGTGGTGGTCCCAGTCCCATCAAGAGTGGCAGTCACAGTCCTGTTGAAGATCTGGTTCTCCTCTGGACTTGACCAGCCCTCCCCAGTCCCAAAACCCCAGTTTATATATACCTAGGCTCAGGTAGGAGGGTCCAGTACCTCCCCCAGGGTGGGGAGTTTCACAATGGGTGATTTACACTCTGACATATTTTTGGAATCCCTGATGGCCCATTAGCAGACATGACCCCTTAGGCTGGCTGTGAAGGTGCTGATGGCTCCCCAGAGGGGTGTTATCACACTGAGTCACTGATGTGAAGACAGGAAACCTTTCTTATCTCACAGAAGTTCCCAAACACCCAGCTTGTAGCCTGAGGAGTCAGGTGTGCCCCAGGCAGCTACTGCAAATGATCCATTGTTAGCAGTTCATGAGGGGGCCAGGTGGAACTCTTTTCCATGGGGCAGGCAGTCTCTTTCCTGGTTCCATGGTTGAAAAGAAAGAGAGAGGAGGTGATCCCTCTGAAGAACAGGGTTGGTAGATGAAAGAAAAATTCCAAGATTTTAAATCCATAACATATGAAGGTTGAGAAACTCAGCGTAAAGGAAGTTTTAAGCCAGATCTTATGCTTCCTGGCAAAACCTAACCACTAACCTACCAGACTAAGAGGACATTAATATTGACTTAAATCCTGTCTTTTTTTTAATGGAAAAGCTCTCTGAAATGTTATAGGATTCAAGTCAATGCAAGCACCCAAAATGTAGAGCTTTCTAAGTAGTGAACTTGTGTAGATATTTCCTGACAGCCTCAGAGAAAGTATCCTTTTCAAATATACTCCTTTTTAACCTTTATAGAAAGTCAACTTGCAGTCTCCATAATGTGCAGAGTCTAGATACTATACTGAGGACTTCTAATTCCACTTCCCAATAATCAAGTCCTTGTCAGTCTATTTGTAAGTAACCTGTACACAGCTGGCACAGAAGAGGGCATAGTATTCAATTCCAGACTATTATCTGTTATACTGCAGGGTTTTTTGTTTGATAAACCTCATTCTGCAAATACTAGAAAGTCCAGTTCTAGATGCAACATTCCTTTAGTACATACTGTCACCACAAGGGCAGGTAAAATTATAATTTAGTAAAGATTCTTACCAAATATAAATGCTTTTTCCACAAGTTTTCCAGAGAATCAGTGTTCAAACTGAATTTATCATGTGTAGTTTTGTATGTCAGTAAATATGCAGCTACATCAGTACACTACTGAGGTTCCTAAATACCTCACTATGTCTCCTATTCATATGTAAAATCTGCAACTTGCATCAGAATCCAGGAGTTTGAGCTCTGAGACTATTTCACCATTAGAAAGACAACTTCTGTTGTAGTCTTTATACCAGGGTCCAAACATGAAAAACATTTATGACTCAATTTCTGTACAGAAATATATTCTAATTGTGTGATTCATGGGAATCAGTCTGAGGAACAAACATATGTAAACAAGCTAGTCTATCAATGCTATGAATCTACTAGTGTAACCTTATCAATAACCTGCCTGCCATCACTGCTTCCAGGAATGTCTTTTACAGTGTGCCAAGAGATGTAAAACAAGAGAGGCAAGACTTTTTTCTCCTTACTTAGGAGAAAAACTCCATGAAGTGAAAAATGAAAAGGTTACCCACTTCCAAAACCTTCATTAAATGAACAGACACAAAGGTCTTTGATGATGAATAGCTCATTATTTGACCTCATTACCCTGGCATGTACATCTATGAAATGACTAGAAACTAAGAAGTTGTAGCCCACAAGCTTTATAGAGTGTCTGCTGGAAATTGGCACATTATAGTTTAGGGCCTATAACAATGTATTATGAAAAATAATTGAAAAAACCCCAGAACTAATTATTTGAAAATACAGCAAGGAACCTTTGATGTCAAAGGAGATCCTTTCCTTAGTGAGCCAAAATCACATTTTAGGCTGGACTCTGTATGATATACATATGCATGTTCACTAGTTGAAAAGTTGTTAGTGCTATGAAAATGACCTCCCATGTAAACAGGCTCAGGACATAAACAACATGATGGAAGTGCAAATTTAACATGTGTGAAGGTGTAAAGCAAGCTCAAGACTCTATAGCATATTCCAGAACACAGCCCAATTATAAAGTTCTGTGCTTTAATTTCCTAAGGTCAGTATATAATTTAAGAATACATTTGAGCATTCAGACTGCAAAAAACAAATATATTCATCATTCAGTTCTGTTCTATTATATGAGGATAATTCCTCTAAATTTTTATCATTTTCTTTTTTTTTTGTTTCCTTTGAATGTCAAGGGACTCTTTCTCATTTCTGTTCTCTTCTACACACAAAATCTACTCTTAAGCTTCTCCTGTAACCTGTTAACACCTGTTATGCTTCTCTAACCAAATACACAATATTACAAGATCCTTGACCCTGTACACTATCACTCAAGAATCCACAGAATCAGTCCCTCCTAAACTTACCCTTACATATGTCAAAGAAATCCTTATACTTAGCCAAACCTTAAGAAAAAAGAAAAATTCAAAGTATTTTCTTTTACTTCACGTGAACAGTATCACTCAGACTCATTTACATCAAGTGAACTATCAGTGACATCAGCCTTATCCAGAAATAGTGTAAATATCTGAAAGAAACATAATTGAATCCTCATATTATTAAAGAAAATTAGAAAAAATGATGTAGGTATTTCTAGATTGCATCCCTGTGCATATGCACTTGGTGTAAGTATTACCCAATGAAGAAATAATACACAAGATTCAGGAAAAAAGATAGGTGCGACCTATGCATTTTCATATGACAACAAATAGCAAACCTTTCCTGTTTAGCCCCTCTTGAGGTATAGTAGAAGGTTCTGATGATAGTTATCAATTTATTTATTTGTTTGTACTTCTGGCAAAATGGTTTTACTTTTTTGCATGTACAGAATGTTAATATGTCACAAATATAGAATAATACTTTCAGTTATAAAATGGTCTGTTTTCTACTGATGTAAAAAATTTGTAATTATCAAAAACATCTATTTACTTATAAAATGAAAAATGCTTTTTCATAACAGGTGAAAAATTTAGAGGAAAAACAAAAACCAAACAAACTCAAACACATTAGCTTAACTTCAGAGTTACCAAACTCTTTATTAACAAATGGCCTTACAACAAAACAAAACAAAATAATCCCTGAAACAACATGGTTGCATGCAGCCCACTTTAGAGTCACAATTCACATGAGAAGCATAGAACAAGGCACCCTGGCTATACTGAAACAGTTATTTCTACTCCTCTCTGTCTCCATAGCTCATTCAGAGTGCATCCTTGTCTTTTGTTATCCCAATCACTTTGCCCCTGCTCTGGAGAGTGGAACACTATCAAATTTGACATTGCTGCAGGCCCCCTTAACAGAGCAGAACAGCAGCAAGAAAATGATTGTGTATGGTCTGTGAATTGAATATATTCCTACAGGCTCAATTCTGAAATGAAATTATCATGTTTAACTCGCTCTCTCCAGCAACTAAAACGTAAGAGCCATTTTGAGTAGCTAGAGGGCTTGCTGAGAGCTCCACTTGGAAAGCACCAGAGTATGTGTGCACACTCAAAAATGTGTCCGGATTACTAACAATATAAACATAAGTTTTAATCATGAAAATGCAGTCTGCTTGCTTTCATGAGAGAAAAGTCACAAATATCAACTTGTATAGAAATCCACTATGAACCTAATAAGAAAAATATTTTCATTCTTTTGACAGAGAAGGTAGTCCAGAGTACACATATCTAAAAGATCAGCTGCCATTGGACATCTTTTACTAGCATGTCCATCCTTTTATTATCACAAAGGAGTATTCTAGAACATTACCTTCCTCAGCTTTGCTTACTACTTATTCTCTACCCTTTTTTGCTTTAGGCAGCAGAACAGAATTTCTTCCGGAAGTTTTCTTTAGCAGTGCTTAAACCCACATTGTATGTGTCCTGCTAAACATTCGTGAATTTACTTTGAGATTGAAGAAAATGGTAGCGACACTCACCCCATTTTACTGAATGGCATCTGAGGGTGGACATGCTAAAACCAAGAGATATGCAACATACAAACTGTTGCAGGCAAAAGGGTCTTAACTTGTTTAATTACTGTCAAGTAACACAAAACTTCTGCTAAACTGTTCAGATATTAGGAAAAAAGATTGCAAATAGTTAAAAAATAGTTAAGGAAGCACTTTTCTTTCCCCTTCCCCAGGTTCAGCTTTAAGCAAACACCTCTGTTCTCTCCTTTAAGTCTCAGTATCACCTCATTTTTGCTGTATACTATATTTAGTCCCTCCCAGCTCCATCACCAGTGAGGTGATGAGTGGTGAAGGCGCTGAGTGCCAGAGCATAATGACTTCTGCATGCTGCTCCTTTCCTCTCACTCCTTTCTCTGTGTTGCAGGGTGGGTAGCCTTCAGTGACACCCCTTCCAGGGTGCCCCTGCCCCAGGGAATGCTGCCTATGGTCCCCAGTCCCTCAGAGCAGCACCTTCTCTGTCATCGAGCACATCCTCCCAGAGCTTGCCATCAGCCTTGTCCCCTGTAACATTCTCTTTTGTGTCTTTTCCATTTCCTCCCACCCTTCCAAATGTTGCTGTCTCTCAAACAGGCCTGCTCAGAGATGCCACATGCCCTGGCTATGGCTCTGGCAGACAGCCGGCCATTCACATGCCCTGTGACTCCTGATGCAATCATGCTGACTGTACCCAGCACACACAGGCACCTGACGACCATTTTTCCAGTTACTTCCAGTTACTGCATTACAAGACTGACTACATCATGACTGAAATGAGGAATATAACAGCATGCAAATTTTGAACCTAAGTATTAAAGCTTAACATTTATATGCAGGAAAACCTGAGACATAGAGCCCAGTTCCCAAGGTCACATATAGTCATATAAACTTTTATTCACATCACAGTTTCAGATTATTTCAAAATAAAATATCCATTGCAGAAAACATCTGTCATCTGAGTTGAAGCACTAGAGCACTGTAAGGAGTCATAAAACCCATAAAAATGAATTGCAACAAAATAACTGCATTAAAATAATCTAATGAGTATGATTTAATTTGGGAGAAATTCGCTCGCCATTGATTGTTAGGTATTTGTATGCTATAGTGGTATAAGAATACTGTGAAAAGAGAAAAGTAGAAAAATTACAGCAGGAAACTTGAAAGGATTTTAAAACATCATATTTCCACCCTTTTTACCCAAATAATGATCTTACTCTCTTAAATTCAGGATTTCTGTATGTTTCAGAGTTCAGCAAGAAAACAAGCATTTGTTTCAGAGTTCAGCAAGAAAATAAGCATTTGTTTTTAATCTAGAATAAGAAGTTAATTTTTTTCTTTCTTATATTACTAATATTCACACTTTTTGGCAGTCATGATCCAGAAATCAGCAGTTAGGCTTTCTTTCACTTTACCTTTTTTTAATTATCTGTTTGTATAGTTGGGGAATTGATGTCAGCTGGGCACAAAATGAGACCCACATTACTTACTGACATATAATCTCTCTTTTTTTATATATATTTTTTCTTTAAGGACTAGCCAGAATGACTAGAAGAGTGGAGAGCTATGTCTTGTCTGTGACACCTGCACACTTCCCAATACCACTTGTTTAAGACACTTGTGGACTCTGTAACAACATAGTCCTACACCTTGAATTCCTCCATACCTATGGCAAACCAGAGGGTTTCACACATTTTTTCCTATCAACCTCTGGTTTCCCACCTTAAGTGTGTTATGTGGGTATGAAGTTAAGAGCAGTTATGTGTCAAGGTTTGTTTATTGCTTCTTCGCCCTTCCACTCCAGAACAGAGCTGGGATGATGTCACCAATATCTTGCTCTTTCACATCAATCTTTCACTATGACAGCTTGTATACTGATTTCTTCCTAAAGTGCAAAACCAAATTAGACAAATAACAGTCATATTTTGTCATCTTTTG
This sequence comes from Scytalopus superciliaris, assembly GCA_013400415.1. NCBI lineage: Eukaryota > Metazoa > Chordata > Aves > Passeriformes > Rhinocryptidae > Scytalopus > Scytalopus superciliaris. The sequence goes on from VXBX01006899.1 coordinate 32,575, forward strand.
TGATAATACAAAGAGTTCTAATAAATTTCCACACCTGAATTTAAGATCCAGATTAAAGATTAAACTACCGTTAAACTAAGTTTGTTTGATAAGCAGTTGGAAACACTGACTGACATCAAATATGGAAGTGTTTGCACAATTAAGCAGGAAGCAGAAAATGTTTAAAATATTAAGGTAATACATGACTTCATAAACTGGGGGAACAGAAACTAATAAATTGATCTGCAAATAAATAATGCATAATAAAATATCTTGGAGCATGATGATATGTTTACTAAAACAGAAAATATAAAAATAGCAAAAAATATATCAAATAGAAGAGAATTACCAGATATTTACAATTAAGTTCCAAAATAAGTCCTTTCATGTACTATAAAATTTAGCTCTGAAGTGCTCAAATGAAAAACTTCTGCAGCATGTTATCTGATGCTCAGCAACTCCTAAAACCCTTTGCTACAAGGGCAGATGCATCTCCTATGTCCTGTCACTTCACAGTTTTCATCGGAAAACGGAACCACACAAAATTACCATGGATCAATTGATTTGCAGTAACAAGCTACTTTCTGGTTATATATTCCAGTATTTGAGTCTTTTTTTCTGTCTGGGAAATTAAGGCAAATTCTGCTATTTTTATCTGTCCAGTTAATTAAGGTTACAATGTAGGGTTTAATAAAGAAAAAAAAATCAGTGAACAAAAGAGCAAAATAATACCAATGTCAATCATATGACCATTTGCTCATTATTTTGAATGTACTATACTGAATCTATAGAGATTTATTAATATGGATACATTATATGGAATACATGCTGTACTCACATAACATTCCTCTCTTAAATTAGAATAGCAAAAGAGAAAAAATAAAGACCTTTGTATTAATACACATTTTCAGCTGCCATAATTATCTCTGTCATAGTTCTTTATTCCATTCCTTTCCTTCTGAAATATCTCTACAAAACAGTATCTCCCTCAAACAAAAAAATCACCTCAAATTATATTACAGCAAATTTCATCTCTTAATAGATACCATAAAAAAAAAAAAAAAANGCTGAATTTAAAATATGAGATCTCATTCAGCATTTACAAAAATACGTCTGAGACTTCATCAGAAGAGTACCTTGGATCTGGACTTGGATCCTGGAGCAATGTCAAGTAAGAGAAAGAAGTTAACTATAAATCTTGTAAAAATAAATCAGTATTGTTTAGCTGAGAAATAACTCTGTGAAAGAACTTCAATTATCTCTCAGAACTCACAATTTATTGTCTGCAGACTCTCTGCCCATTCCATTAGTACCAAAGAGGCTGCTGTATTGTGTTTGAAATTTATTGGCTACTAAGAGGAGGATTCAGTTCCTGTATTTGCTTAATGCACTGAAGAAAAATACATGTATTCTTTCAAAGTAGATGTACCCCTTTCCAATATATCAGAGATCTAACATGGGGATTTCAGGTTAGATCACATCTTCTTGGGATGAAATCTGCTTTGTGAGCTTCCAGATTTGACATAATGACTGACAGAAATGCATAGCCACTAATTTCCAAGTTGTCTCTCCTAAGCCACCTATGCCATACTGTAATGCTAACAACATAAAAACCAATTCAAGGTCAACGCATGTTAAGAACTGTAGGCTTCTTGAACGGGTTAGCATTTCTGTCTCCAACACTGATTCTAGTATTATTTTCTCCACTTTTGAATGAATAGTTCAACAGAGAGAAAAACATGTGAAAGAGCAATCACAGATTTATGCATTCTCTAACCATAGTACTTTTTAAGTATATGTGCCAACTATCTTTAGTCTTGCGGTTTCTGGCAGATAAGAAATTGCACGCACAGCACTGACTGAAGAAGAAAAAAAGGAAACCTACATTCCTCATTAAAAAGATGCAGCCAATTTCAGAAAAGGACAATCAAAGAAAAAGTTTTAGAACCCCTCTGAAGTGTCTGGTACACAGAAAATGTTTGCACTACATAGCTAGAGAAGTAGTCAATGGTTTCCTGAAACAAACTTTTCTTGAAAGCTATTTCATTCCATCCTATAAAAAATTAATAAATCTATCCTCTCAAGGTAAACCCTTGTGTTGGATACGTGTTGGAAATGTTCTACCAAACTGGTTGCAAGGAAATGACTGAAAACACTTTCCATTTTATACCTTCTAAAAGGAATGACATTAACATGTGGAGTCCAAAAAGTATGCACAGCAATGGTAGAATTCAGACAAAGGCATATTAAAAAAAAAAAAAAAAAGGTTGCATTGAATTTGAATTTCATGTACTTTACCTTCTGTTTTTCATGTTTCATTTAACAGTCATGTGTTTGGAAAATTCACATAATTGGGATGTCTCCAAAACAAGCAGTGAATGGCAGCAAAATCTTGTCTGGGACAAAATTAACATAAATGTTGCTTAAGAGAAGTGCACTTTCCCTGGAACAAGTGATTAAGTGTTCTTTAATTTGGTACAGAATCAAATTGAAACTCAGATCTGATCTAATTAAAAAGTTGAAAAATTAATAGAGGAAAGAAGATGAAGGAATACAGATGAAATGCAGTAAATCCATTTATTTCCATTCATCATTTTCTGGAAAAAATCATGCATCTTTTCAGAACCTGGAAATAGACATCAACAAACAAAAATCAACACCCTTATTTTAATTTTAAGAACAATTAATATACTATATACTGAGATGGCATGCCTTTCAGTTTGAAAATAGTATCAGTATTCCAGTTAGGGAGACTAAAGTAAGCTATAAAGCTGTCAGTTTTTTAAAAAGCTGTTGAAATACTGTAATACAACAAAGACAGGAGAAGGTCTATGAGCAAAACTCATACAAAATTTTAATGGAATAGGAAGGTGCTATTGGGTCCTGTAAAAAAACAAACAAAAAATCAATTTCTCCATAGGACAGATAGATTCAGCTTTTATGAAATGAGTCCAGTTAACAGAAGACTTTTTCTTTGCTTGACAAAAAAAGTAAATAAAAGAATCTTAATCCTTACAAACTTTGCTTAGCTTTGAAGTAATCTCACTTATCTTACTGTGTAATATGCAAACCCATACAAAAGATCGGACCTACCTTTTTCATACAATCTGATGTAAAAGTTGCATTCTTACCTTATAATAAATTGATGATGTAATACCACATTCCCCACAAGTCAGAGAATGTCTCCCATCTACCAAGACTTGATAAAATAAAACTAAACTGGTTGAAAGACCAAGGTTTCAGTGTGCCAAAGAGAGAAAGAAGAGGTAGTCAAGGGTGCTGACAGTGCCCTAAGAGAACAAACCTGTATACTAGCAATGTTTCAGAAAGGGGGAAGAAGAAGAATAATGAATTGTGTTGTGTACTTCACGAGTATATTCCTACTAGACACTGGACATATTTCTCAGTTCCAGTCACCACTCATTGTAGTGCACTCATTATCCCATCACAACTGAGTAAATATTTAGCTCTTTTAAAGATAAAAGAAACAAGATTTAAAAAGTCAAACCAATGCACCAAACACACAAAACAAATAAAAGCACCCCAAATGAGTTAATCCTCCCCCACCCCAGCAGTCATAACCACCACCCCCAAAAAGTGAGATTGTATAGTTAAAAATATGTATTGTAGATATAAAGAGAAAGGGTTAACTGACCCTAGCAGTAATACATTGTAGTGACACAAACACTGATAAAGGAAACTTCCTTGGAACTGCTATTCATAGATTTCCTCAGGTGTGCAGTAACAACTTTTTATACATCTTAGTTATCTGCGAACTGGACAATTACCTTCTGCTGATCAATTATCTGTGGTGTAGAAATATAATTTTACTAAGAAGTCATGTTTGTTAATTTGTTTTAAATATGACTTCAGCTAAAAGCTTACTGCCTCTGTATGTACGACAATGTGTGCATGTGCATGCATACATTCAGACATTAACCTGCTCAAAAATTTTCTTTTTCAGCACTATTACAGTATTTTTAGTAGTTAAAGATTTATTTAGAAACACAGTACTTATTGAAATACTCAAGATTCATGAACCTACAGAAAGCTTGAAAACTGATTTAATAAGAGGTATATGAGAAAAAAATAGTATTTGGCAATAGTCCCCGGTGTTCAATAGTATTTCTTTTGAGATTTGTAGGTTGCTTATTCCTTTTTTTGGATTTAGGCAATGCAAACACAATTTCATGATAACCACCAAGAATTTATTTTTTTTTACCCTAGTCCTTTGCATTCTAATCAGGGAATTGAGCATTTTGTTCCTTCTTTGAACTCCAAATCTCCACTGTAAATCACAGAGAAGAAGCTACTTTAGTTTTTCATTTCTATCTAGCAACAAACACTTTCAAGAACAGATAATTTAGAAACAGCAAGAATAATGACATTTTCTTCTTATTTCCTTAAGAAAGTCCATCCTATTACATTAGGTAATATCTGAAAAACTGAACTAGTAAACATTGTAGTATTGTACATGGAAGTAATTCAATTACATTGTGTTTGAATACTCAGTGACCTTGAATATAGCTAGCATCTTATTTCAAATCAGATAAACTTTTTCATTTGAAAAATGTATACTTTGGCCATTTTTTTTAGAAAACCATAGATTTTTTAGGTACATAGATCTAATGGAGGTTCTCTTTTTTAAAAATAGTCTTTTAAATGAATCACAGTTTCTTTTTTTTTTTTCCCCTTTTCTTTTTTTTTTTCCCCCTGAAGAAGTTCCTGCATTTTTCTCTGTTTTCTTATTTATGTTTTCATTATGGAAATGTGCAGCTTATCACCTTAGTTACATTGATGGATTTATTCCTAATAAATTGTTAAGTAATGGAATGTTCCATTGAAAATATCTTGAAGTTTCACTAGACCTGTCAGAATCATTTCTCCCAGCTCAATTAAGAGCCAAATCAAATTTAAAGGGTACTATTTTAAAAGCCCTTAGAGAACTAAAAGTTCCTTAACATGTGTTCTAAATCTTAAGGGATTGAAACCACTGATACATCTATAGTTTCTCATCCCTACTAAAGTAGAAAATTTGGAGCTATATTAAAACCAACACAAAATTCTACTACTAAAACTTCAGTATTGACTCCTTTGCTCTGTGGAAGTATAGGGAAAATATATAGTAGGGCACACAATATTTTAAATTTCACCTATTTAATGTTTTCCTCATCAGGGAAGAAACAAAGAATGGCACAACTGGAAACAAATATTGTCTGTGTTAGTACAGAAAGTTCTTGAGAGGCAAGCAGTTAAGATGACTGTCTTGAAAACTAAAAGCACTGAACATCGGAGAAATTAAGTCAGTGACACTTGTCCATAGATTAGGAAGCTGCTGAAAGTCTGGAGACTGTACGGAAAAGACTTCAGAACTACTTAGAAATTTTGAAGATTCCAGTGAGATAATGTGAACAGTATCTGTGAGAAATTTAAAATGTCTAACCATAGTATACTAGCATGGCCATGGGAGAAAATACTAACTGTAAAGTTAATAGGCTTAACTAATGTCTGAGAAAAGTCAATCAAGTGCAAAAATTTCACAAAAGACCAATTTTCACTTATGCGGTCAAACAGCCAAAGTATCAAGCGGAATGAAGACTGGCACGTGTCTTGAAGGTTTCAAATGAAAAATGGATACTTTTTCAAAGGAACTCATTCTTTGGCCTTAATATATGCAAACATACAACTGGTGCCTCTGGTCTTAACATAGATGAGTCTGTAAATCCTAGCCCTCATCCTTTCGATCAGCTTTGTATCACCTGACTACCCCTAAGGTTTATGACAGAAAATTGTAGTCAGAGAAACTAAATTTTTTTTAGTTCTTAAGCAAGCAGTGTAGGACTACAGATAAAGGGGGAAACGTCAGGACTACAGATAAAGGGGGAAACGTCCAGCCTATTTTGTTAGGAATATTAAGCATACTTTTTTTAACCAATCATTTATTGCCAAAGACCATATGCTATGCTGAAATTTTAGTAACAGATGTCCATGAATATGGACTACTAATTTATATAATCTATTACTAACATATTAAATTCAGCAACTGCAATTTACAAAACAGATTAAATCCTGTAGTGCAGAACATTTTTTTCTTTCCAAAATACAGGCTAGTAATATGACCCTAAACTTTCAAGCACCATCCACTGTACATTCACATTATACAAGGGTATATTTTCTGTGGTTCCAATGTCCTTGACTTTCTGTGTTTATTTTTTTACCCCATGATTTATGTGGTGTCTTTGCTGGAAGAGGTGGTGTATAAATCTATTGCATTCTCAGCCTCATTATTAGTAATGGATTCATTTTCAGTTTCATCACTAAAAACAGTTCATTATCTGCAAAGGCAAAATTATTTTCATATAGATTGTGAATTAATTGATTCCTCTATTTATGTGCTGAAGGGAATGTTGCTCACACAAACTGGGAATAAAAATTCTTTTTCTTCCCTTTCCCCTTTCTTCCATACTGCAGTGGAAAGAAAAACTGCCATTTTCACAGATAATATAAAAATAATCAGTGATAAAACAAGTTTAGTTGCTCCCAATGATGTTATTCACTGTAGAAATAGTTTCTTCATATGGGTTGGCTAAATGAAATGGACACCATTTTACGCCATAAACAAAAGTCTCTTAAAACATAACTGGTAAGAAACATTCTATTTATTAATACTTGTAATTTTAATTTTAATTTTTTTCTTTTTCATTATTCTCTAAGAATGCTTTATCCTTTTGCTACACAGAACACAATTAAAGAATTACAATTGTATTGCTCTGTGATTGAAATCTATTTGTCACTCAAAGAGGGTGAGAAGGGGAGATCTGAACAGAAGTGTTCTGAGCACTTTTAATTAGAGGAGATTTTTTTCTTTCTGGTTTTAATCTTGATTAATTTATTTAATATCTGGAGTGGAGCAAGAGCCATGCAAATTGGCTTTATGGGTTCTTTTAGGTTCACTGATGATGCAGTTTTGTTCTAGATCAATTGTGTTGTGACTTACATCTGAGTGCTTCTGAATGTGCATCAACATGCATGTATATTTCTTCATTTAAATTATAAGTATAAAAAAACAGCTATATCACTTCACAAGCAGCACAGTTAGAAGACAGGTAAAAAAGAAAATTGTGTTCTTAACTTACCTGAACAATAGTATAAATCAATTGTGGAGAAGACAGAGGTAAAATTAAAGAAAACTGGAAAGTTGCAGAAGCTGCAGTCAGCTTACATGCTCAGGGAGGAAGAAATGGAGGATAGAGCAGAGTAGAAACTTACAAACAGGGTTATAACTGTATAGAAAATTATAGTGAGAAAATACAGTTACTACTCCCTGGACAGAATGCAGTCAGCACACCTGACGTTCAACGCTCAATACATGCTAAGGAGGACTAAATGGAGGGTGGAACATAGTGGAGAAACTTCAGCCAGGTTCTACTGAAATCCTTCCAAGAGCGGCAACTCAGTGGTATCTTGTAGCTGATAAGCTGCATAGCAGCTGTCAGCGAAGAGAGAAAAAGGAAGATTTCTTGCAGCAACTGTGGTGAAATCACCGCTCCATCCCAAAGGTTGCCTCAGATGTAATAGTGATGTTATCTACCTCCAAGGTATAATATGACCATGATGTATGACTAGAGTCACTCAAGCTCCACCTAAACATAAAAATAGTTTGAGTTAAAAATGTCGAGAAGGCTCTGTGGTAACTTCAGTTATTGGTGGACAGGCTGTATTTTTGCCCTATAGAGATACTTACTGGGTAAGAACTGTACTCTATGTGTGCTTAATGATTATCTCAAGCTAGTTTTTATTAGGGGTTAGAGCTTCTTAGTATATTGCTTTGAATACATTTTTGCAGCCATGTCAGACTTCAGGGGAATGTTCCCCCATTCCCCCCCTCCCCCATCCTGGTACTGTGTTCCTTGCAGACGCAGGAAAGACCACACCTTCAGCCGAGGTGGGTGAGAACCAAGAGAGAGTTTACTCACACAGCCCAGGGAGTAGGGCTGTGATTGGATAAAGGTTTGGGTGGAGGGGAGTGGTTAGGGGACCCAGCTAGCCAATGGGAAAAGGGGAGGATCCATACCCGATGGGAACCCAGGGATTGGGGAAGCATGGGGAGGGATGGGTAAAGTGACCAATAGGGTTAGGACAAAGGCGAGGCTGGTCTTACGAGGGGAACTTACAATAAAACACAAAGGTAAACCAGTTTGTCTGTTTCTCCAGTCCTGGATGGGTTTCTGTAGTGATGATTTCAGTTCTAGGGGTGTTCCTTCCACTTTTCATAGCTGAGTCTGTCTCCCACATAGCCAGATACTATCACCAGCGATCCTCAAACCTTAACCTGTCACAATTTTTTATTGTCTTAATATTCTGTAAATTGTTAGTGTGAGTGAGAGTGCTGACCATTGTCAGAGGTGGGTAATGTACTCATCTGTGGAGGCCTGGGAAATGGTCTCTCATATGTTCTTGGTGTGTGTCCCTGGATCTTCCCTGGAGCCCCGACTGACCAATTAAAGGTGTAGAGACTCAGAAGGCAGTCCTTGTGTTTCCATGTGATCTGAACAAATTAGTCAAACGGCTCCCTGATTCAGCAGACTGTTCCATGAAGGGTCCGTGTAATGGGATACTGACAGACTGATGGGGCACAAGGATCTCAGCTTTCATCTGCCACTCACAGATTAATCAAACACAAAGGGTTTGAGAAAATTTCCCTTTTCATGTGACACCAGTGGAAACTTAGATTTCATTACAGATAATTTAAAACCGTTGTGGAAATACTTTCCATTACAAAATCCACTAAGCAAAATTAATTTGTACTTTTGCATTTATAAAATTGGTGGTCTTCATGATGTTTTAATGTGTATTTCCATTTGATCATCCAAATTGAAACTATTCTTTTAGTTTTTATTTTGCCTTGAAACTTACATGGACCTATTTTCAACATGAAGCTACCATATTCTTCTACAGTTTCCTCAGAAGGAGCAAAAGCAGGTAAAAATTAAATCATTAGGTTCTATTGTAGCAACAAGACACTTTGATAACATACTTCAAGTTGTTTCTCAGTGTTCATTTTGATGACTGTCTAAAATTACTGAATATATGAACTCAGAAATACAACCCCAAAGTATTTGATTTAGATTGCTCCCACCATGGGGACTTTTGGAACACACTATTTTTTCCTGCTCCAGTAGGATGGTTTTCTTTAAAGGAAGGAAACATAGGAAGGCCTCCTTTCAAAAGATGTTGACCCCAAGTCAAGGCTTGATTGAGTAAGAAACAGTTTTCAAAATTCAATGCAATTAAAACATCAACCATTCATAAGGCCAGTTGCTGGACTATTCTATAGGCAATGACCTCTAAAAGAGGTAATAACATGTACTATCAATGTCCACTGGGTTTATTTACCAAGGTTTTCAGTGATGGAGGTTGCTTTAAGGGTGGCTCATGAGAAGAGACCAAGGGCTACAGTCATATCAAACACAGTTCTGTCTGGCTCCAAAACAGACACACTGCAGGACGCATCTGAGCTCCTCTGGCACAGATAGGGCGCCTCTGGGAAAGTGTATTTAATAAAGGATAAAAAAGGCTGTGCAACAGTTGAGAAAGATGTGAGGGAGCAATAAAAAGTTTGAGAAACAAATCTACAGACACCAAAGTCAGTGAAGAAAGAGGCGCACCAGGCATTAGAGCAGACATTTCCCTGCAGCCTGTGAAGGTCACAATGAAACAGGTTGTCTAGTTGCAGTCCATGGTTATGACCATAGTGAAATGTCGTCACTCCAGCCCATGGAAAGGACCTGTGCTTGAGCAGTTATTGAAGGACTACAGCCAGTGAGAGGGATCCCTGCTGGAGCAGGGGACAAGTGTGAGGGGGAAGAAGAGACAGAGAGGAGCTCTTATGGACTATACCATTTGGGAGGAAGAAGGTAGAGCAGTCAGGAACAAAGACCTGGGAAGAAAGGAGTGTGTGTGTTTGTGTGTGAAGGAATTTTAGTTGTCTCTCTTCTCTACCTTGCAACTCTATTTTTAATGGGCAACAAATTGAATTAATCTTCCCCTGCCTTAGTCTTTTTCACCTGTGATCATAACTGACCCACAAACTCTTCCAACTTGTATTGTCCCACTTTCCTATTGGCTTCAGAGAGGAGTGAGAGAGTGACTGGGTAGAGGGTTGGGCTAAGGTCAGCCCAACACAATACCAGAAACTGAAATTCATTCCCTCTTGGTACAAGTCTGGTGTTCAAGCCTTAGTAGTGGATCTTGATGGAGAAGTTATGTATTGGGTAGGTTTATGTATTTTCTATATGATATTTGATATATCAGCAATAGTGTCTTTCAATTACAATTTCAGTTCCACTCTTATACTACTTGGATCCATAACATTTCTCTGTCTACTTAAAACAACAGAAAAGTAAATTATATCAGCAGCTTCCAAAACCAATAAGACCAGCCTCCACAAATATTGTTCTGTGTCAATGAACAGCTTTTAAACACATTTTCCTGTGTTGTTTTTTTTTTTAGTTTTTAAAAGGGTTTTCAAAAATGTACTTTTAAAGTGCTTGAATAATTTCAGATTGCTTCTTATCAGTTATGAAAATTTGCATTTGATATGAAAGTGTTATGAGACACAGCATAATCTGAGGTAATTTCAATATTAAAGGCATATCAGTCACACTCACAAGCAGCTTGTATCATTTTAAAACAATCACTGTCAGAATGTTCTTTTATTTTCTTCTGAGGAAACAAGGCCTTTGAAAACACCTAGTTACAATCAGTCATTCCAGTTATTCTAAAGTAATTAGCATTTCTGTATTTCATATTTGTGGCAATTTCTCAAAAGAAAAGCATACATCTAACTTTTCAAGAAGAAAATTCAGGTGTTGTTCTCCAGACAGACAAACTATCTAAATAGTTCTTTGTTCTACTTACAGCAGCTGGGACCAGTTTATAACTGTGTAGGTTGTAACCAAAACGCATTCTACACCCTATACATCATTTCTCATGAACTCTTAATTGTTTGCAGCAGCTGCCCAGGGCACACTCAGGCTACAAACTGGGTGTTAAGGAACACTGCAAGGCACGACAATGTTTTCTGTCTTCACACCAATGACTCAGATGTGATAACTCCCCTCTGGGGAGGCATTAGCACCTTCACATCCAGACTGGGAGTCATGTTTGCTAATTAGACAATTAGGGCTATTAGGCACTGCCACAATAGGTAGTTGCAATGACCTAGACCATCAAAGATTCAGAAAATATCTCATGACTCACAGAGTTAAATCACCCATTGTGGAACTCCCTGCCCTGGGGAAAGTACTGGGCATTCCCATCTGAGCCCGAGCATAAATAATCTTCGGGTTTTGGGACTTCTGGTACGACTCGTTGGATCCAGAGGACATTGGGAACCTCAACAGGACTGTGACTACCACTCTCGACAAGACTGTGATCATCATCCTCACCAACAGGTTTTCCTTTAGTTTTAGTTTATATTCAGGGGGACCATGTGGTGCTCAGCACAGGGGCCAATATGCCCCAGGGTGCTGGGTTATACATCTGTTTTTTTGTGGGTTAAAATCAATTTTTCTCTGTATCATTGTATTTATTGTAGTCTTTTTATTAAATTGTAGCTCTGACTTGTAATCTCTCGAGTCAGGTTCATTTCTCCTGCCAGTTTACCTTTAAACCAGCACATTCTTGAATAAATTTATATCTTAAATAAATATAGGTAGAAACAAAGAAATCAGAACTTACTGACTGCAGACACATAAACATAGAAACAAATTATTTAAAATTAGTAAAAACCATATATCCAAGGTTCAAGCAGCAAAGACAAATATACTGTAAGATATGGATAGAACGTGACTGAAGGATACTAAAATATGACAATTCCTGAACATGGGTAGGCAAGATAATTCAAAATAAAAGCATGAGAGAGCATAAAGAAATTGAGATAAACTCCACAGTAATCCAAACAAAGGAAAAGCGGCAAAGTTTAAGACTGTGAAGATGCAAATATTGTAGTATTCAAGGGATTGATAAATCATTCAGAATTGTTAAAAACTTACATGAGCTTAAATTCTAGGGAAAAAAACTTACTTCAAATTAGAATAATGTTCAGGAGACATGAATTGAAAATCCAGTCTCACAGTTGAATTTGCACAAGACCAATTGATGACTAGTGTTACAACATGATTCATATAATTCTTCTGCAAAGGGGGAAGCAAACATCCCATTTTTAAAAAGGGAAATTAGGAAGATCTGGAAATTACAGACAAGTAAGTCAGTTTCACCTCTGTCTGGCAAGATCATGGAGGAGGCTTTCTCTACACAAACTTTTTAATAGAAATATGTTTCCAATGGAAAACTGTTTATCAATCAATAATTATTTTTCAGGACTATACTGCATCTTTAGCAAGTATTAAAACATACCTTCATTTGTCAAAAATTCAGTTCAATATTTCTCCTACTATCATACTCATTTGTTTACCATCAAATAATTAGGAGTATGCAAGGGAATTCCCCACATACACTTGAAATACACAGCAAAACAACAACAACAAAAAGGTATTTTTTAAAGACTTTTGGGTTTTTTGTTGTTGTTGTTGTTTTTTGGGGTTTTTTTAGGGAATAAATGGCTGTTACAAATGTGCAATTTTTTTGCTCCATATAGGAAACTGAACAGACAAACAGAAAAAAACCCCCACATTCCAACAACAGATTTTGGTTGAAAGAACAGGTAATTAAAAATCACTCTTGCAAAATATAATGCTGATGAAAGTACTTTATTAATGGGGGGAAAAAAAAGAGCAGTCTTTTGCCAAAATCTATGGGCTATGTTCACTGTAACATCAGTGAATATTGGACAACTATTCAATTTATTCTGGAAACCTCAGAGCAAAAGACTAGTCCAAATACACTTAAAACTCTTCAAACTGCTGAGTGTACTTAAATTTAAAGGCTTTTCACAAAACTTTAAATAATAAAAGAAAAAATCTAACTTTAACAGATACGATCTGGTTTCTGGTGACTCATAGATAAATTATAAACATGTCTTCACTCATTTTATTTTGACAATGACTAATTTACTACTTAAGAAAAAAAAGACGACAGAAATAAAAATATATTGCATCAGTTATGTAGCTTTATAAATTTTAAATTATAGCTAAGCAACAGAATGTGTGATGAAAACTAAAAAGGTATTGAAATGTATCAGCATTTCCTTACATTGGTGCAAAGTATTGAAGATGTTTACTATTTGCTAAAATATACCAAAATGTACATTTAATGAGCTTCAAAACAAACTTCATAAATTTTTTCAAATTCTACTAATAAGTATGATTCTAATTAACTTCTCATAAGTAAAATATTTAAAGTTTATTATCTCAGGAACTTTTTCATATAAGCTGCCTTTTTTGTTCTCTATCACTAAAATTTTAAATAGACTCATATCTGAAATTACATGTTAAATATGTTTATTATAGATACTCAGAAAATTCCAGGATAGAAAAATTACACTAAAATTCTTTGAAAATAATTCAGTTCTCCAAATCTCCACACTCAGACATAACTTATAAATATTACCAAACATTACTAAATATTTTGGTCAGATATACAAAAAATACAGCTGCATAAATCAACAATTACTGTCAGTGTGCTACTGCAGCTTAAGCTAAAGAATTTGCTTTGATTTATAAGAAAGTATTTTGTTAATGATGCATTAAGCTCATCTATATTAACACCCTTCCATTTCTTTATCCCACTTTTTTGTGATGTCTTAATGGTAGTCACACCCATATACTGGTAAGTTTGGAGAACACTAAAAGAAAAAAACAAAAAAACACAACAACTTGATTTTTGTTTTTTTTCTTCAGGAACTATGCAACATTGTGTAATAACAAAAATGCAATGCCATTTTTTGTGTAGAAGGGATTTAACCACTCTAGGAAATTATTATTATTATTATTATTATTATTATAGTTAACACAAAACTGACATGTGATATGTTGAGAGGTCAAAATAAAATAGGAAGGAAAAAGAATATTCAATGGATTTAAAAACAAACCAAAAATCCCCCAACAACAAAACAAAAATAACTAGCATGGGAAATGAGAATCAAAAGCCACTAGGAAAAAAACCCACTTTTTACAAGTATACCTTTGATTTAAAAAAATTGCTAGAAAAGAAGTTTTCTTATTTTCAAATAATTTCTGGTATAGCATTTTGAGTAGCTGTGATTGTGTGTTTCCCCCCCTGTTTAATCCATAACCACCAGTGAAGGTTGGGATGTCTGCATCAAGCTTACTGTGGACTTTGGAGAATGGATGGCAACCTGGTAGCCAAGAGCTGCTTGGGGCAGTGACCCAGATATATTACTGATATACTAATATGACTATATAATTTTATTCCATAAGAAATGGACAGCCCAGGGCCCACTGAGCTCTCCNTTGATTTTTGTTTTTTTTCTTCAGGAACTATGCAACATTGTGTAACAACAAAAATGCAATGCCATTTTTTGTGTAGAAGGGATTTAACCACTCTAGGAAATTATTATTATTATTATTAGCAGTGGGTTGCACAGCAGGATCTCCCTCTGAGAAGTGACACCTCTCAAAGTTCCTCCTTGAAGCTGAGAGAGTGCTTGCCATAAGGGGTTCTCAGTAAGTAACTAATAGCATGCTAAACTCTGAAAATTTAGCTAAGTGATATAAAAGATTGATTGTGCACATATAACCCTTTAAACATGAACCATTGACCAAATCTGGGACTAGGATGGTATCCAACCATACCTAAACTCCTAACTGAGAAGTTTAGAAAGCAAGGGATTCCTTTCTGAACCTCATGACTCAATGACAGGGTCTCCCTGACAGCTTTATCTGACCTTGTCCTCTATGCAGTACATAGTCATAGCCTTACCATTGAATCTTATTAAGCCACTGTCATATTTACCACTGAACTTTCTTAACTCACTTGTTTATATCAATAAAGTATATTGTTCCTTCTCTCTGATGAGTAAAGTGCACGTGAAGTGCATCACTCCATTCATGTATTGTAAAGTCCCTCAATTAATGTCCAGAACTTAATCCAATAAAAGACTGAAAGAGTAAATTTACCTCTGTGAGTCTCTCTCTAAGAAGCACAACCCAGTAATTTTGATACTCTGCTTGGCCTCAGGCCCATCCTTGAGGTTCTTTTGTCTAGGCAAGCAGTCACCTCCTATTGTGGGGGTAATAGGAAGGAAAAGGTTGACACTCTTAGTAACATGCATAAGATTTCAAAGTTGTCTGTACCTTTCCAGGCATTTTTCATGAAATGTAGGGCTAGTCACTTAAACCAAACTTTGTAGAGGGACTTTTTCAATGTATATTTTAAAGGAAGAAAATGCAGGTTAATTCAGATAGAACTGAAGGCAATGAAATTTATGTTTAGAATTAAGATCTAAGACTTACACTTCATAAAATCCATGAAAAAATATATTTCTAAGGGCATTTACTGCAAACAACTATGAAATAAAATGCCCTCTAAAGATAGCATATGAAGATTACTGTAACAACAAACAAAAACCCCTCCAAATCTATTTGTACTGAAAAAAAACCCTGACAATCCAGAAGTATGTTGCTAGCATAGAAACTGAAAATTTAGATAGCAAACCATGGTCAGGCTGGTCCTATGTTCTAACCTCTAATGAGATTCAAAGCTGGACTGAGGTACATAACACTTCTGGAAACAAAAGTTGTAAAACCAGATTTGAAATAAAAAAACCCCAAAAGACACAATTTGGGCAAGGACGTTTTGAGCAGAGTACAAATTTACAAACAATATGTTAGAAACAAACGAAGTATGTAAAAATGAACCAATTTTATGTTTGTTTAAACAAGTGTTTATTAAAGTTTTGTGCTTGTGTACCAGAACTGTAATAGCCACATTTGTTTAATATTCTATACAGTGCAGTAAATATTGCTGTGAATTAAATTTAATATTCTCATTCCATGTGATTTAAAGCCAAACTTGCTGATTTTTTTCATTTTTTTGAATCTCTAGAACATCATTATAGATAGGATAAAATTTATGTTTGACATGAAATTTAAGGAACACAGAATATTCTTCTTAGGTATCTCTT
Organism: Scytalopus superciliaris; assembly: GCA_013400415.1. Classification (NCBI taxonomy): domain Eukaryota; kingdom Metazoa; phylum Chordata; class Aves; order Passeriformes; family Rhinocryptidae; genus Scytalopus; species Scytalopus superciliaris. The sequence goes on from VXBX01006899.1 coordinate 48,662, forward strand.
TGTCACTTCCTCAATAAACAGGTTTCTTAACTTTCTTCTCTTTCCAAAAAATACTCCATTTGCCTTTTATAAAAGTCACACCTCTCTCTCTCTCACTCTCACTTTCTCTCTCTCTCTCCCCCACTTCCTTTCCTCATTATTTCATACCTGCATGATCAGTTTGCTTCACCTCTCCCTTTTTCTCCCCGTATTTCTGTTGAACTTCATCAGTTTTTGTAGATGTCTGTGGTCTGGGTTCCCTTTTCCACCCTGGCTTCTTTCACAAGTGTGGTTTTCCCATAGAGGTGAGTTAGATTTTCTGAAGTGGAAGACACAATGTTTCAAAGGCTAAGGTGAATCATGAGAGTATGATATTTGGTGGATTTTTGTGCACAAAAATTTCATCACAGAACTCAGCTTTTCAGTTTGATATGCACAACACATAGGCTTGACCAAAAAAAAAATCCCAAAGTTATTACCAAGTCTCCTTCAGAAAGTTTCAGCATCGATGGCATAAGTTCTCTTTTTAACCTCAAGATGTAAAAAGCAAAGCTAGTTTTCCCTCTAATGAAGACAGGAGCTGTTGGATTAAGCAATTAATTTACTACTTAAGCCTCACTGACAGTTCTTCACTATGCATCTTGACAACCCTCCCTGTGAACTTAACATCACCTTCACAAGTTTCCCTTGGAGACCAGCATTATCATGATAGGAAGCAAGAAACGAATATCAACAACAGATGAATTAAAACTAAAAACTTACACTTGATGCAGCAAGTCCTAGCTACAACCCAAAGTCAATCTGGTCAGCAATGCCTCAGCACTTCGGAATAAAGCACTCAAACATAATGCTGCTGAGCCTTTGTGTATTAATTTTGGGTTTTAACATTTTTTTCATTAACTCATTAAATAAATTTGTAATTTATAGTGTAAAATGTTTTCTCAAACTCTTTTTCTTAGACCCTGCCAATATGACAGAAACAAAAGAGAAGGTAAAAAGATACCAAACATTGTTTAAATAAGAAGTTTGTTAAAGATACTCTATGACTTTTTCTGTGAATACTCATTTCTCCTCTCTTCCCTTAGTCCAACTGATGTCCTAAATTCAATTTACTATTAAATTATTAAATTAGGTATTTTATAAAGTTTTTTGACATATTCTGTAAAAAAAAATATTTATAAAGCTTTTTTTTTTTTTACTCAATAAAACACATCATAAGCAACAGATTATTTGATTCAATTTCTGGTAGAAAAATTGCAAAGGTATAAAATTGGAATTATACCTTGGACCTAACCCATCCTTTTGACACATAAATAAATAATGGCAACTATTAAAGCTGAGTAAGACAACTAACTTGTCTTTTTCCATCAGTGTTCAGCAACAGAACCTTCATTTTAACTGGTTATCAAAGTCAGGGCTTGGCAAATATGCATGCAGATATAAAATTTAAATTAAAAAGCAAATATTATAGTTAATACCTACTGTCTGTTAGGAAAAAAGACATGTTCATGTGTGAAAGCACTTGTACAGTTTGTCTGAAATAAACAAGGCAAATATGGAGCTTTAAGAAATACAGAGAATTCAAGCCAAAAAATTGAGATTGCAAAAACAAAATTAAAGTCTTCATGTTTCAAGACAATTTCAACATAGGAGAATAAAAATGTGGGAAAAAATAGAAAAAAAAAGTAGAAGGTTTGTAGAAAATAAACTAGTAATTATAAAAGTAGAAGGTGGCAGGTATTAAAATTGAAATGAAGGAACAAACTAGAGATGTTAGGGGAAAACTGCATCATTGGAATGAAATAAAAAAATAAAGAAGAGATGTAAGCTGCAAAATGTTCTTTAAATCATCAGAAGCATATATGCTGACTACATAGCCGTTCATCTCCAGATGCCTAGTACCCTGTATTTTTCTTCATCAAGTCCTGGAAGCACGGGTGTATGTAAGAGAATAAACATCTTTGATTCAGTGATCTATGTTATTACGGAAAGAGGGAGAAGTGTCTCCTTGTACAGTTTTAAGTCTAAGAAATATAAGGAACCCTCTAGGCTGAACTAGTTCTCTAATGAAATGAATGTTTTCTTAAATGAATGGCTTGTGTTTGTCTTGACACTATATCCTGAAAGCCCAGAAACTCATCATTTTGGTCTTTCATAAATCCTGAAACCATTGTTTGATTCTAATTTACTGCATTTAGTTTCCTATTTACCTTTCCTTTGCCTTTTCACTTTGCAAATTGTATTTGAAAGATTTACTTTTATCCTCCAAGTTTTTCTTTTCCCCCTGGCATATACAAAATCATTCTGAAAGGCCTATGTACAATCTGAACAAAACCAACAGGGAAAAAGTTGAGCATTTTTCATTTTACATTTAGTTTTTGTTAATTGATCTTTCTTTATGAGCTTTTTCAGTAATTTTAAAATTTGCAACATCTGGATTATTATATCCAACCATACAAAAAGCATTCTTAAATGTGGTGCCTGTTGTATTTTTTTCCAAGCACGTGTAAAGCAAATTTGTATGAAAAAAACATCACATACCAGAAAGTCAAAAAAGGCCATTCCAATCAAAACACCTGGTTCCTAAAAAAAATGAAAAGAAACATTAAGCCTTTTAAAAACTGTAGGTAGTGTTAAAACCTCACCACTCAGAATTCAGCACCAAAACTCCTACTGAAGTCACTATGAACAAAAATTAGTCTCTCACAACAACTAAAATTTATTTTCAAACAGAAAATTGTAAATGGCTATGAAGAGTTGCTATAATACGATAATTGGCAGAACATTTTGCAATAAGGTCTCTTATTTATGATTTTCTAACCTAAATAAAATTTGAATTCCTTAAACACAGCTGTACTAGCTGTAAGTCATCCTCCTCCAAAAATTTAGTACTGTCAATTGACTGGAGAGATGAAATAGTGTGTTAATTTGAAACATATTTTAAAGAAGATTTTGCACTAAATGGATTGTGTGAATCTTTACTATACTGGGGAAGGAAAATTATTTTCATCATTGGGAGAAAACCAGCTTATGAGTAAAGGAGATCTAGAAAGTGAGGGGTTATAATTAGAACAAAACTGAAGAAATGTAGATCAAATTAAAGATACCACATTACCTATTTCTATACTAGTTTTGCTAGCTGTTCCTGATTAAGTTAATTTTTTCTCATCCTTATTGAAGATAATAAGACATAAAACCATATCAGATAACTGCAGATCGGACTAGACTTTTCTGTGCCTATTACACATTTGAGCTAACATGGATAGCACAGGTGGTCTGTGAATCTCGTCTTCAGTGCAAGCTTGAGTCCTATGCTAACAGTACTCTTAGTTGTTACCCCTATTTCTCTAAGGAGAGTCCTGTTACCAAAAAATAACAGTTCTGTGATGAACAGTAAGGTTGAAGAGAGAACAGACTACACCCGTGGGCGAAGGCAGAAGTTTCTGTAGTAACAGAAATGTGACATCTGCCAACACTTACCATAACTAACACAACACCAAGCAACCTACTATCTCTTGTTATTAATCTTCCTCAATAGCAGACACGTGCATCAGTTTCCTTCAACTGTCCAGTGGCGGATACTGTTTTATAATTTTGCTAGCTATATAATTAAGTATAAAATTATGTATTTCAGTAATAATCTCATGCAACACCAAAGACAGGAACTTGCTCTTTCACTCCTTATTTCACATCTTAATAAACAAAAGTAACATGTACACTGTTTTTATATTTTCCGCAGCTGTAGTCTTACTGAAAAAAGTATGGGGTTTGCCCTTCAGTGTCTTAAGACACAAATATTTATTCTTATAAATCAAAGGTTTAAAAGTCTGATGTTCCTCAGAAAATGATATTTAACATTTGATATATTACTTCATACTACAATGACAGTACTATACTGAAAATTCATGATCCTCAGAGGGTGAAACTAAGAATTATATTTTGCAACACTGAAACAGAGAAGTCATAAGCACCTGTTCTACAAGAACTTTCACAATAATTCTCTAGCTAAAGATCACCAGCGGAATATTGCTCAAAAATCATGAAGAGAAATATTTTTTCATGTATTTATAAAGATAAATATTTGACCACAAACACCATTCCTCCTCTGTGATTTAAAAAGCTTATGTTGAAAAATTGGAAAGATTTCAGAAAAGTTCAAAATGTTGTTCTACATCCAGAAGCATGATTTAGTAAGACTAATGTAGATTTGAATGGTCACTCACTTACAGCCTATAAACATATACAGTATAGGCATTAACATGTTTTTCATAATAATTTCGAATTAAGAGCACAGCTGAAAATAAGGAAGCTCTACAGAGGTACATCTGGATTCTTCTACTCATCAACATTTATAATACTAAACAGAATGCATTTTTAAAATTCTACTCCAAAACTTGCTTCCCTTTTATGGGAATAATCACTGTTTGACTTACTGAGACTTTTATTAATAGTTCCCTACCTATTCAAGGAGGCAACACATTTAAACACTTCCAATGATTTGCATTCAAGTGAAGGTGTGAATCTGGAAACACATTTGTGTTGCAATTAAAAATTACTTTTAAATCTAAAAGAGCAGCTAGAATCTTTTTTATTTTTAAGTGAATACTAAAATGAAAGAAGAATAAAAATTCTGTGAAACTGCAGAAGATCAGAAGAAATTCAGATGAGAATTCATATTTCCACTGGAATTCTGGGGGAAAAAAAATAGAGAGAAGTGGCATCTACGTGTGCAGGAATTTGATAGTATGATTATTTCTACCTTGAAAAAAAGAAAAAAAGAATAAATTGAAAGAAAACAGAAGAAAAATTGTAAAAGACAGAGAAGGAGAAGGGTAGAATTATATGGAGACCTGCTGAAAAAGATTTAAAGTGTTACTACAAGTGATTTGGACTTTGATATGTATACATATAGGTATCGTCATCTTTCTGGTCTATTAATTGGGTATCTTCCTGGTTCTTTTTGTATTCAAGATTTCTCTTTTCAATATGATTCTGCTTTCCCTTCACTAGTTCTTTCCTTGTGGAACATTTCATTGACAGTTATCCTCTTTCTTCCCTTAATGAGAACTGAGAGTTCCCCACTGAAATTTTGCCAGGTGGTCACAATCTGTAAATTCCATATGAAGTTTTTGTTCATGGTTCAGGTTTGTTAATCTCAAAAAATCCCATCCACTCTGATACTTCTCTGCCTCTCTCCGGCTAGAGCAGGTGATGTTCAGAGCTGAATTACAGTAATATGACTCTGTGGTTTCAGTTTGTCTTTCATATACTCTGTTTTCAGAACAAAAATGCCGAGCTAAAAGTAGATGTCCCCCTTGACATAACTCAATTACAGGATCACAGAATAGTTGAGGTTGGAAGGCACTTCTGGACACTGCCTAGTTTTGCCCTTCTCACCCCAGGTCAAAGGATGATCAACTGAGGCTGTGTACAGCTGGGTTTCAGTATCTTCAAGAATGGAGATGGCACCACCTGCCTACTCAACCTGTTTCAGAGTTTGGCCATTCTGAAAGTAAAATGTTTTTTTCTTATATTTAAGTAGAATGTCCTGTCTAATTTTGGGCCCTTTACTTACTGTCTTGTCACTGGATATGACAGAGAAAAAACCAGGGTCTGTCTTCTTTGCTCAGTTCCAGAAGGTATTTATATACTCTGGTAAGATCTGTCTCTCAGATTCAAACATATGAAAGATGACCTGATTCCTTAAACATCACTCCAGATGTGGTTTCTCTCATGCCAAAGAGAGGGGAAGTATCATCTACCTTGTTCTGCTTGTGATCGTCTTTCTAATACAGTCCAGGATGCTGTTGGCCTTCTTTGCCACAAGGACACATCACTTGGTCACACACATGGTCAGCTTGTTGTCTACCAGTACCTTAAGGTTCTTGACAAAACAAATCATTCCAGTCACTCAGCCTGCAGTGTGTATTGGTGTCTGAGGTTATTCATCCCCAGGGCAAGACCTGCCATTTCCCTTCACTGAACTTCATGAGAGTCCTGTCAGTCCACTTCTTTGGTGTGTTGAGATACCTCTGAACATCGTTGGATTTAAAAAGTGGACTACATTCTCCAGTATTAAAATGAATTCATTTTCTCTTGAATTACTGCTTACATACTTTTGGAAATATGCGATGAATGTAACAGTAAATTGACATTGTCTGTAGTTCCTTACCAAAAAATGAACTCCAACAAGGTGCCTTTGAGGTGCATCAGAATTTGAACACTGATTGATTTCGTTCTATGTCGGGGAATGCAACGGGTATGAAGCTTGGAAACAACATTTCACTAGGTGGACATACGAGGAGGACCTGGTGGAGCCTGGAAGGAACATGGCATTTACTACATTCTCAAAAGAGGCGTAGTATCGTACTTGTCTTGGAAAATAGAGATTTACCACTTCTCGGAGTGGTATTGGACTCTCCCGAACAAAGATGCATGATGTTATGGACTGTTTAAAAGACTGCTGATGCCAGTTCTTGGTGGTCTCTGGTATTCAGCATTGTTGCTGTTGCTGCGCCATTATGGCAGTTGTTCTTATTGTTTTGCCCCACATTCCTCCATTTTGTCCCTTCTTCCCCTTACGATTTTCCCGCCTTTTCCTCAGGTTTTCCCGCCATTTCCCCAAACCCTAGGTTTTCATTGGCTTGTTGCAGGGCCGTTTCTGGTTGGCTGTCCAGTTGCCATGGTTGTTGTCTCTGCCCTTAGCTTTGCCCAATCCCATCCCTGTTTCTACCCTCCATCCCATAATTATCCTGCCCAACCATATAAAAGCCCCTGTTTCAAATAAACTGAAGCTCACTTGGAGCCCACTGCTGGTGTGTGTGTGTGGTTCCTTGGGGGCTCACCTCAATCGGTCAATGGCTCCCACAATTCTAAAACTAATTAGTCAATAATGTTTGAAAGGAAAAAAAAAAACCCAAAACATCTCTAGGCCATGAAAATCTTCTCAGGCAGTTGCTAGAATGAACAATCTTCTTTTAGAATGATCCGGTCAGAAACCTTGAAAGTTATTTTTATCTCTTCTATACTCCCTCCAGAGGAAACACTTTCACAATAGGTGTAATTGAATCATCCTTGTAAATGGCATTGAGAAAAGTCAGCAGATCTGTCAAGACTTCATCAACTTAACTTAGGGATGATAACAATGTTAAAATAATGTTATGTTTTATTCCTCTAGTCACCACAGTAGTTATTATATTGTAAAGAGAAGAGCTGCTGCTCACAGACAATAACCACATAGTGACAGCAGAATATAAAATGAGAAACAAATCATTTTAATTCAATTTTCCTCTATACCATGTGTGGAGCAACTTAAGATAGGAGAGAAAAGCAAATAGCAGTGGTCAAAAAGGGAGAAACACTAACCAGAAAATAAGTGGGTTGTCATTAAAATGTCATTGGCCAACAATTTTCACACAATAGTATGTAAAATATCCAGAGTTTTACTTACAGTGGATGACTGATATCTGTGGTAATGATTGCCAAATAATAATTGCCTTTTTAATGTTTTTTACTTTATACTGGGTTAACAGTTATGTTTGCAATGTTATAAGAAAATTAACCGTGAAAATATTTACTTTTTTTCTAATCTTTTTTCCATACAAACTTCAGGAAACATGCTGAACATGTCAGGAAATACAAGCCCTCTGATTATTCACAAAAGGAGTAACAGAGTGAAATTTTTTTCCTAGGAAATGTGAAACTTTTTCCTTAAAATTTTTCTTCCTTGAAGGAAGCAACCTGAACAAGAAGGTACAAATGTGTTCCTCATTTCACATGGAAACTCAATTGAAACAAAATAAAACAAAATATAACCTAATAACTTCAGGAATATTTATGTTGAAATTTCTATCCTGTAAAAAAGTTAAAATTTAAGTAAACAGCCATAAGGTGATTGTTTATTAATACCTGAATACCATTAACTTATGACATGGTCATGGAAAAAGCAGATATAGTGGTGTATTAATGTATTTAGAGAACTGTTGAAAACATAAACTATTTTAAAAGTAAAAAAAAAAAAGATAAGAAGACAAAACATTTTTTTAGAATTGTGTGCAACTTATAAAATGTAAAAAAAAAACAAACTCGAGAATATTTAAAAAACAAGAGTTCTAAAAATTAAACAAAACATCTAATTTTGGACTTTGTATAAATAATGTACAGATTCTAAACAGCATATAAATGTAATTTTTTCCCTAGTGAAACACAGTAAAGTTTCTTTGCAAATCCTACTACTATACAAACGCTGCTACTTTGGAAACTTGAAAGTCATTGTGTAATGAATACTCATGATCTAATTTTCATATTTACACTGAAAAACCCTAGCCATTTCTGCTGGCAGGACTCCGATAAATACATACGTAGAGAGCGGCCCTGTGGAGAGAGATCTGAGCCACTATGTTGATGTCAATAGTGTGCCCTGGCAGTCAAAAGGCCCAACTGTGCATCAAGCACAGCATCAAAGGCCAGTGGAAGGAAGTGGTTGTTCCACTCTATACCACACTGGTGCTATTCCACCCAGAGTCCTAGAGTCCTGTGTGCAGTTTTGAGTGTCTCAATACACAAATGATACAAATTCATGATTGTATCCAGAGGAGGGTGGCCAGGACAATAAAAGGCAAGACTTAAAAGGGGCAACTCACGTCACTTGGTTTGTTTGCCTGAGAGAGCAGAAGGCTGAGGTATCACCTCATCACAGCCTACAACTTCCTCAAGGGCAGAGGAGAGGGAGGTGCTGATCATAGAATCATAGAATCAACTGTGTTGGAAGGGAACTCCGAAATCATCAAGTCCAACCCTTGATCTCCTCTCTCTGGTGACCAGCAATAAGTCACAAGGAAATGGAATGAAGTTGTATCAAGAGGAAGCTCAGATTGGACACTCGGAAAGGGTTTTTTAACTGAGAGCACAATCAGTCATTGGAACAGGCTCCCCAGGGAAGTGGTCACAGTACCAATCCTGTCAGAGTTCAGGAAGTGTCTGGACAATGCTCTCAGTCATATGATTTAGTTTTACTTAGTTCTGGAATGAGCAGTGAATTGGTCTCAATGATCTTTATGGGTGGGTCCATTTCAACTTGAGATATTATGTGTTGTTGATTCTTATATAGTGAAGCCACCTATGTATTTTGCAAGTTTCTGTTATCTGAAACTCCCAAAGTCTCAAAAGATTTGTTATTCCATGTTATTCCATATTTACTACATTGATGTTATATTTCAATCTGGACCTTGTTTAAAAATGCTCTGGCTATATATTTGGTATATTTATCAACTCTACCATAAAGTTCTTGATATATTTATCAACTGAAAAATACTTTTGTTTGATATACTTATCAGTATGTACCATGAAGTTCTCCCTATCAATTATAGACTTGAGATGATAAATACAAGATATTCTGTTGGGTCTATGATATTACAAGACTTGAAAATAAAACATGTAAGAGTCTGCCTGCAGACATAAGTGTGATATAAATCTATAATTTTTTGACAATAATGTACAAACATGGTTGAAACCCACAAACCATCTTGGCATACACAGATAATGTCTAAAGTTGAAAACAATATTTGAAATGTGATACAGCTATAAATATATGAGCATGTACACATTTATGCATATCCATTAAGACAAAAATGTGAAGACAATAATATCTTCTGTGAAAATAGAATCTGGACTTGTTTGTTTGTTTGTTTTCCTAATGGAAACATACTCAAAGAATAAATATAAAATAACAGTAAGAAATGTTAAAATAAGAAGTTAAATATCAATACTATATAAGATACAGTCCAGTCTTTGATTTCATAGTTAGATAAAATTTTTAAAGGTTAAAAAATTCTGCTGATTATCTATGACTCTAGTCCTGAGCTGACAATTCCTGGAAAAATGAATAAAATATTAAATACTTTAAAGTAAGTGTTAAAACCTAATCCTGTGACAAATAGAATTAGAAATTGCATCTGAATACTGGTTCTTGAGCTCGTAAGTCAAACACTGTGAGATTAAAAGTTTTTCCACATTTATGTCAGGTTTTCAAGCATGTAAACAGAAATAGGAAAAAAAATTACATTCCTGTATACTCAAGTGAATTATTGTTCACTGGTAATATGGGGGGAACAATTAGTAATTTATCTTTGCCCTTTGGTCATAACACATTTCCTGCCCCTATCTATTATATTAGCCAGTAAAATTTTCTACTTTCTCAAAATTAGTCTTTTCCCTTTTTACGGACTTCATGAAAAAAAATTCAAATTAAGATGGTCTAAAGGAAACTTTATGTGCTATTCCTCTTAAAGTACATAAATGTCATACTAGCTCCTTTTTTTTTTTTTTCTTTTTAAGCTTATGTATATTTCTAGGCAAATACATAAATTACTGAACATTTCTCTACTTGTCTCATTTACAGTTTGGAAAAAAAATCTGTCGGTTTTCTTGTTTGGTTGTTGGTGGTTTTTTGTTTGGCTTGGTTTTTTGGTTTGTTTTTTTAACTTTCTGAGTGCGTCCCGAGGGGAAGGTGGGGGAGGGAGAGAAAGAAAGGGACACACTCCTAGGAGTGAGGTTGGTGCTGCCGAGGCAAGCACGAAGAGAGCATGTTTATTCAAAAAACTACAACTTAAATAGGGTCGGGGGGCTGGGTCCTGACCCCAGGAGCACCCTGGGAAGGTTTTGGGGAGGGGTCCAGGCCAGCCCCCCGCCATACAAGGCAAAACCCTTCAAAACTGCAACAGAGAGGCAGGTGATACCATACAAGGCAATGGTACAGTGCTGCAGGCACAGACCAATCAGGGACGGGCTAAACAGCATGAGGGATAGAAATTTCCAGCAGGGACACACAAAGTGTCACACAGCAGTGAAATAGGGAAAAAACATGTAACATTACAAAATCATATTAACAGTCCACGTCACATGTCTGTGTCCCTGAGGGAGCTTCTCCATTTCTGGTAGTCATCTCCTCCAACATCTGAGCATGATAGATGTTTTAAAATATTTTTCTGCTCCATATAAGGAAAACAACCCTAGGAATTCAAAGTTGTAAGAGGGAGAAAATGAGAAACTTCTTCCTCTTTCTCATATGTCATACTCCCTCTGCAAGTCATACACTGTGATTAAGGGATGTGTGAAGGAGGAAATAGTTTAGGCAATAAATGTATGCAAATCACTGGGTCATTTGCCTGCCTAGAAGTAGACCTAGAAATTGCTGCACTTCAAATTAGTAACTGAAGCAGAAACTTAAGCCTTTAGCTCATAGTTCATATAAACACTTCAAAGTTATGAATTAATTTATTCCTTAATTTATCAGGTTGAATATATTACATAAACTATCATCCCCTTATTTAGAGGAATCAATATCCGTTTTCGTTGGTTATGGTTTTACTACCTGAATTTTTGGAAGCCAAATGATCCTTCACTAAAAGTGAGTTTTGTATAAATTCTTATATTCTTCATGACTTAGATCACATAAATAACTAGAAAGAGGAATTTTTTTCCAAGTGACAGTATCTAATATTTTTAACCTACAGTTTTCAAGCTAGGATAACCTAATTTCATGTGATTAAAACCTAAAAGAACAGAAACAATTAACAAAATAAGAGAAATACATACTAAATACTTTCAGAAGACTAAAATTCATTCATTTCTTTCAAATCTATATTTGAAAATACATTAAGTCACAATAATGAATCTGATTCATATCCCTTTGACCCCAGTTTTAGATTTTGACTTCAAATGACATTAAAGGACATGTATAAGAACTACTACATTCATGCTGTCATCTCCTGACAGTGCCAGAAGCAATTATCGAATTAAATGCATTGACTACACAGAGAAACTCCATACTTATGTACATAGTTATGTTCTTATTAAGGGAATAAGACTTCAGGAACAAAATAGCTGAGGAGAGAAAATCATATTTTGAGTTGAAATAATTCAGATATTTAATTTCCTAAAAATGCCTCTCTGTTTTTTTTTTTTCTTCACTTTTTTTTTTTTTTAAAGTAATAATTTGGCATGCTCAACTGCACTAAAGAATGGAAAAAAATCACTACTTTGGAAAAATCCTGCAAATCCCTAAGCAAGAGAAAATACACAGGGCAATGATTGAAAAGGTAAGCCCTATTGTACCAGGGAGGGACAGGTTTTGTCAGGTTTCCCAAGTTAGCGTAATAATCCAAAATTAGAAAAAAGTTGCAGAAAATGGAGAACATGGGCAGATCCTTTCTTTGGTATGGTGTACTCTATATATTTTGACAGCTGTTAATTATGTCACTTTTTGTCTTAGTCTTGAGAAAATTTGGTGTTGTAATAAGCAGATGACTTCTTATTCACAGGCAGTTTCTGAGCAGGGAACTTTAATTGCCTTTTTTCACACCAATGTATACTATACTACCACAGTTTCTATTCTCAGACAATAAATTTCCCACCTTTTATAGACTAGTGTTATGCAAATGCTAAGGTAAAACATAATGAAAGTATCAGTAAGGTACACTCTTTTTCAAGGCAGGTTAGTGAAAACTAGCAAGAGTTAATGTTTTTAACTCTTTCTCAAATGCTAACCCATATATAGGTGCAGAATGTGTGCACATGCGGCCCTGAGGGGAAGGTGGGGGGGGGTGGAAAGAAAGGGACACACTCTGGGGAGTGAGGTAGGTGCTGCCGAGGTGAGCACGAAGAAAGAGAGCTTTATTCAAACTGCTACAACTTAAATAGGGTCAGGGGGGCTGGGCTCTGATCCCAGGAGCACCCTGGGAAGGTTTTGGGGAAGGGTCTGGGCCAGCCCCAGCCATACAAGGCAAGACCCTTCAAAACTGGGAACACAGAGGCAGGTATATACTATATAAGGGAATGATACCCTGCTGCAGGCAGGGACCAATCAGGGATGGGTTACAGGCCATGAGGGATAGAAGTTTCCAGCAGGGACACACAGTGAAACAAAGGAAAAACACAGAATGATAAAATCCTCAAATTTAGTACAGATTTCAAACTGCAAACAGTCCTTAACATAGCAAGAGTCCATACAAACATAGCAAACAGTTCTCAGTGCTCAGGCAGTCACAGATCTGCACTGATCAAGCTGTCCCTCCACAACCAGCCTCCCTTCTCTCCTCCAACATGCACACAAGTAAATATTACTATCTTGTTACCATTTGTATTGTCCTGTCAGAAAATCCATTGTTTCCTTAAAATATAAAAAATAGCATAAAATGTTTATTTTATCGCTCTCTCTTGAGCATCCAACAAAATTTCAACAGAACGGATTTATATCCCACATTCCTTGGATTAACAATTTTGAAAATTGCTAGAATACTTGAATGTAACACATCATTGCTGTCTTTCTCCTGACAGATTTTGCTAAAATTTGGTGAAGGTCTTTCCTTGTACTCTTACATGTTTCAGGCATTATTTAACATATTAAAACTTGATTCTCTTTCTTACTAAAAAATTGAATACATAGAGGAATAAAGAATTTGTTTCCCCAGTAAATCCTTTTCTTGCAACATATATATTGATATTTCACAACTAAAAACCCACTTGATCGAACTTCTGTGTTTTCTAAAGGCTCACTTTCTACTCTCACTGCACATTCTGACATAGAAATCAATGATGTAATCTCAGAGAACTATGATCAGAAGATATTGTATCTTCTTTGTCACCTTCAGTTTATTGAAGAAATTTCTTCTTAAAAACATCAAGTGAAAATTTATTAGAATGTTAGTTACTGGGTGTTTTCCATTTAATTGTTCTATCAGTTCACTATACAGAAAGAGATTTTCATTCTGTGATGAATTCTTTGGATAGACTGACGTAAATAATATTTTTAGTGATGGGTGAGTAATGAAGATCCTTCAGACACAAAAAATTAATATAGAAGAACATGCACCATAGAAATTATGTCTGGCACTAAAAAGTAGAATTCTTCCTCATATTCCACAGTAGCTAGTTTTGATGAAATATATAAATCTCTGCCACCCTCCAGTTAGCACTTTCCTAGTTTTCTAAATGAACATTTAGTGAAAACTCATTAAGAAAAAACGTAGTAAATATAACATGAGAATAAACACATGCATAATATTGCTTAATATTGGTTTTGTCTACTTCTTTATCCAATTAATCAAATTTATCAGGAAAAAAACCCAAAATATTGGGCTATGTGCTTTTGTGTTTTGTCCCCCTTCATTCCAAATAGACAGGGAGCTGAAGCACCCAGAGTTGTGTTGCATCCTGTAGTTCATTACATCCTAGGTAGAAACAGGACCAGTATTCACAATCCCCAAGCAAATTCTCTCTGAAATCAGCTGATAGAGTAGCAGTCTATTGTTAATTCATACAAAATTCAGTCCCACAGTTCAGGAAATGTCTCATTTTGTTACAAGGAGTGCTGAATTTCTAAAGTTCAGTGTTGGAATTGGTTATTTCAAGTTTCAACTACAGTAATGTGCAACTTGACAAAAATCCTTTCTAGATGAGTATGGCTCGATAGCTGTCACTTGCCATTTTCACTTGTTAAAACTTTCAATGTAGGCAGTGGTGCTTGGCTTCCTTCACTGTTTTCTCTTTCTTTCTGCTCCATTTTGCCAAAAGAAATGAAATCTAAAACAGCAGCCAACTTTCTAAAGCAACAGGGAAACTGAACTTATTTTTAAATTTAAGTATACTAAGTATTGTTATTTTTACCTCATTTATTACCACAGTACTTCTAAAATTAATAATTAAGTCTGATCACGGTCAAAGCTAACAGTTAGAGCTAATGTTACTTATGTTTTAAAAAGGTGCAGAGAATATAAATAACTCAAAAGAATATAGATTAAAGACATGAGAATGTTTCTTACCACACTCTTCACTGAAAAAGAACTCCTGCTGCCATCATGAAGCAATGTCGAAATGTGTGTATGTGCATCAGGTATGACAATGTGGTCATACCAGGAAAGTAAGATAGCTAAAGCCAGCCAATATTTGGAAAAATTGTCCTTGAGTAGTGACAGAATACATTCATGATGTGATCAATTTAAAATAAGCCTTGAAAGACAACTCATTTTCAGTCATGCTCCAGTGCTTTAAAAATATGTAGCATAAGCATCTGGTTGTAAGTAGATTTTTTTAATCTTTCTTTTAGTAGAACCATTTTTCTTTAAAAATGTAACCCCAGAAGCCATGTGATAAGGAGCAGGCAGCACAAATAGCATCACTATTCTCAAGCACCACCTGATGATACCAACTGACTTGTATCTGAAGGAAAAGCAGTGGGACAAATCATTTGGGTCCAATAATTTCTCCAGATGCTCCACTGAAAGTCCATGGGCTCTAGCATAGCCAGACCCAGGCTCAAAAGAAAAGTACGATTTACTTACATATATATGCCTGGTATATGGTAACTAGACCTACAGGGTTTTAAACTTCACAGTGTAAATGTTGTGTAACACAACTATTTCATGATGCAATTTATTATTCTTACTTTAATTAGACTTAACGTGTACTGGTAACCACTTCAAAAATAACATTTGAATTTAGTATGAAAGAACTACTGGGGACCTACTCTATAATGTAGGCTTTGAAGCATGTCCTGACATACAGCCTCCTTCTTCTCTTGGAAATATACTGAAGCATTATCGAGAATGTATTAATGCTGAAATTCTAGCAAACTATAGTAAGACAACTCAATAGGTGGCTTACTTTATGTCTCTGTAGCATTAAATAGACATGGACAAAGTCAAATGACTTCCTGGAAAGTTACTTAATCCCTAGATCACACATTAACCTTAAAGAACTACTGTGACCAAAGAAACCATTCCAGTTGAACATTGTAATTTTTCTGTCTTCTTAATACACAACAACAAAATTTAATTTTGGTTGTAGAGCTTATTTTTTAATTAAAGGGAAAGAATAAGAAAGTATAAATCAACTGCACATAAGACAAGGTATACATACATCTGTGACCAGGACAAACCAGTTCTGACAACAAAGAACCTGCATTTGTAAGCAACATAAAATGAACAAAGCTATAACAAGCTGCACAGTCTGACTACAGCTACGACTGCAAATGTACAGTCTTATTTTATCCTATGATCAGAGACTCTGTTTCCCCTTGGGACTAGTGCCTATTGCATGCACAAAACATGACTAGATACTTGCCACTGGAAGGTATTTGAAAGATGATTTGAGTTTCTGAAACAGCTAATTAGTCACCATGAACTAAACACAATCTAAAATTAATGTGAATAATTTTGACACTCAAGTACCTACTGCTTAAGTGTGGAAAATAGTCTTGATTTTTCTTTCTCAATAATGAATATCCTATAATCAGATACAAGCATTTTGAAGCCTCTCATCTGAGCCAGTAATTGATAATTTTATATTTCCTTTTTATTTTATGGTCCATATGTTTTTCTATTTTTCCTTTTAACCCACACTGGGCATGGAAGGTGTAACTTTTTTCCTCCTGTTCCACTGTGTGTTTGATGTAATCATAATCAAGATCAGTCTTGCAGTCAGTAACTTCAGCTTGCTATTTATCTAACCTGGATGAAGTTTGAACTGTTCAATTGCCTATGTATGCATATACAATAGAAGGCAATTTATAAATGTACCACTTATGACTTCATTCTGAGTGGTAGTTCAGGAAAAGTACTCTTCATGATTGTTTTTGTTTTTTTGTTTTCAAATTGATTGTTTTACCTTTCTCTTTTTACTTATATAATGATAAGGAAAATGAATAGCCAAGCACCTAAAATTGTCCTAAAATTGCTAATCATCTTTCAGGTTATTTACAGTCTAGAAGCTGTCTATATGTCAGTGTAAATACCCTAAAACATGTTTCAGAGTTTTGTTGTATGCTTATGTGATGTCCCACCTTGAAGACGAAGGAAGTACCTAAGATTATGAATGCTAGTCATTGAAAAGAAAGACAGAAGTCAGAGGGTCCACAAACAATCAGAAAGTATTATTAGTAAATTACATACTTGGCATGGAAATTCGTATGTTAGTCCCTGATCTACTATATGAGCGTACAACAGTGGGTTTGGGCTAAAGGGCTAGGGTGAAAGGGAAGAGAGAAAGGAAGACATTAATTAAAGAGGGGGAGAGAGAAAGAAAGAGAGAGAGAGAGAGAGAAAGAAAGAGAGAAGACATCACCAGTCCTGGTTCCAGCATCAATTCAGCTGATGGTACATCAGTCCTGGTTTGAGTTGAGCCAGGAGATGGGATGTTGATCCTGCTTTCAGTGTTGATCCAACTGTGTCAGTACAGCCAATGGGATTTCCAGGATCCTCGAAAGCACTTCCCAGACTTGGTGGGGGTACCTTTTCATAGCTAGGTCTTCCCCACTCTGGAGATAGGTTTCTTGCTTTCTATACAAATTAGCTGTCATGCACAGTCAGTTCTTTCAGACCTTTCTTGAAATGGGTCTGAGTACTTCAGGGGTCTTTGGTGGTCTTGATCTCCCTCTACAGTTCATGTCCACTTCTTGGCCTCATTCCTGCACTAGTGCTGTACTGTGTTGTGCTTATCTCCAGGAACTACAACAAGCATGTGTGTCCCAGAAAAGTGTTGCCCTACCTCCGCATGGCCCCCTTCTCAAGTCACAACTTGTTCTTTCTTACAGTGTGCTAATACTAACATCCTTGGTTATCACCAGCAATTCTCACCTTGTTACTACCAACAGTCCTTGATTGGCTCTACAGCTATCCAGTTATTGGTGTTTGAGACATACACATTAGCCCCCTATCTTCTGGGACTCTACAAGCTTATCAATTACGCTGGTGCCAAAAGGTAACAAACACAACATGATGCTGATGTGTAAAACCGTTTGCACCACCTGTGATGAAAATATTCAGACACTGTAAAAGCAAAATCTTAAGTTTCTCTTCTGCCATTGCAAGATTTAGAAGCTATTGACACAAAGGTAACAGAAAGAAAATAGCATGTCAGTATGGGGGGTTGCCAAATAAAAGCCTATTTTTTGCTGCAACAAAGATTTACTTCACTGAACTGCAAATATGAATTAGGGTGAACAGTCTATTACTCTGTCTAGGAAGACTGCAATGAAGTCTAGATTAACCTGAAATAGAGGAATTTTCTTTCATATAATGGATAGATTTCAAAATTAGCTAGGTTCACCCTTTACATCTGCAACATTATGCAAATTTCTTTTTCTCAGTTCTTTGTAAACAACTCATGAGCAGTCAGTGACTGTCTCTGCACTTGCTGAAACAAACCAGTTCTCTCATGACTTTGCCAAAGGGGTACTTCAGGTCAGGGGCAATGTGAAACAATCACTTTCGCTGGCCTTCTTAGTCTGTAGTCGTGACAGACAGAATTGCTGGGTTGCAGGTGTTACTGTAAAGCAAAGAAGAGGTAGTAAGAGTTTTACTTGAAGCATCATCCCATTC
Organism: Scytalopus superciliaris; assembly: GCA_013400415.1. Taxonomy (NCBI): domain Eukaryota; kingdom Metazoa; phylum Chordata; class Aves; order Passeriformes; family Rhinocryptidae; genus Scytalopus; species Scytalopus superciliaris. The sequence goes on from VXBX01006899.1 coordinate 67,015, forward strand.
TCCAGCTCAGTGCTCTCAATTCCCCTGCCGCCAGGGCAATGCAGCAGGTACTGTCAGTTTCCGTAAGCCCTTTTGCCAAATGCAGAAACTGTGACACTATGTGCTTCATTCAGTTGCAATCTAGAGTATGCATGTTTTCTCTTACAGCTCCAAAGTTAAGCCATTAAAATTATGAGTACTGAAATGAGAAATTGGAGAGGGCAGGGCAGGGGAGTCAGGTGAGCTCACAAACTGTCACCAAATTGGAGCAAAATTATTTTTTAAGCTAACATCCATGTTTCACTGTTATTCAGACCTTCTTTGCCACCTATAAAAGTTTGATCTTGTTCTTGAAAGCCAAATCTAAAAATTCACTTTCTTGACATTGCCTGAACTTTTTTGATTAGTTTACAAAACACATATTTGTATGTAACAAAGCTTTGTCAGTTAATAGAGTTGGGGTATCAAGCCACTGGTTTATGGAAGGAAGAAGTACCCAACTCAGTTTTCATTTATAACAAGTTAAGGCAAGCCAGTGGCAGTCTCTATAGACCCAACAATACACATAAAAACATATGTTTAATTATTCATTAAGAAAATGATTTGAGAAAACTGGATTTCATGTGCTGTTAGGCAGCTGAAAAAAAAATGGTTTATAAACCTCTTCCTTTTGTTCATCAAGAAATCAATGGGTTTTTAATACGTCAAGTAAGAAACAATGTTCCTCTTGGCAAGGAAAAACTTGTGCATGCACAACACAATGTTCATCTTATCTCATTCTCTCCTTCAAATCTGTTACAGAATACTGGGATTGCCAGTTTACTCCAACTCAAGATTATACTCTTACTCATGACAGAATTTTAAACATGCTGCTCCGCTGCAGAGAAACAGTGTTATTGCTGACTTCAGGATGAAGATGTCACAGCTCTTGTACCATGTCCTTGAGGGATTTACCAACTTCTTTAAGGAATCTGTATTTTAACAGTGTAAGCACTCAGTCTATGAACAATAAATATACCATGGAACAACTACTTTCATGGTCATTCCACAAAATGCACAAAGAGAAGCGTTTTATTTTTGTTTAAATGTTTTTATTGCTTTTGAACAGGTTCATAAAGAAAACTGCTGAATCGAGTGGTTATAATATATAAACATGTTCACAATGAATAGTTTGACCTGTTCTACTTACAGCTCAAGATATTTTTCAGAATTACATTTTAAAATGCAATTATCCTTTAAATGTAAACAAGTCTAGCAATGCTTTAGAAATTTATTTCACAATAACATAACAGAAAATACAAATAACATTTGAATACAGTTACATCAATCTATAATTTAAACCAAGCTGCAAAACAAAAACCACTTTCAAATTTTCAAAGGCTGAGGCTTTTGGTCTGGTATTACTTCCCCCTTGCATTCTTACTGAAATCCCTAATTTTTAGTGATATCTAAGGATATGGACTTTCATATGATAAACTCTAAATGCCTATCTGCACTCAAAAGCCATAAGTTATTTTGTTCTGTTTCTCCTTTGAAGATGTATCATTAAAATTTCACAGAAGATGAAAATTTTAGAACAGAATTTCCTCTCCTTTTAGTTTCGTTTCACCCTGATAAACAACATACAATTTATACCATGTTGTAATATTAAATTAGAACATGATTCCCCTAAGATACACAATCAGCTTCACATTGCTAAATGTTAGTAGCATGGTGTCTTTTGGAGACAGCATAGAAAATAAAAGCCACATGGAGAATCCTAAATATCAAGAACCATTGACACAAATAGATTTTTTTGCTCAATATTTTGAGAAAAATGTGGTTTACTCCAACAGAATATCTGTGATGAGAAGTAATGGGATACCCTGGTTATTCCAGACAATATTGTGTTGTTGAAACTCTTTGGATAATTTAGCCTGTCTGTTTTCACTGTACAAAAGCAATTTTAAGTTCATTTTTTCCCTAGAGTTTGGTTATGGTTTCACATCATCATTTGTGTGAATGGTCTCACCTGAATGTAGAGGTCAAATTTCTTCTAAAGAATTATCTTCCAGTCCTCCAGTCTCCATATGACTACCAGTGTATTTAAGGACAAGTATTATTACCACATATTATAATTAAAGCTATTGAAAACTACATGGTTCAATATGAGATGAGCACATAAATGTAATTCTTTTTTACAATCACTGAAACACTATTGCAGCGGGGTTGAGGACCACTCTAACTACTTCTTCCTCACCCAGCTAAGTAACTTCATGTGCACGCAGTCAGCATCCCTCAGCAGTGACTGCATAATTTTTGTAAAAAATGTTTACATCCCCAGCTTTAGCGACCTTTCTTAGATTCTCAGGTACATCAATAGCAACCATTAATGCCAAAAGGGAATAACATTGTCATATCTGTGACTAATCAATTTTGTGTAGTACAGACTGTTGTTTAATGTGGAACATTCTTAGCAGTCACCTTTTATTAATTTACACAGAGCACATCCCTTCCAATTTCTTTAAGTGCCAGCTACAGCTACAGAATACAGATATCATTAATATTACAAAGTTATCTAGAGTGAGATTTAAAAAAAACAAACCACAACTGTTATTTGTGATTGCAATATGACAAAAGTAAGCACTTTTGATGACAACATCTGTTAAGGCATGTAAGAGGATCATACAATCAGTCCTCAGTAGACCACAAGTCACATACGGTATAGCATCAATAAAACCGGAACAGTCCAATAAGAAGACATATCCTATATCCTTAGGGCACAGGTAGCATTTCTTGACCTAACAGTAGGAAATGCCTGAAGTCCTCTCGTGTTTAAACACCAGGCTGAAGAGGTCAGCCACCATCCAAAAGAAAAAAAAAAAAAATCCAAATCTCAATCAGATCAACTTTCAGTGGCGAGAAGGTATGATTCTCTGCACTGTGCAAAGTAGTATCTGTCACCTTCTCTTCATATGCTTCTGCTTTTTAAACCTTTAGCATCTTGGTTTCCTGAATCTAGAGTTCCCTTAGTTCAATAATGAATTATAATACATAATGAAACAAAGCAAAGACAAACCAAAAATAAGCTCTTGACAAAACAGTAAAGAAAGGCATATAAATATTTTAAATAAAAGTCTAGGTAAACCTAGTTAGCACACATTACAGAGGGGTATCTCTGTTACTTCTATTGCAACAAAAATTAGAAAATCTGAGCAATAGACTGTCGAGAGGCAGACAAAAGTCCTATCACTTAATACATACTTAATAGATACCTATGTTATGTTGCTATTATGTATATTAATGTGAAAATATAATTGGGTTTTAGCACCAAGGGTTTTGCATGTATTTAAAATACCTATTCCATGATGGTTTCACTAAATACAATATCATATTTTTAAGACATACAACCGTCCTTGTTCTATAACCCAATTTCCCAAAATTTAATTTATGAATTAAAACTGCTTTATTTTTCTTAGTGCAAAAATAACAATTCCTTATTAACGAACAGTAATTTAAGTGAGCCTGGTCATTCTAGCCTATTTTCCAACAGCTATTCCTTCTTTAACACAAATGCAGCACATGTATAGATAATAACATCCCTATACTTCAAGTCTTGGGTCAATTTTCTACTTGCAAACCAGCTTTTTGATTAACTGTTTTTGCCTTCTGTTCTGTTATCATTGCTCCATTTGAAGTCCTCACACTCCTAACCTTCCTCAGTTGTTCAAGACAGCTAATGTAAGTATTCTGGGGAAAAAAAAAAAACCACAAAAAACAACCACAAAAAAAAAATTAAAATCACTAAGTTTAATTTATGCAGGTGGCTTGAGTAAATTTGGTTGATTTTTGTCAGGAACAGACTAGGGTGAACCCATGCACCTCTCCCAGAACAAAAAATGTCAAAACAGTACTCTTCAACTGATGAGATGCAATGAGCAACTGGAGATAGAAATGAAAAGACAGTAAAGATCTGTCTGTAACCTCTGTCTCGGCAGACAATAAAACTCTGTGTGCTCAGCAACAGAAAATCTATACTGTTTTCCACATTTTAGTGTGGCCCAGCTGTATGCCATCTAAGATACAGATGTGATCATGATTTTATCTCCTCAGCTAGAACATTAATTTGACAATAGTGATTGTTTCTTTAGTTATTCTTAATCTGATACCTTTACTTGCCAGGAAGTTCTGCAGATCAAAGATGAAGCACATTTATGTTCCAAAAAGTGTACAGTGCTGCTGCTCATATGGTCTCCTATGCAAGCAAGTTAATTATCTTAGTCTGTGTGAGCGTCATATTCACATTCCAATGACAGAAATCCATACTGAGGAAAAAATAGTCATACTTCTTATCATCCCTTGTGATGTGTTGGCAAGAAAAAATGCAGCTCTAGTAAGTTGATAATCCCCTCCTCTTATGCAATAAGTCAACACAGATGCAACAAGGCTTAAAGGGATCACTAGGTTCCCTGGATTTTGTTTCTTTAGAAATTTTACTGTAAAATTATTTCTCATTTGATAAACTAAAGCAGGGACTCACACCTCTGTATTTCTACCGATATTCTGAACCAGAATCAATTCGGAGTACACATTTAGCCCTTCACAAAAAGGAAACTCTAATCAGGTGTTTTCTTAGTGGTTTCTTTGTGATACTATATTACCATTGTATATTTAATTTAAAAAAAATAAAGCAGTAGGCTACGTGATCAACAATTAATTGGAAATTGAGCGCAGTTTTTTCCTCTTAGAACTGGTCAGAGTGACTTTCTAAAAAGTAAGTCAACAGTGAATACAATGAAAATTACACGCTGAACTTGACTAAAACTGATGAAGCACAAATTACTTTTCCAGACTAAAATGAAACAAAAATATAAAAATGTTCTGATTAAAGCCAAAATGAGAGTGACAAGCTATGAACATCCTCTTTGGAAGGGCCTTCTCCCACAAAGCTCATCACCACCACAGCAAACAGCTAGAGAGACGCCATGACCTTGTTGGAATAACTACTAGGTCTCTCAGTTTTAATGTAAGCAATATATCCTCACAGGAATGGAAATTATTCTTATTTTGGTGTGTCACTTAGCTTTACTACACTGAGAACATCAGCAATCCTAGTAAGAGGATGCATAAAATCCTGAAACTATGTTTGCCAGGTTTTCTACCAATAAAATTAATCTTACAAACTCCTCAAAATTAAAATCAATCTCTCAAAATTTATGAGGTTCCTTGCCAAAGAAAAGTCATAATTACTTTGATGGTGATACCATGATGATACAGTAGGGAAAAAAAAATAAAATTATAGCTCATCACATCTCACAGTTTGAAGCCACTCTTAAAAAAATGACAAGTAAACATCTGAAGGATCAAAACAAGACCTGGAGTCAGATCCCCATGTTGGTATAGAAGGTCTGTGATCTGCTTATGCACAAACTAATCTGTCAATATAGAATTTAAGTAGTTTATAGAACATTGAGCAAATTGTCTCACCTAGAGTTTGGATCAAAAATTGATAGGACATATTTTCAAATATGTAAGCAAAAATTATTTTATGTGCTAGAAGGAATCATCAATTTCTGAATATTTCCATATTTTCAAACAAAACACCATTATAAGTAAGCACATTAAACATTTGTGGAAAAGTTACCATATGCATATCCCACTGAGGAACAAAAATAGTTTCTTAGGTTGTGATTTTGAAAGTAATTCTAAAGATGGCAGTTTCCATCTCAATTACAGTCAGACTTATTGGATATACTTGGGGGTTGAAGGAACCCTTCATATGTCCCAAATACACCTGTGAGCTCTGAACCCCCAGCTGACGGTAGTTTACGTGGACTAGGGTTTTAAATGCTCTGTCAGTGCAAAGAGGAATATCTAGAGGATCATATATAGCAGGCCAAGCAATTTCTTGGGAAAAGCACATGGCTGAAAACAGACCATTCAGAGGAAGAAAGGAAGGTACACTGTGGCCTTCCCTCATCCAGTGCTCTTATCACCTCTATGAATATTGTCACCATTCATATTATGCTTCTCCATCCTAAAGTTTTTCATAGATGTATTCTGGGTATGTATATTTACACTATTCTCATTTGTACTGAAGACAGCTGGAGTTAGCTGAAACAGCATGAACCTGATACTATGTTGTAGAAGTTTAGTTTACAGAAAGGAAAAAAACAAAACAAAAAAAAAAAAAAAAAAAAAAAAAAAAAAAAAAAAAAAAAAAAAAAAAAAAACAC
>VXBX01006899.1:73242-88084 GCA_013400415.1 Scytalopus superciliaris
AAAAAAACACAAAAAAACCCAAAAAAAAAACACAAAAAAAACCCAAGCCCAAAACAAAGTAAAACCACACACAGTCTGTGAATTTATTCCTATGACCACTGGTCCAAACCACTATGACAGAGGAAGCAAGATGTCATTTCACCACCAGAAAGATTACCCACTAACTTCTGATCACATTCATCCCTCCTCCACAAAACAAATGTGTCTTAGCATTTAGATAGCAGCCTGAGTTTGAAAAGCTATCAGTTGGAGGATGGGAGAGGAAGACAAGGAGTAGGGAGAGAATAAAAACCATATTTTAACTTAAACATGGAAAATCAGTACAGGAAAACAATTACAGAATCAAATAGCCTTATTAAAAGTATTTCTGTTAAAATGACTGCACCTTGAGTCAGATTTCTAACACATATATTAAATAACTTATAATATGCCATATATTTGTAAACAGAAGGAAAGTGACAAACAATTTTCAGGTGTCAAAGTCTTTATTTAGTTATCAACACATGAATTAAATTTCACTTTTTTTCAGTCCACACTATGTGACAGTAACTTAACAGAACATAGTAGTTCACTTTCTTCTTACTCAGCACTAGCCTTACACAAGGTAGTATAAAAAGCAGACAATAAAAACAACCAATAAAAGAAATTACTGCATAGTGGTCATGATTATAACTCTCACTGCCTGCTAACAAAAAAACCCCAACCAAACAAAAACAAACAAACAAAAAAGGCAGGAAAGGTATGTATGTAACAGTACAGTGAATCATTTCCAAATTTAAGTTTTACCTTCGAGACAGAAAGTCTTCAAAGGTGAGTTTGTGTTGTGTGAAGCAACTGTGAATCTGAGTTCTCTGTGTCCCAGCAAGATAACTAGAACTATAGTCAGAAAGACATACAGAATAAAGGCCAGCAACAGAAAGCCTTTGGATTTTAAAAATGTTATTTTAAATGCTGTGATGGACTTACATAATTTCTCTATTAACTTGCAATTACTATGCAAATAATTGTATATCTTTTATAGATAAGGTGGACAGTATGGAGATTCATAAGAAATATTTCAGCCTCAATACATGAAAATGGAAAATGTTATTTGATTCACTATTTCACTGAAAGTCTGAAAAGGCAGGCTACCATATTTTGAAATCCCCCTATGTGCAACTTTTATTTTCAGTTCTGTGACCAAGAATATAAAATATGGAAAGGAATAGAATCTAATGACATACTGAGCTTAGAAATATTTGATGATGCCTATGACTTGCCAGCATACACTGACTTTCCAGCATACAGTTAGAACTTCAAAAATAAAATGGTACAAAAGCACTTATGCAGTATGCATTTTAATTTACTATTTTATGCCACAGTGGCTCTGTTTTGTAGTCTCAGCTGAAGACTATTACAGCTTTTTCCTTACTCAACAACTGCCATGAAAAACAGCTGCAAAAGCATTCAGCAGTATTTGACAAGGTAAGGGGAGAAGGTAAGAGGGTCTTCAAAACTGGGGAATTTTTGTAATTAGGAGAGATGGAAATAGTAGCTTTTAAGAAATAAGTTTATCTTCCCCCTTTATATGAGGGCATGGAGCCCTGTATTTGGCTGTTTCTACAGAAGCCAGGGAACAAGATGCCCTGCAAGCAGCAAGTATCTCCAGAAACAACTAATAATGCCAACTTTATTTGATATTCACAATTCAGTTATTAACATAAATTCTCCATGGCTTGGTTTACTTTGACACGTTGTGACATGATGTAGCTTGCTACAAAAAAAGAAAGAGAGAGAAAACAACAAAAAAATCCTCTGCTTAAAGCACCTGCTCTTCTATACATGTATTGTTTAATCCTAGTAAGTGGCGATGACAAGTTACAGTATTTGAAACATATTACCTCAGAAAAGTGAAATTTCACAAATAAGTTTAAACTACTTTTAAACATACATATACAAGCCAAATAAGGACAATTTGGATTAATTTCTTACGTTTAATTTTATAATTAAAAAATCAGTCTTATCAATCAAACACCCCCAATACTGGCACTGCACAATTATAAGGAAACTGAATTTCCAACTACATTTTATTATTGTCAGATGTATAGCTACAACTCTTCTGTGACAACAATTCAGACAACTAAACATCTACAAGACCAAATGGATATAGAGCAGTGGATAAGCAAATAAAAAAAACCCAACCAACCAACCAACCAACCAACCAAACTTTTCTGAGGGAAAAACAGTCTCTGTACAAGGAGTAAAGATGCATCTGGTCATTTTTGTCTTTCTGTCCCCTAGCGAGACTAATGATACAATTGACTACTGCCCACTTGTTGCCATGTCCCTGATAGATCCAACACAGAAGGTGAAGTGAAACACACAACCAATCAAAAGGTATTTTCACACAAGCAGAGCTTCTGTGAGCAGAACAGACCTTAGCGGGAAGACTGTAATTTTACAAAACAAACAAACAAACATACAGACTTCTAACAAATGCAATTTGCATCAATCAGAGAAAAAAAGTCATCAAAAAAGGCCTGCAAAAATTTTTGTGGGGTAATAGTAAGGGTGATCTTTTTATAGATTTTTTTGTTGATTGGTTTTCTTGAGTTAAATACATAGTAGCCAATTCATAATTGTTTCTTAGGATTATTTTTCTGTTATTATATTATAAATTGTCTTGCAAGCATGGAATTATGGCAGTTTTTTAAGTAGAGTCAGATCCTTCACCACATGCTAATAAACCTTGTCAGATATCCAGGTACCACAGGCCATTACAAATTGATCACCACATGAGCAAGGCCAACAGTCCCTCCAGAGGACCGCAGTTAATGAGGTACGAAAGAACCAACATTTCCCAGGCATGTTATTTATTCATGTGTACAGCATGTCACAGGATATATTTGCTCTAAAGGGACTAAATATTAGCTGAGTTACTTACAAAGCTCCTTACAGACCTGGACCTGGCACATATGAATTCATTCTAAGGAATATCAGTAGACTTGAAAGCATCAGTACTCAACATCACCAAGCCCTGGAATTTTGTTTACTGAATACTTACAACAGCTTAAGAATACTCTGAATTTTGTGCTAAGTCATCTCCATCTCTCAGTTACTAGTTAATAAGCTATTCCAAGTGCTGTTACATACTACTATCAATTTTGTACTTTTTACAATAATTTTGGTTAATCTGTAGCTATAAAAATGTGCATTATTTATAAGGGGAAAAAAAAGAAAAACAGAAAAAATAACAGAAAAACAACCAAACCTCAAAACAAAATTCCAAAACAAACAAACAAAAATATTCATAGCTAAACATAAAGCAGCCAAACTGGGCAAGAGGGAACACAGAGATGATAAGTCAAGCCAGAGACTATTTTGTACCTGTTTTGTATTCTATCTCATGTTTTATTGAAGTAATGTTCCATGTGCTAGTGAATTTTCTGCCTTCCCCCAGTGTAAAAAATCATACTCATAGCAACATCTGTGCAGCGGTGAAAGGATGCCCCCTAATACCTATGTATTAGAAACAAACTATATTTCTATAGAGACATGAATGAATCAGTTTTAAGAGATTCACTGCATTAGTATTCCTAGTTTGTTCTCTGTGGCAGGGAGAACAGTAATTTGAATCTCACATGTGTTTTGACATAGTTTTTTATTTGGGGGTATCTGGCAGTACATAAAGCATGAAATAATGATTCACACAGCTCTGATGTCTATAAGAATCATGTTGAAATATACTAGTGACTCCTCAGTTTGAGGCTCATCTTGCACACAGAACATCTGTGTGTGCTGCAGGTATATTTTTTACTTTCTGGAGAAGACAGGGTTTGCAGTATTCTCTGTATTGTTTTAAGATTTTAAGACATTAATTTACCATCATTAATATTTGATTCCAGATGCATGTTAAAAGCAAAAAAAAGCAAAATATCTATTCAGGAGGTAGAACTTCTTTGTAAACTGAACTTTCACTTCATTGTAAATATATAAAAAAGACAAAAAAGTCTAAATTATATGTCTTGCTGTTGCACAGACTATACAGAACTGCAGACTATGCAATAAAACCTCAAAGAGATAAAAAGGTGAAATGAACCCAATCTGCTGATATAGATGAATTCTCCTTGTAGTGAATTATCAAAATCACAAGGACTTATAAATTTATCAAAAAATATATTGTCCTACCAATGTACCCTTCTATAGCTGAGTCCATTTCTGCTGTTTCTCAAAAAAAGCATGTTTTTTTCTTTTTTTATTTTTTTTTAAATTTTTTTATTTTATTTTAATTTTTTTTTATTGTTATTATTTTTTATTTTTCTACACAAAATTTTCCCAGTAGCCATTAGATTTGATCATGAGAGCAAAATAGATGGCAAAATCCTACTCCTTGAACCCACTAGGCTGCCAGGATCCTATGTTCCTTGAGCTAGTTTTAAGAAGAGTAGGACCCGAGAAGCCTCCTCATGTGTGCACATAGTCAGACAGGACATTCCAGAAGTCTGAAGAAATTACCAAGACTAATGTCTCAGATACCTCTGATCAACACAACAGGGTGTTGTCAGCAGAATTTGAACTCCATGAGGAGTTCTAGGATTTAAGCATTTGTTTCACTCTGAATCAAAATGAAATATTGCACATACTTGATATTTTTAAAAACATAGATAAACCATAATCATAGAAAATGAGGCAGAAAGAGGCAACAGGAAATTGTTCTATCACCATGCCAGTAGATAAACATCAGTTATATCAACAACATTTGTGGCATATGTGTCTCACCTGTTCTTAAAATTCTCCATCAGCAGGACACTACAGTGTCTCTGAGCAGTCTGTTTCAGTTCATTATTGTTTTAATAATAATAAAATAATTTATATTTCTATATTGAACAATAGATATAATTTGAAAGAAGGAAATAAATGCTATGCTTTGAGAAATCTTGAAATATTTTGACTTTTTTTTCTCCTAAAGAAACCATAAAAAGTTCAAATTTCATGGAATATTGCTTTTCAGATAAAAAAAAAATTCTGGAATTTAAAAAATAATTTTGAGCTCTACCGTGTATTGAAAACTCTGGCTATGGATTGAAACAATTTACTTTCCCATGGATTACAAATAGAGATTAATTCTTTGTCATACAAAGATTTGTGTTTAAGCATTAGGAGGCAAAAAAAAAAATTCTTAATAAAATAACGTCACAGTAATTTTCATCTGATCTATTTGAGAATGGAGTATTAATTTTTCCCCTGAGAGTGTAATTTCTTTCAATCGTTTGCAGCTGAGAAACTAGTTCTTATACCTGCATTATAAGTATTTAAATTTTGCAGAGGCAACCCCCACTCAAGTCACCACAGTTATTGCTGGACATTATTTTATGGAGTACCAAATCTACTATTTTTCAGGAACAACATCAGTGTCTTAGATGAACTCACTGACTGAACAAGTATTGCTGCATATCACACCTGGGTATTTTGCCACCAACCTCAATGTGCCTCTTGCTGTGTGAAGTCCTTTCGAGCAGTAACTCCCCTGCCAGCTTGAGCAGTATTACAGAATAAAGAGTTCTTGGTGTCACAGCAGGTGATGCAACTAACAGAGACTTCAGTCGTTAGTCTCTAGTTCTTACTGAATTTTAAAAGAGTTCTTATTTCAACCCTTTCTTTATAGAGTTATGAAAAGGTTCCTATCTATAAGTATATATCAAGGAGGCAAAAAAATGTGTGGTGTTCAGGAAATCAATTATTACGTGTTTGTTTCCTCTATGCTTTGAGGCCATAAGGCCCTAGTTAGGTCTCCAATTAAATAAATGAAAAAGTTACAAGACTTTCAAGTGTCCTGTGTTCTTAAATGTACATGATTTTTCACACACAGCCTTTCTGAGAACTCAGGACTCCTATAATTCTCCTTTCATGTCTCATTAAAGAGGGTTTTATAGGACTTCGGTTGTATTTTGCGTACAGGCTCGGCACTTCACAATGACTTTTCCTACCTGTTTATTTTCCCTTAAGTGGTCTCAAGAGGGCTTTCTTGGCATTCCCCAGCTGTGTGAGGCAAACTTTGCTTAAAGATTCTGCTTCTCCAGTTTGAACTGGCAGAATGGCATTGATTATTCTAAATTATTCAGTGTTTCTGCTACTGATGAGTGATACTTGTAGATCTCTTGGCAAAATACCCTGGAATAGTGCTATTATAGTCTTTTCCAAACTCCTGATGATAGGCAGGATATCTACCAGCTTCATACCTTGTGGCCTGGTCCTGTATTTTTCTTGAATCCAGGACTCCAGGGCAATAGTGTTTTATTCCCAAGAAGGAGACACATGTACGAAATGGCTCTAACACACTACAGATCATCAGGACCTCACTGATTTCACTGGAACTTCTGAGTGCTTTTAGGCACCTTCTCCTCTCTTGCCTGCTGATATACTTCTATTTTTTGTCAAGATTCTGCAGTCTGGACATTGTTTTTTTCAGTCCTAATAATACTGCGTGTCCTGTTTTGCCAAACAGAGCAGGATTTAAAGCCTGCCTAAAGAATTTGCATAGAAGAATTTAGTTGGAAAGATTCTAAACTGCTCAGAGAATAAAAATAAGAACCATCAGAATTTGGCATCAGTCACTTTTCTTTTGCAATTAAAAACCATTGCAGTTTGGGGGAGGATGGATTTTGCATTTTGAAAGACAGAGCAGAAAATTAAAACTGGGAAAAATTTATAATAAAGAGGAAAAAAATTAAATTATACTAAACCAAATCAGGGGTAAATAGTTTTATTTATTTTGATTGTATTCACTCTAGAACAAATATGATTCTCTGCAACTTGCAGTTTCCTTCATTTGAAATATGATGTGGTCTTTCAACAGCTACAGTTAGAATGAAAATCAACAGATAAATCATGGAAAGATAAATGGCAAACAGTATGTAAATGAATTTCCGAAATGGCTTTTCAACTTAGCAGATATATCAATTATAGCACAATCGTTGCAGTCTATCAATAATACAAGAAATATGACACATAGCTGAGCCAACTCTTAAAAGAAAGCTTTTTGAAGTATTATTAAAACATTTCATTAATTTAACTCTTTTGGCAAGGAATGTATAAAAAGAATACAAGTGGTTTAATATTTTGTATTATTTTTCCCACCAACACACAGTTCTCTCCACAATTTTACTCATCTCATTCAGACAATTTATTACCTAATGTAGCAAATGAATTCATAGAAATTAGTGATAAAGAAAATATAAGGGACTCACACAGGCCTTTCCTGTGCATGTTTACCAAAATACAGACCCTGTTAGTTTACCCGTTCTGATTTATGTGATTCCCAGATATACAAGTTCATTAGAACTGATTATATCTTTCCATTCTCTTTCTGTGTATTTTCTATACATTGTCCTGTTTTCAATTTGTCAAATTAAATGCTTTCAGATATTTTCACATGAAGATACATAAAGAGAGAAAACCATGGATCAATATAAAGGCAGAATAATAATATTTGCACAGGCGCACAACACAGAGGTTTTCCAGACAGCTGGTTGTACTCAGTTGCACTCCAAGTCTATTAAACCCTGGTGCCTCCTGATTTAATGAGAATATGTTATAAATACTAACACGTTTTTTGTCTAGCTTGGCATCAGTGTGTCTGTATTTCTGTCTTGAACCTGTCAAATTATGACTAGGATGAAGATTTCTTTTAATGCTCTTTTATTTAATCTGAAGTTCTCTTGAAGTAAACCTTTCTCTTTCATGCAAAAATAATCATGCAACGGTTGACATTTTTTCTTACAATTACTCTGGACAAGAATTTTTATATCTGAGGACAAACCTTAACTAAATAAGAGCAAAATATATATGCATAAGAATATCTTAAGGATGTGTGTCAAGAGGATGGGGTCAGACTTTTTTAGTGGCCTGGCAACAGGATAAGGGTAATGGGAACAAACTGAAACACTGAAGATTCCATCTGAATATGAGGAAAGTCTTTATTTTTAGGGTGACAGAGCACTGGAACAGGCTGCCCAAAGAGGTAGTGGAATATCTGCGTGTGGCCTAGGAAGACCTGCTTTAAAAGGGGTTTTAGTCTACATGATCCCCAGAGATCCCTTCTGACTTCAATATTCTGTGATTTTGTGTGATTCTGTGAAAATGGTACTGAAGAGCTTGCCAAAAGTGGAAATTTAAAAAAGACATTTATTCCCTTGAAGAGGTAAAATGTAAAGTAGACAAAAAAAATACTATATTAAGAATATACCTATATAACCCTTCAGCTCATCACCGTATTATCTGGGGATTCAAATTAATGATTACACTTATGGGGGCAGTGAACCAAGGGATCAAGCATTTTCCTAAACTTTGTTTTCAGTATCTCTCATTCAAACATTTTTGGTTTATTTTTGGCATACACATAACATTTTCTGAAAGCTTCTCTACGCTATTTGCAATTTTTTTTCCTTTTATTAAAACTGCTGCATACTCCATTTTCATTACAATTCAGCAACTGTCCAATTCAGTATTCTAAATAAAAGCAATTTTGCAACAGATATGTTTCAGAACTATTTTTGCTGAAGTTTTAAGTTTTGAAGTTGTAAATTTTACAGAATTAGTTAGCACTATGCTGAATTTGTGTACATACATAGTTTATCATTCTATCTTTTCTCATATTAAAAGATCAGCATGGTTTTCTACCCTTGAAGTTATCTGCTGCCTGGCATACATAAGATTATAATCATAAGCCTGAATTTTTACCTAAGTTAGAAGAAAGTCTTAAGAGAAAATAAGAGCTGCTGTAGTCTGCAAAATCTTGTGATGCCTAAGCAGTCAACAGACTTCATGTGTCTTAGCTAATGCATTGCTTAAAGTGAGATTGAGAGTATAGCAGATATGTAATGATCATTTGGATAAGAACTCAGCTGTTGAAGCTAAAGTATACTAAAAAAAAATCAGACTTTCCTATCTGGACTGCTAAGTAAGTCGATTGTCAAAAAAAAAAGAAAAAAATAAAAAGTGCTTAAACTCAGATTTCAGGAACTACAGAGTGATAGCAGAAAAAAATCTCACCTAATGAAGCAGTATCAAGCAGGAAATATCTACCCAAACCAAACAAAGCATTGGCAATGTTTGGGAGAGATAGGCAAGTAAGTATGCAGTTTAGAGGCTTTAAATAAACCTCTTAGCCTTAAAGTCTTTGTAGATTAATATTGCAGTAGATGTACAGTTTACATTCATGGAATAATACTGTTTTCCAACCGTAAGAACACAGAGAAGATACATTTTACAAGCAAATTCCTGAAGGAGAGGATTTGTAAAATAATATGGTCTTGATATAAATTAACTTCCACAAAACCTAAGACAAATTAAGCATTTGCTTGAGAGCTGTTATGCATTGAACTGAATCATAACTCAGTCTAAGGTGAAAGACAAATCTACACACAGTCTTTTTCCCTTTTATTTCCCAAAAACCCACCTGCCTTCATCCAGTTATGACACTACTTATGTCCTGGTTTAAAGATAAACCGGTAGGAGAAACGAATCTAATTCACAAACAGATTATAAATCAGAACTGTAATTTAATAAAAAAGAGGAAAAAAAAATCACAATCAGTACAAGGGTACAGAGGAAGTCCCTTTAACCCACAAAAAAAAGGGTGTGTGTCCCAGCAGCCTGGGGCACAAACAGAATTATAATTGTCAACCCCTGTACTGAGCACCACCCGGCCCTCCTAAGTACAAAGTAAAAGGAAAGAATAAACCTGTCAGTGAAGCAGATGGTCCCGGTCCAGTAGAGAGTGGCAGTTGCAGTCCTGCTGAAGCTCTGGTCCTCCTCTGGATCAGCCCAGAACCAGTCCCAAAACCCCAGTTTATATGTGCTTAGGCTCAGGTGGGAGTGCCCAGTACCTCCCCCAGGGCGGGGAGTTTCACAATGGGTGATTTACACTCTGATATATTTTGGAATCCCTGATGGCCTATTAGCAGACATGACCCCTCAGGCTGGGTGTGGAGGTGCTGATGGCTCTCCAGAGGGGCGTTATCACACTGAGTCACTGATGTGAAGACAGGAAACCTTTCTTATCTTACAGGAGTTCCCAAACATCCAGCTTATAGCCTGAGGAGTCGGGTGTGCTCCAGGCAGCTACTGCAAATGATCCATTGTTAGCAGTTCATGAGGGGACCAGGTGGAACTCTTTTTTCCCATGGGGCAGGCAGTCTTTTTCCTGGTTCCATGGTTGAAAAAAAAGAGAGAGGAGGTGATCCCTCTGAAGAACAGGGTTGGTAGATGAAAGAAAAATTCCAAGATTTTAAATCCATAACAACTTATTTTAATGCTTGTCTATCCATATAATAAAAAACCACTGATAACAAAATCTACAAGTTCGGAAGTAAAACTTATATTTGAATGAATGTTGATGTGTGGTTAAAAATACTGGAAAAATTATCTTAGGAAACAAGGATAAACAGAAATTGTAGAGAGAAATGACTGCAGAAGAGTCAGGTTCATGTAGGTGTCATTTCAACAGAGAAACATCTCTACTTTGGAATAAGATCTAAAAATCCAAGGCATGAATTTGAAAAATTTGAGTATAGAACAATTATTTGAACACTTACCAGTCTATAATATCTGATCACTTATCTCAGGCCCTAAGTTTACTTCCATCAATATCAACAGTAGAACTTCTTTTCATTTGGAGATTTTTTAAATGGCTTATTTTATATATATATATATATAATTGTTTGTACTCATATGTCTCTGCCGGCGGCTGTGGCCAAGTGGGTAAAAGCCGCCACCCCTGGATCCGTGCTCCTTCTCGGAAGGACGCCGGTTCGAGTCCTGCGGGTCTCGCTCTGCCAACTTCGTCCGGGCTTGCCCCGGCCAAGGCTAGAAGCGTCCCAGGGCTAAAGGGGGTGGGGCCAGTTCCGCGCACGCTGAGCTCCACGTAATAAATCCATTCACGCAGGCATAAAAAGCATCGTCGTTCGCGACGGCTAGCCACACACACACTCATATGTCTCATAACACAATTGTGGAATGCTAGCTAGAGCATAGAAACTTCTGGTTTTAATGCAAACAGGTTAATTTTGTTTCATATAAAAATTTAGTCTACATGAAATCATGTGTAATTAGCACAGAATTGTTTAGCTTAATAGAACTGCAAAAGCAGTCAATTAGCATATTCAGATTCTGAAAAAGCTTCACATAAATCCCCTTGGGTATTTTTAATTTGAAAGATCTTTCTAAGATTGTAGATATTCATATGAGAATCAGATGTTTGCATAAGAATCAAATGTATTAGTTCACACAAAGTATTAAAAAGACTATTGGTTTTGGTTTATTACAGTTATTAGGTTGAATACCATATTCCACAGACAGGTGTTAGCTTTCTGGCTTTGTTTTACTGATTTCTAAGAATCTGCTTTAAAAATGGGTGTCAAATTATCTCTATTGGTCTTGTGCCAGCACTTCTTCATAAAGAATATGCATTTAATGACAGAAACAAAAATAACCTTCCCTCAATAGGGATCAAAATATTACAGTACAGAATTGCAGGTTAAGTACACTTCACAGTTCACAGCTAGCTACACTGTGACTTTATTCATATCCGGACACTAAAAATGTTTTGGTGAAAAACAAAAAGTAGAAATAAAAGTGATTTTTTACTTCAGGGAGAAAAGTCAGAAGTAAGTTTTAAAAATGAACTCTTCTGTTTGGAGATGGAACCCTTTGTGTCAAAGACAACATGAACAGCAAGTCAGAAGACTTCCTCAGATCTGAATATATTTTTCTGCAAACACTTCAGTGCAGAATTTTGACATTCCAAGTGACTTATGACCACCCTGGCAAGGGGTGTGTGTAGTCATTTAAATATGCCTAAGAATAATTTATAAAGCAATTGCATGGAGAAACAGATTTCAGGTCTTATCAGACACAGTACACAGATCATAGTTATTTTTGTTATGTTTGATACCCACTGCCAACATTTCATCTACAAATATCACTCAAAGCCTCTGAAACCTGACATGCAATATAACAGATGCATCAGCATATCTTTGGATAAATTTGCTATGCTGGCAGACTGTTATTTCACTCTTCATGATTGTATTGTCACTTATTCATCCAGCTTCTATCATGATTCAAAGAATTCATAGCAATAAATTTCACTACCAGACATGACTTTTAGGTTTTAAAGCAACTAAATGGTTTCCTTACATTGCTTTCATGGTTTAACCGCAACCAGCAGCTAAGTACCACATAGCCACTCACTGACTCTCCCCTGGTGGGACAGGGGAGAGGATCGCAAGAGCAAAAATGAGAAAGCCCATGCATTGAGGGAAAGATAGTACAGTAAAGTAAAACAAGAATTCCTTCACTGTTTCCCATGAGCATTCAGGTGTTCAGCCTTCTCCAGGAAGGTAGAACTCCATCACTTGTAAAGGTGACTTCAGAAGACAAATACCATAACTTCAAACATCACCCTCTTCCTTTTTCTTCCCCCAGCTCTCTATGCAAAGCCGTATAGTCTAGAATATTTCTTTGGTCGGTTGTGGTCAGCTGTTCTTGCTGTGTCCCCTACCAAATTCCCCAACCTCCTTGCTGGTGGAGTGGGGGGCAGAAGCAGGAAAGGCCATTTCTCTGTGTAAGCACTTCCCAGCAGTAATGAAATCATCCCTGTGTTATCAACACTGTTTTCAACACAAATCCATANCAACTAAATTGTTTCCTTACATTGCTTTCATGGTTTAACTGCAACCAGCAGCTAAGTACCACATAGCCCCTCACTGACTCTCCCCTGGTGGGACAGGGGAGAGGATCGCAAGAGCAAAAATGAGAAAGCCCATGCATTGAGGGAAAGATAGTACAGTAAAGTAAAACAAGAATTCCTTCACTGTTTCCCATGAGCATTCAGGTGTTCAGCCTTCTCCAGGAAGGTAGAACTCCATCACTTGTAAAGGTGACTTCAGAAGACAAATACCATAACTTCAAACATCACCCTCTTCCTTTTTCTTCCCCCAGCTCTCTATGCAAAGCCGTATAGTCTAGAATATTTCTTTGGTCGGTTGTGGTCAGCTGTTCTTGCTGTGTCCCCTACCAAATTCCCCAACCTCCTTGCTGGTGGAGTGGGGGGCAGAAGCAGGAAAGGCCATTTCTCTGTGTAAGCACTTCCCAGCAGTAATGAAATCATCCCTGTGTTATCAACACTGTTTTCAACACAAATCCATAATATAGGCCTACAGTAGCTACTGTGAAGAAAATTAACTATATACCAGCCAAACCAAACACTTCTGCATCTGTCTATACTTGCATTTTTTCCAATATCTCAACTATTCTTCATCTTTTTGCATTCATTGNACTGTTTCCCATGAGCATTCAGGTGTTCAGCCTTCTCCAGGAAGGTAGAACTCCATCACTTGTAAAGGTGACTTCAGAAGACAAATACCATAACTTCAAACATCACCCTCTTCCTTTTTCTTCCCCCAGCTCTCTATGCAAAGCCGTATAGTCTAGAATATTTCTTTGGTCGGTTGTGGTCAGCTGTTCTTGCTGTGTCCCCTACCAAATTCCCCAACCTCCTTGCTGGTGGAGTGGGGGGCAGAAGCAGGAAAGGCCATTTCTCTGTGTAAGCACTTCCCAGCAGTAATGAAATCATCCCTGTGTTATCAACACTGTTTTCAACACAAATCCATAATATAGGCCTACAGTAGCTACTGTGAAGAAAATTAACTATATACCAGCCAAACCAAACACTTCTGCATCTGTCTATACTTGCATTTTTTCCAATATCTCAACTATTCTTCATCTTTTTGCATTCATTGCATATAACTGCAGCATCAAAACATGAGTTTTTAAATTTCAGCAGCAGTTACACATTTGAGTAAAATGAGAAAAAGCGAGCAAGTTTTGTTCTATTAACATCTCTTTCCCATATAAGAGACAGAGGATTCAGAATTACAGGGTTGGGAAGGGGGGGAAGAACATTTTGTTATTACAAATATACTTGGTTTTATCTCAGAAACTGAGATTATCTTAAAGTTTCTAGAATTAATCAAAATGAAATATAAGTAATTTCACAAATGAGTCAAAAAGAAAGAGCCAGTTGACAAATACTAGTTTCACTGCAACATCTATAAATAAATTTCTATCAAATAAATAATTTTTTATAATTCTAACTTTCAATTCAGTTTAAAAAGTTTCCTAGCATTTTCTGCATAGAAGACGACTTCATTATTTTTAATGGCTGGAGCTGCCAGCATTGGGTTAGACAAAGAAGTAATCTGTGTGATGTAGCTCCCACAGCCAAAACAAAATCTGTGTACACTGCTCCCAAAGATTTCTAAATTAACTTGAAATTCTCTACATAAAGACATTGAAACTTTTAAGCACTCGAAACAATATTTAGATGAGCTCTTTAGGATATCAGAGTATATAAAGGAACCAAACATAGGAGAGATCAGAGTATGTCAAGAACAGACCAGTTAAAAAGATGCAGTTCAACAAGTATCAAGAAAGTTGACAGAAGGCCTTACAATAGCATTCTTAAATGACAGAAAAACAACTAAAGTACATTAACATTTTTGTTATATGATGCTATCAAATATTACAATTCTGAGTGTTTTACCTTGAATGAAATCAAAAGTTTAGATAAAGGAGGCCTCACAGAGCCAAAAGAAAGGAAGCAGACAACTAATTAGCTCTGCAAAAATAACAGGAATAAAGCAAAAAAACAAAAACAAACAAAAAAAAAAACAAACAAACCCCCCCCCAATCAACCAACCAAAACAAACAAAAAAAACCCCAAAGCCTCCAAAGCTACCACCAAAGAGCAAAACCAAACACCTACTAAAAAAAACCAAAACAAAACAAAAAAAAACCCAAAAAT
>VXBX01006909.1:0-13598 GCA_013400415.1 Scytalopus superciliaris
ATTGTTAACTACCAAACCAACAATTTTAGAGTTATTATCAAAGGCATCACTTTGGAATCACATCTGCATCACATTAAATGCTGTATAAATACAGAGTAAGGAGATAATTCCTGTGTTAAAGACCTTAAAATAGGAGACTGAACACAGAAGGAGTTGAACACAGATTGGATGGGAAATATCAGGAAACACAGAGACAATCTGGAAAGACTGAAACACCGGCATGACTGTCAGCTGTGAGGTTCCTTGAAGATATACTACCAAAAAACAAGGTTTGGGGGAAATTAAGAGCATCCCTACAAATGTTCGTGGGTGGTATCAAGAGGGAAGAACAAAGGGATGGAGACCTGGAGCATTTCAGTGTCAGGAACCGAATTTCATGATGCTGGAGGGAAGAATCAACATCTCAATGAGGCACAAGACAGCATGAGAAGGGCTCTGGAAGACAGAGCCAGCAGCTTGGATTTAATGCCAGAGAGATGCAGGATGCAGCAAAGGACAGACACGGAGGAGATCCAAGATGTGCCTGAACTAAATTGGGAAGATGTTTTTCCTTCACTCACTCAGCTCTGGTGAGATGCAAGCAGGACACGCTGATCCTCACACTGCTACACACTCATGAGCTCTGCTGTTTTATCAAATGCTGTTTGACTTTTAAGGAGGGAAAAACTAGGCAAGAGAGGATGGGGTTACAAAGGAGGGAAGTCAACAGCTCCTGAGATTCCTGCCAACAGGATCTGCGCTTGAAGCGTGCAGTTTTGGCAGAGAACATCCTCAAAATTTGATATTTAAAAGTCTTTTGGTATTGGAACGTGTAATTAAAGGATACCACTGAACTAAGATCTGATCAACACTAACTTGTATCAAAGTCAGAATGTGTTCCCACAAAGTCTCAGCCACCTGTTCCTTCCATGCTCCATTGAAAGAAAGAAAAATGAGCTACCAACTACTTTTATTTCCACTCAAAATCATCCTTTCCCAGCCTCTAAAAGGTTCAAATTTGTAACAAAATCCAAGAGCAAAAAAACCACTCAAACTCCAAAACTCAAAAGAAGTTGTACCATTTACTATCATGAAAATAAAACAACAACAACAAAGGAATTTGTAGTTCATCTGATTTCTTATTTCAAGGTTTACAACAGCCAAGTTGTCCAGCTTGAAAAGTCAGAGCAGTGTGGACGCATCTCACACAGGCTCCTTTATTACCAGATAATGCCTTGAAACCTCCCAAGCCATCTCTGCAGCCATCAGGGCCACCTCTTCCTTGGACAGTGCCCAGGAACTGCTCACAAATGAAATCCAACCAAATTTATTGCTCCTGCAACCCTGGAAATTTAAGTTACAGAGGTGACATGACATTTTGTTTCGCCAATGCTAATCTAATACCTTTCTAAAGGTGCACACGTTTCACCCTGTTGGCTCCCAACACTGAATTACCAGCTCTGCTGAGCTCTAGAATAAATGAGACGAGCATGCCCCGCTGGCGAAATCCCTAGCTGTAATCTTTATTCCAAACACACTGCTCCAGAGCCTCACAAGCACTGCCAAAAATTGCCCTGAGCTTTGCTCTTAGGATGGTAATTTGCAAATCAACATTTTGCTGCAGAGATTTACCCACTGTCCCCGCTATTATTTTAATGCTGGGCTGTGGGCGGCCCCCTGAGCGGAGCACAGAAGTGCTCACTAAAAATATTCCTGCCTTTCCCCACCGGCTCCACGCATGACCACTGACAAAATCAGGAGCGGTGGCATCCATCCCCCTCTTGAGAAGGATGCACAGGCTCCAAGGAACTCAGAAAACGTGGCAAGAAGCGGAAAATGCGTGGATAGAGGAAGGATGAACATGGCAGGTGAAGGATCGCAGGAAGAGCCAGTTGTACAGCCAAGGAAAGCGGAAGATGTGGGAAAACACATTAAGAGGGAATAAAGGTGAGGGAGGCACAGCCTGGGATGTGAATTTAAGATAACGCTGAACAGAGGAAGGGAAAGAAACCTGGTGCACAGAGCAGGAGTGATGCCGGGCGAACACAAGCACAGCCTGATTCATGTCCCAGAAGGGAGATCCCGATCCCACCGGCAGCACCACATTGACGACAGTGCACAGAAAAACATGGATTGCAGGTTTTTCTACGCCCTCCTCCCCCTTGCCCAGTAAACCCCAGTCTCAGAGGTTGTAATTATTTTTGGCAAGGTGTGAACAGGTCTGGGAAATGAAGCTGAGAAGCGGAGCTATTTATGAGGTGCCGTGCAGGGAGCCAGCATTGGAGCACGGCTACCAAATCAGCAACTGCAAGGTCACCCTCGTCTGCTTAGGAGAGAAACTGCAAAGTGGTCCAGGCAGTCAGGCAAAATAACCAGCCTCAGCCTTCCCAGGGTGTCAAGTAATGGAAATGGAGAACCACCAGAAGACATGGCTTCACTGAGATCCAAGGGCTTTGTCATGAGGCTGGTAGGCTTTGAGATAAGGTCCATTGAGATAACATCCACTCATGATAACTATTTGAAGCATCTCTAGGGTGTGGGAGAAAAGCAAGAATGACATCAGGTCTGCAAGTCTCCCTCCACCAAAGCTGTTGTAGAGGGAGGTAGCCAAGGGGCTCCCATCCCTGGAAATGTTCAAGGTCAGGTTAGATGGGGCTTGGAGCAACTTGGTCAAGTGCAATGTGTCCCTGCCCATGGCAGGGGGTTGGAACGAGATAGTCTGAAAGGTCCCATGCAACCAAAATCATTCTATGATTCAATGATCTGCATGTAAAAGACCACTGGAGATCACTCATCACCTGACCCCCAAAACCACTGCTTGCTTCCAGGGAATTCAGTTCAGTTAGTGCCCTGACCCAGGAAGAACCACAGATTTTCAAAAGCAACTTCCATTCTGCCAGCAGAGAAAACCAGAAAAAGCCAAACCCTCCCAGAAGGAAGATCTTGCACCCCAGTGGGGCTGAAGAAGCCAGGAGCATCTCAAGCTCACAAAGCAACCACCAAGGAAAACACAAAAGCTCTTTCTGGTCTTACCAGCAGCCAAAGGAAAAGGGATGGTCAAAGCCAGGAGGTGAGGGAACTGCCCTGGGAGCAGGAGGACATCCTGACTGCTTTCTGCACACTCTCTGTATTCTGTGGTCAAATGCCTCACAAACAGATCTGCTTCCAAGTATGAGATTATACGAAATTCTAATTATTTTTACAAAGATGGCAAGCAAAGTGCAGTAGGAAAGGAACTGGCCAAAGACAGAGGAGCAAGCTTGTAGATCTCAGAGCCTGTGGGACATCTCTATATTCAAAAGGAAACAAAGGTACATCTGTATAATGTGGTTTAAAAAAATTGGAAAAAAAGGAAGAAAATAAAAAAGCAGACCTTGGTTTCCATATACAGGGAAGAGGACCTTGGGAATTAAACTGCAGGTATTTCCATGAGGGGAAATGAAAACACTGAACTGAAAACTCTTCAACTGCTCTGTGCTTGGGTCAAAGGGGAAACCAGAGAAGGTGTGGCTGCCCCATCCCTGGAAGTTGTTCAAGGCCAAGATGGATGGGGCCCTGAGTAACCTGGTCTAGTGGAAGGTGTCCCTGTCCATGACAGGGGTTTGGAATGAGATGGTCTTAAAGGTCCCTTCCAACCCAAACCATTCTAGGATTTTATGAAACACATCTGCTTGAGGCCCTAAAGATGATAATCAGGAAAGTATCTTTAGTAAGACTGTCAATTCACTTTTCCAAATTCAAAGGCATCCTGGTTTACTCCAGTATCACAGTCCTGTTCACACCACTTGCTAAGATGCCTCTCCAAGGGACCAGTTTGGGCACTTGGCAAGGACAGCAATCCATTACATCTTTAAAAAAACAACCCAAACCTACGAAATTTCCCTCTGGTGCACAATCAATACTTAAGAGGGCTTTGGAAAGCACACAGTTGCTCTCTATGTCAAAAAGCTTAGGACAGCATTTCTGGGGCTTCAACACCCACATTTTGCCACCTACTTCCATCTTTGAGCGCTTGCTGTTAATGGAAGCTGAAGGTCCCTGACACTGAGAAATCAAACCAGTAACATGCAGTGGTGACATAATTTAAGCACCACTATTTTAATATTTTAGAATTTTTTGTCGTTATTTATCATTAGGAAAAGCAGACCCAGTGAAATGACTTGATTTTTCACCATTACTACAACCCTGGACAGCTTTAAAACCTGCCTGAGATGGTACTGAAGAGGATGGGGAGCATGAGGAGGCGGGGCACAGTTAAGAGTATTCACTGTGGCCTGATCCTGCCTGCACCAATCCCATGCTCTGCTCACAGTGGCTTCAGCAGAGTTAAGACTGTAATTTTCAATTCTTTAAAACAAAAGCCAAAAAAATAGAGCACAAAAGCAAACAAAACTACATCCATTATTATTATAAACATATGAATTTTATATATATATGACCTCATGCACTATATTAGAGAAATCAACTGTTATTTAATAATATACTTCTATTTGTAAGTTTAATTTCTCATACTTTTTTAATGGCTGTCCACTACCTGCAGCAGAATATTTGATGGGACTGGCATAAGGGTCTCTCCAGCAGTGACAGGCATTTGGGAAGAGAGCAGCTGGAGATACAGCAGGCAGAAGACAGAAGACATCAAAGCATTCGGGAAGGGTAAATCACATCTCAAGCTACCTAACAGAATGTTTAAACTTGTATAAATCAGATATCTTAGAAATCAGGAGGCTCTCCTGAGAGCCTAGAAAGCAAATAGTGTCACAAGGGATCACAAATCAATTGTTTTGTGGGGAAAAAAATAAAGTAAAAAGCTGTACTGAGGTTTAGCTCGTTTCACTTTGCAAGAACAGAAACCTGAAAATGTTCAGCTTCCAAAAGAAAATCCATCATGTGCAGTATTATATTCAACAAGGTGTTACCCAGTACTGTTCCCGCAGCCTCATCAACCCTCCTCGTCTCCAAACAGATACAGAGCACTGTTTTTTCTCCCCTTTCCAAAATTAGAAGAGCTTGGAGCATAATGAACATCTCCAGGCTGGGAGACGGAATGCTGCAAAGCATTTGATAATAATTCAGCTCAGACCTAGTTGCAATGACCTACAGTTAGTTACAACCAGTGCTCCCTCTGATCCTGAACACATTCCAGCCCTGAACGTGTTCAAGGCCAGGTTGGATGGGGCTCTGAGCAACCTGGTCTAGTGGAAGGTGTCCCTGTCCATGGCAGGGGGCTTGGAACAGGATGATCTTCAATGTCACTTCCAACCCAAACCATTCCATGATTTTATGATCCTAACCTTGAAGCCACCATTGCAGAACTCAGAGATCCAGTAAGGCATCACCCAACTCTTTCCCCAAGCCACCCAAGAGCTTTTTCTCCTTTAAGACACCCCAAAATTGGGACACATGAGCTGCACAGGCACCACCATCACAGGAGGACTGTGATCACAGTCATGGGATGTCACAAGATGGTAAATCATAGAGTCATAGAATGGTTTGGGTTGGAAAGGACCTTCAAGATCACCCAGTTCCAACCCTCTGCCATGGGCAGGGACATCTTTCACTATCCCAGGTTGCTCCAAGCCCTGTCCAGCCTGGTTTGAGACACATCCAGGGATGGGGCAGCCACAGCTTCTCTGAGCAACCTCTTCTGGGGCCTCCTCACCCTCACAGTAAAGAACTTCCTCCCAGTATCCAATCTAAACTACCCTCCATCACTTTAAAGCCATTCCTTCTTGTTCTGTCACAAATAAATAAGGGAATTTCAGGGGCTTCAGAAAAATTAAGAAAAAAAGCATTCCTGGCTGTACCTGCCTCCATTCCAGGGCTCCTGAGCAATCTGCCCATATGGGATTTTTTACAAAGCAGTCATTAATAGCAAGTTTGGGAGTTCCCCCGTACCATATCTGAGTCTCTGGCATCTCACACAGCAAAGAAATGGGTTAAACCAAAAATTTGGGTCATAACACCTCCAAATCTGCCTGGTTTTTTCACATGTAGCAAAAAGAAGCCACCTCCCTCCTCCACACAGAAGCATCACAAGAAGATTCATTATAAATGGAAAAGAAAGCAGTAAGTTTGAGCAATTAGTGTGACCAAAGTCTCCCATGGAAGAAGAAAATGTTTTATTTTGCAGAAAGAAGGACTATGGCAACAGCTTTGGAATAAAATCTTACAGCACAGCTGCCTCCTGCACTCCTTTACTCCATGCACCAGATGATAGAGGAATCCTACAAGGGGAAAAAAAAAACAAAAACACATGGCCAAGTTATTCAAGACTAGAATCACAATAGAAGTAGGCAGCAAGGGGAAGGAGGACAAATAAAGTCCTCAATAACCTCAAAAATTGTATTTTTGCAACTCAGAGCTTTGCAGCAGGAGGAGAACAAGAACAAAACAAACGCTACACAATGAAGAGCATAAAACATTTTGCAGTTATTTTCTGCTTTTATTTAGGGAAGAGGTGACAGAGAGAGGGAAGAAATCACCAGCTAACACAACACAAGCATTTACTTTGAAAAAAAAGGTAAATTTACTAAAAAAATGTAACTATAGGTTCTGCAGCTGGGTTTGACTTTGTTCAAGGAGAAGCTGGAAAATATTTCACATATTTTGCTTGGAGCATCCCAGCAGATGAGCAGCCAACACACCTCAACTTCCCTCGGGAGAGTTTTTCCCTACAGCTTTGCATCCCAACAAAAAAAAAAAAACATTAAAACCCACCTGCTGATACACCATTTCTTCTGATTTTTTGTACCAATCTTCAGAGTATATTTAGAAAAGCAACTGATCACTAATGCAATCTTCATTTTTTTTAATGGAGCTGCACATAAAATAGACATGAAAAAAAAAAAAATCCATCCTGCCCCTTTTTTTTCAAGTTAAATGCTATTTTTTCCACCATCAGAAACACTGCAAAGCACAGACATGCCCATGCACTGCAACAAAGAGATGGCACCTGCCTACTGAATTTCCTGACTAGTGACACTATGAAGAAAAAGAGTTTTAAATAGAAACCTCCCTGCAAGTGTTAAATCAGATTAATTTAACTCTTTTGCACTATTTTAATCTTCCATGCCACCGTTTGCAAGGCAAGCAGAAAAAAAACCCAGGGAGCAGGATTCTTATCTCACCCATATTCCTTTGGAAATAGAGTGTATTATTAAAAACCACAAATAACCTTTCTGACAGCAAAAGACACACAGTTCCAGCTCCTTTGCAGTAGGAAAAGAGCACAAATTTCCTATGAAGCTTTCTGGGCACTCCACATCAAGTGACGGGCATGAGTTTCCCTCCAACCTTGTAACTCTTGCCATCACTGATGGCAAGAGCAGCACAAGTTTGTGGCCACATTTTGTACTCGCACGTGTCAAAAAGCCTGCTGGGAAAGAAAATGCAGCTTGAAAGGTCGGTGATGTCGCTGTAGGACAAGTTTTGCAGTATTCCTCCTGCAAGCTGCACCATGGAGGCACATTCCAATACTTCAGTTGTGAGTTAAGCTCGTGTTTAAATAGCTGCATTAAATTTAGACCGAACAGATCATGCTGCAGGCAAATGCACACGCTCTAATGTCAGGAATCATGGAATCATAGAATGGTTTGGGTGGGAAGGGACCTGAAAGAACATGCAATTCTAACCCCCTGCCCTGGGCAGGGACACCTTCCACTAGACCAGGCTGATCCAAACCCTGTCCAACCTGGCCTTGGACACTTCCAGGGATGGGACAGCCACAGCTTCTCTACCCAACCTGTGCCAGGGCCTCGCCACCCTCTCAGGGAAGAATTTCTACCTAATAATGAATCTAAAACTACTCTCTTTCAGTTTGAAGCCATTCCCTCTTGTATCACTGCACACCCTCATTCAAGGTCCCTCTCCAGCTCTCCTGGAACCCCTTTAGGTGCTGGAAGGGGTTCTAAGATCAACCTGGAGATTTTTCTTCTCCAGTTGTACACCGTCCAGCTCTCCCATTGTGACTCCAGGGCAGAGGCACTCCATCCTTCTTATGTTCGCAGCCTCTTCTGGACTCACTGCAACAGCTTCATGTCTTTCCTGTACTGGGACCCCAGAGCTGGAGGCAGCTCTTGAGTGGGGTCTCACCAGAGCAGAGGGGCAGGATCCGCCCCGACCTGCTGCCCACACTGTTTTGGATGGAGCCCAGGACAAGGCTGGTTTCTGGGCTGTGAGTGCACATGGCCAGGTCATGTCCCTCCTCTCATCCACCAACACCATCAAGTCCTTCTGATCTCGATCAGTTCATTCCCCAGTCCGCGTTGTCAGCAGGGGTTCAAACACATGACCAGCCATGTCCTGGGTGGAAGGACCCAGTCATCCATCCATCCATCCATGCATTCATCCATCCAACCATCCATCCAACCACTAGACCAGATGGGGATCAGACCTGGACACAAGTCCTTCTCAGTGCAAAGAGTCTTTGCCCTGGCAATGATGACTCCAACCCTACATAAAACACAGTCAGAGGCTCCTCCTGCCCACACAGAACCCTCTTGTGTCATGGATTTCCATGGTCCCTGCAGCACCAGCAACCCTCAAAAGGTCCCTAAAATCCAGACAGGAACCAACAACCCAGCCTGCTTCCCAGACCAGCTGAAGTGTAGGAAGGAGGATAACAAAGATGGGAAAAGTAAATTAGATTATTTCAACAGTTCATTCCATTTTCATCTACCAGAATGTGTTTATGGCACAGGCAGGGAATCAAAAGATTATTTTTATCTTGATATTATTTACCCTTTCACACTTGCTATTTAAAAATCCCTGAAATCCCAGAAGAACCAACAATTCAAAATACCATTTGATATATATATATATTTATAAGCAAGGGTAAGCACAGACTCATTCATTTTCAGTTTGACTCCTTTTTTCTTTTTAATTAGATTTTAAGTGCTGTAATATCAATATGCAAATTTATCAAGACACAGAAGTATTATTTCTCCTCTGCTCCCACTAAAGATTCTCCAGGCCCAGAGCAGGGGTGCTGCTGGGTGGCAGACCTGATCACACTGGAGAGTTGCATGAGGAGCAAATGAGAGGTTTAAAATATTTTTTATTAAAAAATAAGTAAATCCAGAGAGTTGTGAGAAAAGGAATGAGGTTTCTTGCACAAGAGAGGATGGAAATAAAAGACTTTAATATTGAAATCTCTGTTCCACCAGTCTCTGTACCCAATCTCAGCTAAATAACTTGGAATCATGAAACAATAGAATGTGTTGGGTTGGAAAGGACTTGAAGGATAATTTAGTTCCAACTCCCCGCCATGGGCAGGAACAACTTCCACTAGACCAGGTTTCCCAGAGCTCCATCCAACCTGGTTTTGAACACTTCCAAGGATTGGAGGTCCACAACTTCTCTGGAAAACCTGGTTCACTGCCACACCACCCTCTGAGTCATGATTGGTTTAGATACAATGGCAGGGGGAAAGAGGGACAGAAATCCAAATCAGGAGTCTGGATCGCAGCAGGACACGTGGCTGCACTGCTCAGCCTCTCCCATGTCCATCAAAGCTGCATCAGTGGTGCCTGGGCTCAGTTTTAATTTCATTAATAAACACAAGAAACCCACCAAGGAGGGAGGGTTTGGAGAGAGCAAGAAGGGTTATGTGTTGCTTGGCTGGTCACCAGAAAGTGGGAATCAGCACACTTAGCACTCTGGAAAGAGTGCAGAGACCAACATGGAGATGAGATGGAGAAGGATGTTGCAGCTGGTGAAGATGATGGAGCAGGAAGGAAACAAGAAGTCAGACAGTACCTGCCCTGAGTCATCAGGGATTTAAAGACCTGAACCATCTGCATCAACACCACGGAGAGCGACATTCCACAGGGCAAGCGGGAATGGCCTTAAGCTGAATGAGAGTGAATTTAGGTGAGATACTAGGAAGAAATTCTTCCCTATGAGGGCAGTGAGACACTTAAACAGGTTGCCCAGAGAAGCTGTAGCTGTCCCATCCCTGGAAGTGTCCAAGGCTGAGCTGGGTGGGGCTTGGAGTAACCTGGTCTAGTGTAAATTGTCCCTGTCCATGGCAGGGGGTGGAACTAGATGAGCTTTAAGGTGCCTTCCAACCCAAACCATTGCATGATTCTGTGATTAGCACCCCAGAAAAAGTCCAGAATCCAACTCAGAGTTGGGATGAGATGGAAAAGGACATCACAGCAAATATGCTGGATCAGGAAGGTACTGAGGGGTCAGACAGGAGCTGTCACAGGTCATTGTGATTTAAAGACCAGAACCACCTCTATGGGCACCTGGACCACAGCAACACAGAGACCACCAAGACAGGATGGGGCATTGCATGTTCACAGCCCCACTGCAAAGAGAAATACTGGTCTGGAAAAGGGGATCAATGCTGGATAAAATATAAACCTTATTCTACAAAAAAAACAAAAAACCCAGGGTGAGGGGAACCCTCATATTTCAGTCAATGCTTCCCAGCCCACATCACACAGCCAAGAAAAATGTAGGATTCAGCAGGATTCAGCACAAAGCAACACGTGAGGCCCCCACCCCACGCAGGCGTTATCCCGGGGTTTGCAAACAAACAACTCCTTGTTTCCGTGGCGCTCCCAGGGATGAGGATCCACCTCAAGCTCCAAATGTCATGGAAAAACTTCAAATGCAAACAAGCAGAGGTTCTGCAGCACACTTTCACTGTGCTGGTGGCAGAATGAAATGTGCTTTTAGGTTTTCCAAACCCTCTGCTTTTTGANGCGGGCCCAGTCCCTAATTTCCACATGCCCCCTGTGTCAGCCCAGCCCTGTCCCCATATCCCCATGTCACACACACACACACACACACACACACCCCCTATGTGTCAGCCCAGCCCCTAGTGCCATGTCACCGTGTCACACACACCCCCCCCCATGCCAGCCCAGCCCCTGTCCCATTGTCACACACAAACACCACACCAGCCCTGTCCCCCTATCACGCATATAGTGCCAGGCCAGCCCTGTCCCCATGTCACACCCCCTGTGCCAGGCCAGCCCTGTCCCCATGTCACACACACACATCCCCTGTCCCTATCACCCTGTCCCCATGTCACATACACACATCCCCTGTCCCTGTCACCCTGTCCCCATGTCACACACACCCTGTCCCNCAGGACACGTGGCTGCACTGCTCAGCCTCTCCCATGTCCATCAAAGCTGCATCAGTGGTGCCTGGGCTCAGTTTTAATTTCATTAATAAACACAAGAAACCCACCAAGGAGGGAGGGTTTGGAGAAAGCAAGAAGGGTTATGTGTTGCTTGGCTGGTCACCAGAAAGTGGGAATCAGCACACTTAGCACTCTGGAAAGAGTGCAGAGACCAACATGGAGATGAGATGGAGAAGGATGTTGCAGCTGGTGAAGATGATGGAGCAGGAAGGAAACAAGAAGTCAGACAGTACCTGCCCTGAGTCATCAGGGATTTAAAGACCTGAACCATCTGCATCAACACCACAGAGAGCGACATTCCACAGGGCAAGCGGGAATGGCCTTAAGCTGAATGAGAGTGAATTTAGGTGAGATACTAGGAAGAAATTCTTCCCTATGAGGGCAGTGAGACACTTAAACAGGTTGCCCAGAGAAGCTGTAGCTGTCCCATCCCTGGAAGTGTCCAAGGCTGAGCTGGGTGGGGCTTGGAGTAACCTGGTCTAGTGTAAATTGTCCCTGTACATGGCAGGGGGTGGAACTAGATGAGCTTTAAGGTGCCTTCCAACCCAAACCATTGCATGATTCTGTGATTAGCACCCCAGAAAAAGTCCAGAATCCAACTCAGAGTTGGGATGAGATGGAAAAGGACATCACAGCAAATATGCTGGATCAGGAAGGTACTGAGGGGTCAGACAGGAGCTGTCACAGGTCATTGTGATTTAAAGACCAGAACCACCTCTATGGGCACCTGGACCACAGCAACACAGAGACCACCAAGACAGGATGGGGCATTGCATGTTCACAGCCCCACTGCAAAGAGAAATACTGGTCTGGAAAAGGGGATCAATGCTGGATAAAATATAAACCTTATTCTACAAAAAAAACAAAAAACCCAGGGTGAGGGGAACCCTCATATTTCAGTCAATGCTTCCCAGCCCACATCACACAGCCAAGAAAAATGTAGGATTCAGCAGGATTCAGCACAAAGCAACACGTGAGGCCCCCACCCCACGCAGGCGTTATCCCGGGGTTTGCAAACAAACAACTCCTTGTTTCCGTGGCGCTCCCAGGGATGAGGATCCACCTCAAGCTCCAAATGTCATGGAAAAACTTCAAATGCAAACAAGCAGAGGTTCTGCAGCACACTTTCACTGTGCTGGTGGCAGAATGAAATGTGCTTTTAGGTTTTCCAAACCCTCTGCTTTTTGATATGCATACAAAGGCATTGAGCAGTTCTGTGGGAATGCGAGGTTTTCCCTGGCAAAGTCCACCCCGGCGCCAGATGCCGGAGGTTAATTGTACCACGCAGCTCGGGGGAGCTTTCATGAAAAGCTTCCAACCACAAACACTTTTTAAAGTACAAAAGCAACAAAAAAAGTTTCTGCAGTTGAGGATCACTGCAGAAAGCGGCGCTTTGTACATCTAAAAGGGGTTTTATTTCCTCTCCTTGTACTTCCAAATCCATCCCACTGCCTCAAGCTTCCTGACTCAGCCTGGAAGTGGAAAAAAATAACAAATAGACACCATTATACCCTCTGTGAGGTTAAAACTGAGCCATAATCTGTTAAGTTACAACACAGGACATGGAGCAGTTCCCAATGTTGTCGTTGTGCTGAAGGTTGATAAATCATGGTTTTCTTGTGTTGAGCAAGTGTGGGACAATGGCAAAGTGAGTTTAGGGACATCCCATTTTCACCTGGTCAGCGGTGACAGGGGACACAGCTCTGGTCCACAGCACCCTCGGCATGTGTGTCCCTCCCTGCTCACAGCCCTGGGCAAGGCCAGCCCCGTCCCCAGATGACTGTCACACACACAGCCCTGTGCAAGGGCAGGCACAGTCCCTAATTTCCACATGCCCCCTGTGTCAGCCCAGCCCTGTCCCCATATCCCCATGTCACACACACACACACACACACACACACCCCCTATGTGTCAGCCCAGCCCCTAGTGCCATGTCACCGTGTCACACACACCCCCCCCCATGCCAGCCCAGCCCCTGTCCCATTGTCACACACAAACACCACACCAGCCCTGTCCCCCTATCACGCATATAGTGACAGGCCAGCCCTGTCCCCATGTCACACCCCCTGTGCCAGGCCAGCCCTGTCCCCATGTCACACACACACATCCCCTGTCCCTATCACCCTGTCCCCATGTCACATACACACATCCCCTGTCCCTGTCACCCTGTCCCCATGTCACACACACCCTGTCCCNGTCACACACACCCTGTCCCTATGTCACACAGTTAAACACCCCTTGTTCGAGCCCTGTTCCCGTGTCCCCAGATCACACACACGCACCTATCCCCATGCCACACACACCCTATGCCAACCCTGTCCCCATGTCCCCGTGTCACACATGCACCTGTCCCTATGTCACGCACACCTGTCCCCATGCCACACACACCTTGTGCCAGCCCTATCCCCGTGTCACACACACGCACACCTGTCCCCATATCACACACACCCCCTGTGCC
>VXBX01006909.1:13653-106698 GCA_013400415.1 Scytalopus superciliaris
TCATCCTCATCCTCATCCTCATCCTCATCCTCATCCTCACCGCCTGCCTCCCCTCCCGACCCTACCGGGGGAACCCCCAGGCGCGGCCGAGCGAGCTGGGGCGGTTTAGCCTGTAGGAAAGAGGCTCGGGAGGAGCTTGTCACTCTGTGTAACTCCCTGACAGGCGGGAGTCGGTCCCTTCTCCCAAACAAGCGACAGGACAAGAGGAAATGGTCTCAAGTTGCATCAGGAGAGGTTTAAATGGACCGTTAGGAGTAATTTCTTCATTGGAAGTGTTGCCAAGCATTGGACAGGGCTTCGTGGTGAATCACCATCTCTGGAAATGCTCAAATAATCTGTGGATGTGGCACTCGGGGACAGGGTTTGGTGGTGAACTTGGCAGTGCTGGGTTAATGGTTGGACTCGCTGATCTTGCAGGTCGTTTCCAACCTTAATGATTTACAGTTCTCTGACAGGTTTCCCTTTGCAATCGCACAGTGCCCAGCACATCAGACACACAAATAAATACACAAACTACTACTAAAGCCACTGATTCTCTTCAAAAATACCATGAATTGCAGACCAGCACTGGAGATTCACCAAAAAAAAAGGGCTTTGATAGAGCAGTCCAGAGTACAACTCTACCTGGGAGGGGTTTGCTTTTTATTTGCGAAGCAACAGCAGCTTTTACGTGGTGCTTGGCTTTGCAAAAGGAGTTATAAAGAGGATTTTCTTGATAGAGCCTTTAACCAACAATTCACTTTAACAAGGGCTTGACAACCAAGCTGCCTGTTCAGAAATGTAGTTCTGCACCAGTGGCCCTGCTAAAAAAAGCTTTAAAGGGCTGAGGGGCCACCTGAGCCTCCATAAACTTCAGAGGTTTACAGCACTGAACTGCTATTGGAGCAGTTTCCTCGATCTTTTGCTGCATTGATAATCATTTATTTCTGTGAACTCCAAAGAAAATCCCTGAGGAGAAGGGAC
The DNA here is from genome assembly GCA_013400415.1 of Scytalopus superciliaris. Classification (NCBI taxonomy): domain Eukaryota; kingdom Metazoa; phylum Chordata; class Aves; order Passeriformes; family Rhinocryptidae; genus Scytalopus; species Scytalopus superciliaris. Next base: position 14,617 of record VXBX01006909.1, read on the forward strand.
ATAAAAACATACTGATAGCAAAATACACCTGTCTGCTTGTTGTCTGCAAAATCCTCTGACTACAACTGCATGTACAACACGCTGAGTCTTGCTGGGTGGGTTTTTTTGGGGGGAAGGAAGAGCAAGGTAGCCCTGCAAGAATCATAGATTACATTTCAAAAGCCACCATGCAAAATTTGCAGTAATTTTCAGTACAAATCACATTTACCGTCAGCACGAGCCTCATGAAAGTAAATTAGAAAAGAAATATATAAACACGTGTCAATATAAAACAGCCAAAGTATTCCAAGGGACAGCAGTCATAAAAATTGCAGTGAGAGAAAACTCGTGTGACTGCTTTGCTTTGCAGGCTGCATCTTGCTGGTTTTGCATTTTGGAGCTTAAGAAATACAGCTTAATCAATAAGTGTGTTATTCATACGATAATAATGCCGCTCGTTCCCTTGGGACATTTTTCTTCTGAGGAATTTGAGCTTTTGCAAACATTCCTATTGTGTGCAGCAAGGTTGCTCCTTGTTCTTACCAGCTGCTTATTGATCTGCTACAGCTTTCAGAAGGAGCAAGAGTGGGATTTTTGGCATGGGGTGGAAGTCAGGTCTTTTATATAAGCAAGGCAAGGCTTTGTGCGTCACTGAGATGTTGCTTTCTCTGAATTTAGGGGAAAAATGCCAAATAATTAAAAGCTTTGTTCCTTCTCGCAGATATAACATCTATAAATCTGGAAAATATACAGCCAGCTATATGGGGACCAAAAGCCTCAAGGGCCAAAATGTTATTAAAACACTGCTTTTCATGTTTCTTGTCTTTTAGCAAGAGGGGTGGCCCGTTTGCCAGGCCCTGTGTGACAATTCCCAGCGATTTCATTCCAGGGGGAGCAAAACTCACTGAGGTCAGGCCTGTGTACCTGGAGGAGTTTGGCAGAGGTAGCTTGGGGGTGAAGTTGTCAGTGAGTTCCTGTTTTGGAAAACTGCCCTGATCCCTCTCCAAAGATGAAACGGAGGATCTCTCCTGGAATTTAAATAAACTCAGCAGTGGTGCTTTCACCCCGTCCCTGCTGAGATGATTACCCTGTTAGGCTGACTGTGTCTCCAGGGAATTTCTTCTGCTGTTTGGAAGGAGTTCCCTTTTGGCTCACAGGTTTATTCTGTGAATCATCTTAAATAGTAACCTTTTAATAGCTATTTAAGTATTTATAGAAATGTAATCCTGTTGTCCTCTGGGTTACTTTTTTTCTTAAGCCTGTGGATTTGGCTTCACTGTAACAATTTGTGTTACACCCTATTACATACTTACAAATAACCCAGTGGGGTTTCATTCCTATGAAATACTGCAGGAATTTTACACAACGCAGGAGAACATACAAAAAAATAACTTGCATGAAAAGGAAAGTTTTTTGCTTTGGGGTTTTTTAGGTTATAATTTGTTTTATGTTCTTAATATCAGTTAAAAAAGCACAACTGCTATTAACTTCTCTCCTGGTTTGGATTGACTGGAAGTGTTGGTAGGTTCAGGAAAAGAGAGGTAATTAAATGAAGTATCACAAGGTGTTGGTGACTGTTTAATTTATCCCATTAGCGCCCAGTTACTCTGTCACTCCCAGTAAACAGGGCAGCGAAACCATAAGGGAAGAACAAAGAGCAACTTACCATTACAATCACAAGAAGGAGAAGACCTGAATATTTGTCTGGAGTATGTAAACATTTTATTTTTTTTCCCAGATTTNCCTACCTCCTTTTACTTTTTTCCTGCTATTTTCAGTAATTGGGCTGGTGTTGTGGCTTTCCTGAATACTGAAAAAAAAGAAAAAAGCTGATTTTTTAGCAGTGCTTAACTTTTCAATCCTGGATTAATTGGCCAATCACACAGTTGGAAGAGTGGTTTTTTTTTTCTTTTGATAAAAGTGCTGTTTTCCACTCAAATGCCTTTATACACCAAAGAAGTAAACTGCAAGGAGCACAGCAACAAACACGATTCGGCCTGAATGCTTCACCAAAACAAGGCTGATTCTTATTTCTTATTCCCAGACATCCATGCTGGTGACCTGAGATTCCCTGAAAACAGCACAGCTTCGCGAGCTCATCGCAGCACATCTGTATGTTGTTACCTGTGAGCAATTTAATAAAAACGATATTATAGCAACAATAAAAGAAGGATGGAAAAAAAGCCAGCTAATCCCTGAACAACCTTATTTCAGTCAATTGAAAGTCCAAGAGAGATTTGAACTTCAGGACCAAGCAAATTCTGGCATAAAACAGATGTTTTGATCAAGTCCCAAGCTGGTGACTACCTGGCAGGTCTGATACATCATAGGGAGGAATCACAAGCCATAAAGGAATAATTTTCAATTCTTTTTGTGTTCCTGCATCAGTTACATCTGGACACATCTGCAAAAGCTGTGGATTTTAGTGGCATTATGCCTGGATTTGTCTGGGCATAACTGAATTTGACCCTTCTTTTTCTAGAAATGTCTTGTTGCATCTGAATTAGGAAAATAAAAGCCCCGAGCCAATATAAAAAACTTTGTATAGGAGGCAGTGATAAGTCAATCACCTCATCAAAAAAGCGTGTCCAATACTCTCAGTAATCCCAGTGATCAGCTTTGCTTATGGAAGCTGGAGATATTAAATGGAGCTCGGAGCAGGGATGACAAGTGGCAATCGAAAGCGATGTTGACAGAGCTAAAGGAGCCCATGCTGAGTGCAACAGATGTAACACCACGGCGAGGGAACGGGGCTAAACCAGGAAAACTCAGAGGTCGGAACAAATCCCTCATTCCACTTAACTCCGTGACAAAACACCACTGATCTTTTGCTCGGTTCAGTGATGCTGCACCTGGATAACCAGGAGGAAAAATTGGCGGACGCGAAGGAACTGTGGTACAGGAGTTGTGGGAATGAAGGATGCAAGGAGAGCAGCACAACCTTGTTCTTCCCTCTAAGTTCTTCCCCAGGGCTGGCTTGGATGTGGCTTTGAGCAACCTAGTCTAGTGGAAAGTGTCACTGCCCATGGCACGGGAGGGAATTGGAACTGGATGATATTTAAGGTGCCTTCCAACCCAAACCATTCTGTGCCATCTAAAGGCATCAAAATACCCAAAACCTCATTTTTATGATGCACTTATCAAACAAGTGACCCTGACAAATATACCCTGAAATATAAGTAGATATATAGAAAAATAAAATAGAAAAAGTAGAAAATTTGAAAAAAAGGTCTGGATTTAAAACATTTAGTTCTGGTTTAGCTCATGATCTGATTTTAAGGCTAAATTCCCACTATCAGAATCAAGTCTCTATTAGTTGCTGTTATTAGAGCTGCAGTTCCTACTACTGATGAGGCAAAATTTGTCCTTTCTGCCTCTGCTGTCATCCATTTAATAGATTTTATCCTAAATTACACATTTTGCAAGGCAAAAGATTATTGTTTTCTACACATTGTGGTACATGATGTGGCACTTAAGGACGTGGATTAATGAGGGACTTGGCAATGCTGGATTTATGGTTGGGCTCAATGATCTTTGAGGACTTTTCCAACCTAAATTATTGTGTGATTTTACAATTCTGTATATCTCCCACAACAGATTATCACTCTGTTCAGTCTGCAAGTGCCACTGCAGAATAATTTTTAAATAATAACCCTGGTCTGAGAAAAGTGATAAAATCTTCCATTTCATAAAGACAATTTTAAAAATGCCCAAAGACAAACACCAAGTTTTGGGGATTCACTGCCAAAAGGAAATGTACTTTTTTCCAGGGTTTATGAGGACTGAGCTGAACTTCACTCAAGGTTTCTGTTCACATTATAAGACAGTGAGAGAAAGTCCAAAAAAGAACAGCAAGAAAGATCCAAGGTCTGGACGATGTAATTTCAAACAAAGATTGAAAGAGATGAGCTTGGTGGATCTAGAAATTGAAGATCTGGGGAAATGGGANGATGTAACACCACGGCGAGGGAACGGGGCTAAACCAGGAAAACTCAGAGGTCGGAACAAATCCCTCATTCCACTTAACTCCGTGACAAAACACCACTGATCTTTTGCTCGGTTCAGTGATGCTGCACCTGGATAACCAGGAGGAAAAATTGGCGGACGCGAAGGAACTGTGGTACAGGAGTTGTGGGAATGAAGGATGCAAGGAGAGCAGCACAACCTTGTTCTTCCCTCTAAGTTCTTCCCCAGGGCTGGCTTGGATGTGGCTTTGAGCAACCTAGTCTAGTGGAAAGTGTCACTGCCCATGGCACGGGAGGGAATTGGAACTGGATGATATTTAAGGTGCCTTCCAACCCAAACCATTCTGTGCCATCTAAAGGCATCAAAATACCCAAAACCTCATTTTTATGATGCACTTATCAAACAAGTGACCCTGACAAATATACCCTGAAATATAAGTAGATATATAGAAAAATAAAATAGAAAAAGTAGAAAATTTGAAAAAAAGGTCTGGATTTAAAACATTTAGTTCTGGTTTAGCTCATGATCTGATTTTAAGGCTAAATTCCCACTATCAGAATCAAGTCTCTATTAGTTGCTGTTATTAGAGCTGCAGTTCCTACTACTGATGAGGCAAAATTTGTCCTTTCTGCCTCTGCTGTCATCCATTTAATAGATTTTATCCTAAATTACACATTTTGCAAGGCAAAAGATTATTGTTTTCTACACATTGTGGTACATGATGTGGCACTTAAGGACGTGGATTAATGAGGGACTTGGCAATGCTGGATTTATGGTTGGGCTCAATGATCTTTGAGGTCTTTTCCAACCTAAATTATTGTGTGATTTTACAATTCTGTATATCTCCCACAACAGATTATCACTCTGTTTAGTCTGCAAGTGCCACTGCAGAATAATTTTTAAATAATAACCCTGGTCTGAGAAAAGTGATAAAATCTTCCATTTCATAAAGACAATTTTAAAAATGCCCAAAGACAAACACCAAGTTTTGGGGATTCACTGCCAAAAGGAAATGTACTTTTTTCCAGGGTTTATGAGGACTGAGCTGAACTTCACTCAAGGTTTCTGTTCACATTATAAGACAGTGAGAGAAAGTCCAAAAAAGAACAGCAAGAAAGATCCAAGGTCTGGACGATGTAATTTCAAACAAAGATTGAAAGAGATGAGCTTGGTGGATCTAGAAATTGAAGATCTGGGGAAATGGGAGTAACCTCTCAGATATATGAAGGCTTGCTGTAAAAAGAAACAGGAAAAAAATTCTTTTCCATGTCCACTGAGGACAGATCAAGAAGCCATTGGCTTAAATTGGCTTGAATTGCTCAGAGAAGATTTAATTTAGATATGAAAAAGCGCTATCCAGTATTAAAGACTGTAAAATACTTGTACAAACTACCTGGGAAGGCCTGGACTTTTGGATGCTGGAAGTTTCCAAACCAGAGTGATCCACAAATCACTGGTGGAAGCATCTTGTGTGATGGTTCAGACGATTCGAGGATAGGCCAAATGATGTCCTGAAACCTCTCCCAGGGCTACATATTCTGTCAGTGGGAAAGATTGGGTTAATTAAGCTTCTAAGGAATTCAAAATTATTTTGTTTTAAAATAAACCTTTTTTCAAAGTCAGTGTTGTTTCAGACCTGGGTGCATTTAGCCCATCTCTACCACCACCACAAATGGACACCAAAAAAGCACAAGGGAGATGCTTGTGACCACTCTGCCAGTCTCCAACTATTTGTGCTGGTCCTTGTGCTAGAAGAAACCAAATTGTTGCTCCCACCCTCTTCTTGCCTTTAAAAGATTATTTATATCAGTCAAGACCAGATAAGAGGATAATCTTACCCCAAGGCTGCTTATTTCCTTTAAATACTTTTTGTTAAACCTTTTGTTTTTGAAATCCCAATACATTTTATTTCCTGGGTTATTGACACCCCAAAGCCTGTTAACCCATTTAAAAACCCCACAAGAGTTCTGTAAGGTGCAATTAACCAGAAGTGAAATCTTTTTGCCTTCCTTCATCAAAGTTTCAGCTAATTTGTCTGGTTCAGATGTCAGGTTTATAAGTGTGCAGTTCCCTGGATCTCTCCTGGATCTTCTCCAGTCTTCACATACTGGGGAAGCTTTAAGTGAAACACTGCACATTGTTGTTAATAATTCAGATATTTAATTTTTTATTTGCTCTAGAACTCTTGGGTAAATATATCCACCCCTGCTGTTTTGTCTGTGTTTATTCTGTCTTTTTAATCTATAATTTTTTTTTTTTTTTTCAGACAGGGTCTTTGCTGAATCTTCTCCTCAAAGGGAGTCTGGGATGTTTATCACTCCTATTTCTTCTTTATTTCTTCTTATTTCTAATAACAGCCTTTCCCCTCATGTTCAACCATGTTGGCTTAATTTTTTCTCCAAGAGAAAACCAGCAGTGGCTTGTTTCCTACTCAACGCCCTGACAGTCTGTCAACACCAGTAAGGATTTAATTCCTCTAACTTCCATTTTCAACATTTTTTTTAAGAGCTTATTTCTTCCCAGTCCTGCTGCTAAATTTGAGCAGAGCTTTGGTGGGCTGCTCAGCCCCTGTTACTCCCTTGGGATGTTGTGGAATTTGCTGCAGGATGTTGACTCTATGATGAGGTTTCAAACTAGATTTTTATGACAACCCGGGGGTTATGCATCTTCTTCTGGGATCAGTCACCAGCTGCTGCTTCAGGATCAGATGTGACCTTTGCTCAGTCTCCATGGAGGTAATTGGAGTCCCCAAAGACGCTTGTATTGGCTGACAAGAAGCTCAACATGACCCAACAATGTGCATCCCAGAAACCAACCGTGTCTGGGCTCATCCTCCACAGTGTGGGCAGATGAGGGAGGGGATTCTACCCCTCTGCACTTCTCTGGGGAGATCCCACCTGAAGAGCTGCATCCAGCTCTGGGGAACCCAATATAAGAAGAACATGGACAACTTGGAGTGAGTTCAGAGGAGGACATGAAGATGCTCAGAGGACTGGAGCACCTCTGCTATGGAGAGACGTTGAGGTGGCTGGGGTTGTTCAGCCTGGAAGAGAAGGCTCCAGGGAGAACTTAGAGCCCCTTCCAGGCCTAAAGGGAGTATGTAAGAAGGACTTTTTAGCAGGGCCTATGGTGGTAGAACAAAGAGTGGTGCTGTGTAGATTAGATGTAAGAAAGAGGTTCTTTCCTATGAGAGTGGTGAAACATTGGAACAGGTTTCCCAGAGAAGCCGTGGCTGTCCCATCCCTGAAAGGGTTCAAGGCCTGGTGGATGGGGCTTGGAGCAACACGGGATAGTGAAAGGTGTCCCTGCCTATGGCAGGGGGATTGGAACAAAATGATCTGGAAGGTTCCCTCCAACCCAAACCATTCTATCATTCTAAGTCCTGCCTTTCCTACCTCTTTTTATTCTATTGTTGTTTCTTAGAGTTTCAATTCATAGAGATTGTTGTTGGCATGTTTTGCTCTCTCCTTCCAGCATATGGATTATCTGATATCGTGTCCCTTTGATTGTTTTCCCTCCACCAAGTTTTTGATATATGTATTTCCATCTCCTCATTCAGACTCAAAAAGGCCGGTTCCATCCTCTTTATTTCTAAGGTTTCCAGTATTTACATAGTAAAACAGCAACTGCCACTTCAGCTCCCATCTTGACAACCTTTTCAAATGTCAATCTTTTTGTTTTCCATCATCTGTTCGATTATTTACTTCCCATGACCTATTCTTCATTGAAAGGTACCACATTTGTGTCTTCATCTTGAGAAATGTCATCCCAAACCATATGCTCTTGTGCACCGTTTGGCTCCCCTCACACCCTGCCTTAGAAGATCCCTCACAGCCTCCTTGATTTTCAGTGACAGTGCCTCAGATGAACTCTCCCTCTCCTGGACTGGCTTCTACATGTGTCATATGAGCCTGAAATTGTTTTGCATTTGTCCTCTGCTTCTCCCTGGACCTGCAGGAGATAAGGAAGCATTTGAGAGAACATTACCATAGAGATCCTTCTCTTTGATGTCTTTTCCAGCAGCCTACATTGTGCCTCCACCACAGGACCTCCTTGCCTGTATCACTGGCATCCCTGGTCTGTGACCACAAGCTGCTCATAACCTGCTTCCCCTAATCTTATTTTATGTGTTCTAACAATAAATGGTATCATCTTGTATTTAATACCTTTAATAATTGATAACTGCTTCACTGATTGATCCTCCAAGTATCTTAATTTTTCTTTCCTCTTGCAAATGGTCTTAATACCTTATTGATGAGGGTTTCTCTACAATTTCTCTGGAGCAAGTGGAGAAAAAAATATTGAACAGTAATGGAACAAAACCCTGCCAATATGATTTAAACTTTGTGATGACCTGGAAAGGAGACAAAGTAAGGGAGATTTAAGGATATCCCACTGCAAAGCCCAAGAGCATATGCTTTAATTAAATTTAGCAGCCCAAATCAGCTCCTCCCCTCCCATCTGAATGGCTGGCAGATAGTCTGTGATCAGGGAAATATGCTTCCCTTCACCCTTATTTATGTTACTAAATTTCTCCGAAATTTTCTCAGTGTCGTGACTGCAATAGCAATAGTGGGAGCACAAAATCAGACAACAAGATATCACACAGACCCACTCGAATCACTTTGGCTAACAAGGTGCTCATAGCACAGGTTGCCAATACTCGTTGGATCTCTTGCTGCTTCTAGCACTGGAGATGAGACCCAAATTAAGAAATTTTAGCAATTACATCCTGTTTCATGAGAAAGGTTGGGATGCTTACTCTACAAAAGTGCCTGAAAAAAGATTTCTTAGGTTTTTTTAGGCACCTGTGTCCATAATTGTCAGTGCTTTTGCTGTCAGAATTATAGAATCATAGAATCAATCATAGTTTGGGTTGGAAGGGACTTTCAAGATCATCTAGTTCCAAAACCCCTCCCTCTTTGTCCCTCATGAGCAAAGACACCTCCCACTAGACCGGGTGGTTCAGAGACCCATCCAGTCTGGTTTCGAACACCTCCAGGGAGGGGGAGTCAAGGGATGGGGAGTATTGAATATTAGATATCTAAAATTTTCTCCTTTGTGGATCTAGAGGTTCTGCGCTCTGGGCAGAATTTTTCTTCCCAACATTTGATGAGATTCATGACACTTGCACTGTTTTCCAACACCCCAGTGAAGCTCATCTCAAAAACATGCTCTGAGGGCATGTGATGATCACCAATGACACAGTCTTGACTGTCTGGTAATGCATGATCTGTCCTTTTTGTGATATAACAGAGATCATCTTCTTGCGTAGGAAGTGGGTGGTTTGGACTCAAGTCTCTCAGGTTGGGAGGTTTCCAATCTTCCATTCCCATGTCCTAGAAAAATGTGCTAATCATGCAGCTGGGTTAAAACTGCTTTCTATCCTGCAAGGCAAAGCTGTGCTTTTGTGTGGAAGAAAGGGCCTTCAAGCTTCATAAAGCCAATGAAGGAACAGCCAAAAAAGCAACACAACATTGCAGCTCATGAAAAGGGGGATCCCAGGCAACCTCTTGGGAGGGAACATCGAAAGGGTGTAAAAATGGATTGCAGAGGACCTTCAAGGTTAAACAAAACACTCATGTTTGAAGTGATAAAGAAGAGGGAATTTGCTTGAATTTCCCTAATCCTCATATGGAGGAGCTTTTTCCTAGAGGGTGTCCGATGGAATAATAGAGGTTACCTCCCTCGGTGGATGCCCTTTGTGAGGTTGTTGCATCTCATCCTTGCTCTTGAATAGATTGCCTGGGGATTGGAAAATTACTTTGCCTTTCTTCTTAAAAATGAGTTTTCACTAACTATTGTAGTGAGTTACAGCTGTATGTTTCAGAGGAGAGGTTTTATCACTGATTCTTTTCAGGCTGAGCATCCCTTTTCACAAAGGAAATAAATGCTAAATGCAAATAGACCCTGCTCTTATTAGGACAGCTTTGTTCTTCGTATTATGTGAGTGGGAGAGATGAGCACAGGTCTGTGTAGTGTGTTTGTACTGGAGAGGACACACAGCAGCACTGAGAGCACCGAGACTTGGCCTTGCAACCCTGGCACGGTACACCTGGATTTGTGCTGCAGTGTCTGGGCATCTTTAGTAACTCACCCCCACCTTTAGTAAATATAATTCCATAAAATATAGTAGTTGTACAGCCATTTCAAAGCTGCCATCGATGGCAGACCTCCAAGGAAGAGGATGGATGGTGCAAAAGAGGCATCCACAAGGTAAAACCTTCTTCTGCTTCAGAACTGAGCAGTCATTCCACTTTGTGGCTGGGAGGATGCTGCATTACAGGGAATCCCTCGGTCCTGAGTCCATTGAAATTCTCTTTATCTAAAGCAGTGTGGCCAGCAGGTCATTGGAGCCAATTATGTCCCTCTGCTCTGCTCCGATGAGACCCCGCCTGAAGCTCTCTGTTGTGGTGAGTTGACCCTGGCTGGACACCAGGTGCCCACCAAAGTCACTTTGTCACTCCCCTTCTTCAATTTGAACAGGAGAGAGAAAATATAATGAAAGACTCATGGGTTGAGATAAGGACAGGGAGAAATCACTCACCAATTACTGTCATGTGCAAAAACAGGCTCAGCTTGGCCAAAATTAGTTGAATTTATGGCCAATCAATTCAGAGTAGGATGATGAAAAATAAAAACAAATCTTAAAAGCACTTTTCCCCTACCCCTCCTTTCTCAGCATTAAACTAATTTTCTGTGATTTGCCTCCTTCCCACCAGCAGTGCAGGGGAACAGGGAATGGGGAAAGTGCCACAGGCACAGGAAAGGTGTGGACCTGCTGGAGTGTGTTCAGAGGAGGGTCACCAAAATTCTCAGGGGGCTGGAGCACCTCTCCTAGACAGGCTGAGAGAGTTGACTTGTTCAGCCTGGAGAAAAGAAGGCTCCAGCATGCCCTTAGAGTGCCTTCTAGTATCTAAAGGGGCTACAAAACAGCTGGAGTGGGACTTTGGACAAAAGCATAGCGTGACAGGATGAGGGGAAATGGCTTCACAGTGACAGAGGGCAAGTTTAGATTACATATTTGGAAACAATTTTTCCCCTGCGAGGGTGGTGAGGCCCTGGAAATGTTCAAGGCTGGTTTGGATGGGGCTCTGAACAACCTGGTCTAGTGGACCATGGTAGGGGAGTTGGAACTAGATCTTGAAGGTCTTTCTAACCCAAATGATTCTGTGATTCTGTGATTATTCTATGATTATTCTGTGATTTAAAATGAGACACACTGACACAGGTTGCCCAGAGAGGAGGTAGAGGTCCCATTCATGTTAGGCTGGACAGGGCTTTGAACAGCTTGGACTAGTGGAAAATGCTCCTGCTCATTGCAGGGTGGTTGGAGTACATGATATTTAATAGTCCCTTCCAAACCCAAGCCATTCTGTGATTCTGTGAGTCAATTATGATGTAGCTCATTCAGGCAACGTATCCCAGAGTTTTACACAGCAGTTGTTGATGATCTGCTGTTGAACAGCATCTCCACCAAGGATCAGAAGTGGCTGCACTTCAGCAGTGGGCCAGCTGCACTCCAATCCTGGTCCACAGTTAATGTGAAGTCAATGGAAGAACTTCTGCTGGGTCAATAAGCCTTGGATCAATTCCCTATGTCAGCTCCCAAAGTGCTTTTGAATAATGTGTCCTGAAGGCTTTGTATAAAATCAAAATTAGTGTTTTCATTTATTTGCATATCATCAGAATAAAACTTTTTTTGGAAATTGTTTTACCTGGTTATTTATCTATTTGGAGATTGGAGCTGAAGTCTATTGATCAGCCTGATTAAAGAATGTGAAATCAGAGTGAGGCTGGTGCTCCAGTTTTAATGAGTTAGTGTTTTTCTTTTCTTTTTCTGAGGCAGATTTGACAAAATGAGATACAAATCTACCCACCTGCAGGTCATTGAGATAATACAGTGCTGGGGCAGAGAAATGGAGTGAGGATACCTGCATTCATCAGCATGAGAAATGCAAAAAGGGAGGATGATTAACTTTGGAAAACGTTTTGCATAGTCCAGGAGCTTGAGATATTAATGAATTGGTGTTTGAATGAGCCAGACTTCTTGATCTTAAAAGGATATAATTTCAAACACAACAGAAGTAAATGTAGGCCAATTGATCCATTTATTTGAAGTACAGAATATCATGGAATCACGTAATATCCTGACGGGAAAGGAACTCACAAGGATCATCATGTCCAGCTTCTGGCCCTGCACAAGATATCCCACAAAATATCCCAAAAAAATCACACCATGTGCCTGAGAGTGTTTTAAATGCCCCCAGTTTAGTGTTCTGATCTGCATTATACTCTGATCCCAGTGTGGGCTGCCACTAGAAACAGAGCTGGTCCTGCACCTTCCACTTCTCAGCACATCCTGGCTGTACATTCCTGTGCCTTCCCACATCTGGAATTCTTGTGGGTCCCTTCCAACTTAAGATATTCTAGGATTCTACAATTCTATTTTAAACATTTCTATTAGACTTTAGTGAAATATAGGATGTAATATAACAGGAGAGGATCGAGAAGAGATGTCCTTTATGCCAACAATTTCAAGGTTCAGTAAATCTCTGTCTCTTGGCAGTGGTAAAAGTACCACCACAGGTGACCAACCTGTGTTTTGCAAAGATGAGGTTCATTAGGCTCCTCAGAAATGGAACTGCTCCAACTGAAATCACCTTAATAGAAAAGTGGGAATAAGCAGAGACCTTGCAAAGAGCAAAAAGCTCAGTGGATGAAACTGCACTTAGAGCTCAAAAATTTAGCACAAACATTGCTGAAAGAAAAATCAAATTAACCCTCACAAAGAAAATTAAAATACAGAGCAAGGATTCTTCAGTACTTAAACATAAGAACAGGAAGAAAAAGTGGAATAAGAAATACAGGGCAAATGTTAAAGATAATGGAAATGTGACCCTGCAGTTAAAGGTCTACTTGAGCTCAGTTTTCTGTAAGGACTCTGCTGTAGAACCTGCTAAAGAAAGACAAGATGATTAATGGGAGGAGGACTGTGGACATGGAAATTTCTATTACCAAAGTGGAAACAAAACTCTCTAAACTAGTTTCATTTAGCTAGGGAGAAGGGAGGAGAGATGGAGCTGGATAATCAGCATTCTTGTTATTTGAAAGAGCTGGCTCAGGAAATCAGTGTTCCATCTCAAAGCTCTTTAATAAATGTATGAAGTTGGGGGTGGTTCCATCTGCGTGTCAAATAATGAATACATTGACCATATATGAGTGCAGAAAACCAACCACCCAACCCCAGAAATGTGCAAGCTTTAGAATAAATCTTCCTGAAAACAAAAATGAATGAATAATTAAAAAAAAGAAACAACCAAAGGAGGTGAAAATAAATCAAGATGGGAGGAAATACAGATATATCAAAGGCTGTTTGTGTCTGATATCTTTCCTTAAAAAGGATAACCAATTCTTATGGATGAGAAAAATGCTTTAGACATAATCCACTTAGACTTCAATGAATATCAATATTGTGCCACATGGGATATTATTAACTGGAGAAAATGTGGATCATTTCCAAAATACTAATGTGGTAAGTAACTACTAAAGAGAAATGACCTGGGGTTTTGAAGAGAAGAGAACTTGTAGTATGCAGGGCAGTTTTTAGTGGAGTTTCACAATGTTCTGTCTTAGGACTAATCTTATTTAATGTTGCCATTGGTGACCCTGCCTTAAAAAGTAGAGCTTTGCTAATGACTTTTGTAGACTGCACAAAGCTGGGAGGTATAGGCAATTCAGGAGAGGATTGGAGTGTTAGTGAGGTGAATTGGATGGAGAGCTGAAAAATATAATGGGACAAAGAGTGAGGTCGTGTGTGGGGAGATTAATATCAAGAGAATTGGCTCTAAGGCTGGAGTTTGGCAGTGGAAAATGAGGTACTAAAAAGGGCAGGTTGTGTTTGCTGATCACAGAATGATAAGGCCCTGAAAAAGCAAACATCCTAAGGCTGAGGGTTTCTCAGGAGAGGCCTTGGGTGAGACTGAAGCGAAGCCTCTTACAAAAAAGGGTAAAAAATCCTTGGCTCCCGCAAACAACAAATGTGACTTCGAGCTGGTGCTGTGAAGTTGATCCAGGACCAACCATCGATGACATGGAGAGGCTACCAGGCAGGAAAACCTGAAAGTGTTTGTGTCTTATACAGACTGGGATAGAGAAACCTGAGAGAAAATATACTCAGTTTAATTCACTTATTTATATATGTTTTAGTTATATATATTATTATATTCACTTTAATATAAGTGAACTCAATGAACAGAGAAAGGTTCTTTAAGCAGAGAGAGAACAGCGATCATAGAATCATAAAAAAGCTTGGGTTGGAAGCAATATTAAAGATCACCTAGTTCCAATCCCCATCCATGGGCAGGAATGCTTCCCACTGGATCAGGACACATGCAAGAATGAGACGAGAGATGCAAGAACAAATTGTTATATATTGGACATGGATGAATTTAGTCTGGAAAGTCCTAAGAATTAAGATGGAAGTGTCTGGGACAGTGTCCTAATCCAAATAATGGGAACAAAAGTCCTTTCTTACAGGTAGATTTATGAGGTAGACACTGAAAGATATCACTGGATATGACACAAGCCATAGGACAGTGTGGGTTCTGACTGCCCAGAGAGATTCTGGGTACTCTGAGCTCGGTGGGTCACCTTCAGTCCTGGGCTGGGATGATGCTGCATTTACAGTGCTGTGCCTCTCATTGAACCATAAAATCAAAGAATATCCTCAGCTGGAAGGGACCCATAAGGATTATTGAGCCCAACTCCTGGCCCTGCACAGGACACCCCAAAAATCACAGCTGAGAGTATTGCTCAAACACTTCCTGAACTCTGAGGGCCTTTTCATTGTTCTCTATTGGGTGGTAAAAACCTACCTTCGAAGAGCTGTGAGTGAGACTTTGAGGTGTACTGTTGATTCCAGGCATGAAATATTCTCCTGATCTTTAGGTAGTGGAGACAACTGTGAGGGTAAATGATCTAAGCCACGCTCTCCAGGCAATTCTTTTCCTGTATGGGGAAACATGCTTCCTATTTTAGTTGAAAGACTGCCATCAGACCAAAAATGAGCAAGGATGAATCAAAGCAACTCAGAGCAGAACAGCTTTGGGGGTGCTGACTGATCATGACCCAGCAAATGTGCACTGGCAGCCCAGAAAGCCAGCTGTGTCCTGGGCTGCATCCAAAGGACAGTGGGCAGCAGGTGAGAGAGGGGATTCTGTTGCTCTGCTGTGTTCTCATGAGACCCCACCTGGAGCACTGCATCTGGCTCTGGGCTCCACAGTAAGAAGGATGTGGTCCTGTTGGAGCAAGTCCAAAGGAGACCACGAGGACTGGAGCACCTCCACTGTGAAGACAGACAAAGAGAGTTGCAGTTGTTCAGTGTGAAGAAGAGAAGGATCCAGGGAGGCCTTAGAGCACCTTCCAGTGCCTAAAGGAGCTACAGAAAAGTTTGAGAGGGACTTCGGACAAGGAGATGGAGTGACAGGATGAGGGGGAGTGGCTTCAAACTGATTTAAGCAATAAATTCTTCCCTGTGAGTGTGGTGAGGTGCTGGCACAGGTTGCCCAGAGAAGCTGTGGATGCCCCATCCCTGAAAATGTTCAAGGTCAGGTTTGATGGGGCTTGGAGTAACCTGGGATAGGGGAAGGTGTCCCTGCCCATGGCAGGGGGTTGGAATGAGATTACCTTTAATGTCCCTTCCCACCCAAACCATTCCATGATTCTATCATTAATGCCCAGACTAGGCCTATGGAAGGGAGGAGAAAAATCTCCTGTTTGTACTTTGAATTTTCACCTGCTGGGCTGGGACTAAACATTGCAGAGAACTGCAGTTGCAATAGAAGGACGTTTCTGCAACAAGAGGGAAGGACAAATTCTTATTGTACTGTCCTTTCCCAGCTTCTCTGAGTAAATATTTCAGCAGAACGAGAAGTTTCTCAGTACAAGGCAGAGCTGCTGTTCTTGCACAAAACAATTTCCATGCTGCCTCACAAAATGTATCCAAAGGAAACGTTCAGAACCAGTCAGCCGACCTTACTCAGCAGTGACATTGAACTCTCATTTTTGTAAAGGATAATTTACTCAGCCCCTTTCTCAGGTTACTGACTGATTGAAATACAGTAGAAGGTTAAATGTCTCACCCACAACCAAATCTTACCTACTCATTGCCCTCCTGAAATTACAAAGATCCCTGACACTGATAAGCGGAAACTGCATTTCTCTAAGGCACTGATAGTTTGCTCAACAGTAAAATAATGAACAGTAATAGAAGATTTCATAAAAGAATATTTTTTCTTTTAGACAATCTAAATTTGTATCTCCTTACACTGCAGTGTCTTATCCACATCAAATATCTGTTCCACAGGTTAAGAGCAACATATTTGTCCTTGCTCTTGACAGGTCATGCCAGTGAAGAAGTCCTCCTTATGTGGGATCAGCCGTGACAGAGCAAGGAGAAAGGCTTTCCCCTGTGAGAGAGAACAAAGTGTCATCTTTTGCATCAATTTAACAAACACTCAGTCATGTTACCAGGGACATCTTGAGGGAAACTCCTCTTGTGGCTACAGCAAATTCAGTGCCACCAGGTCACTGTGACCTGACAGGCACAGTCAATGTGGGAGTGAAGTGGGGGAGTGACACACAGGAATCTTGAGAACACCTGAGAAGGGCTCATGGAGCAGTCAAAAAAGCTGGGTGTGTTTTTAATATTGACAGCAAAAAAGAAAATGCTAAAGGAAAAAAAATAATAAATGTAACTTCCTATTTAGATATGATTAATGTTTGTCAGAACCACCAATCAAGTGACACTCAGTGGTATTAAAGTCAACCCATATTTGGGACATGTCATATGAAAAGAATTGATCCACTGAACAGTCAGACCAAAACAATGAGGAATTTCAGTCCTTGTTTGGAGAAAAAGGGATGTGGAGGAGAAAATCATCATAACTCCCTTGTATTCCCATAGTGACGAGAGAGGACAGTCCTTGCCGGTATCCATGGTGTGTGTAAGCAAGGAATATTCCTGATGCAAAAAAGGCTGAGAGCTGCTATCAGACAGTTTTAGTAGTTTAAAGGGAAAGACAGAAATTCAAAAGTAATTCTAAAACAGTCCCCACATCTATATTTATTCTCATTTGGGTAGAGAGATGCTCCTCGGTGGGACAACTTGAGGAGCACAAGCCTGTTCTCCCCTGGTTCAGATCTAACATGGCAGCTGGTTGCAGGCCAAGAATTCCATGCAGAAGAGGAGTAATAAGAGCACAGGGTGGACAGTGGATGCAAGACCTAAGAGGACTGAGATTTGATGAAGGAAGAAAGGATGTTGTGAAGGAAATCTCTCAATTTTTCCATTCATGGAACCAGACGTAGTTCAAACATGGTGCCACAGCAGAACTGGGACTAACACAAAACATGCCTTTGGCCTTGCTAACTTTGAGCTGATGTTTGGAAGGCAGTGATGGATTCTTTAATTTAAATCATTAAAATAAAACCAAATCAAAACAGCTTCTGAGAATGCATTCAGAGAAAGCTCTCTTGTTGTGCCAAGAGTAGCCTGCATGCCAGAGCTCTAAATAAACAGTCTAAATATACTGGTTCATAAATCTTGTGTGTGAAATTAAAACAAGGGAAAGGACAGTGATTTATTACATGTTTGTTGGAAAGCTTAAGACTTTGTCTTTCATTACAATAACAGTGTCTTCTGTGGTCCTTAAGGGGGCAGAAGTGCTTGACTTCAATTGTGCTTTTCTTGTTTTTTAGTAATTACAAGGTCAGCAGGAAGTGTTCCCAGAACAGCAATCTTTGCAGCTCCAGTTTTAGGTTGTTTCTAGATTCCCATTAACAGTACACAGCTCAGTCCAAGTTCCACAAAAAGAAACTGATCTTGGACCTGCGATCCAGCTCTTGTTTCAGGGAAAGGAATTTGTAAGAAATGCCATAAAAATCAGGAGAAGGTCTGTGGTCAGATTGTGACTGATGAACAACATGTAAGCTTTGCTTCTTGTTGAGATTTAATCACAGAATCATAGAATGGTTTGGGATGGAAAGGACCTTAAATATCATCTCGTTGCAACTCCCCTGCCATGGGCAGGGACACCTTCCACTAGACCAAGTTGCTCCAAGTCCCATCCAACCTGGCCTTGGACACTTCCAGGGAGGGGGCAGCCACAGCTTCTCTGGGCAACCTGTGCCAGGGCCTGACCACTCTCAATGGGAAGAATTTCTTCCTAATATCTGGTGTAAAATTACCCTCTTTCAGTTTAAAGCCATTAATGAAACAGCAGTAATTTTATACCAGATGTAGATATGCCCTGGTTTATTTGAAAGACATCTTTTGGATAACTCCTAAAAATGTGGAGTTCTTTTTTTATCTCTTTTTTCCTTTCTTTTTCCTTTGTCCACAACCTGTAGCACCTCCATAACCTCTACATATGGGGAGCTCCATTGTCACGTGGAGAGAAGGGAGTATGTGGGCAAGGAGGCTTTTCCTTTTGACACTACTCAAAGTCATGGCCTGAAGGATTGAGCAAGGCCTGAAGGTACCACTAAGAGTGAGAAATAAGGAAATTAAGAGACAAAGAAATAAGAATGGAGGGGCAGATGGTGGGTGTCACTGAGGGTCAGAGTCCCTACTGGAATGTGCTGATGAGCTCTGTGCTGTTACACGCCAGTGACTCTTGTGTAACGCATCCTAATTTAACACAGTGGCTCATGCGCTGTGGAAGGGAACCTTCATCTGTCATCCTTCATCTGGAGACCATGTGGCTACTAAGATCATCTTTGAGATATTCAGAGCCTTGACAGGTCAAGGAAGGCAGAATTAGGAAAATTATTGTCCAGTGTTTTGAAAAGTAGGAAGAAAGACCAATTAATTTGTGATTCTGCCTTAGTCTCATCTTCTGAAGTTTAAATGAGCTCCCTGCATCACTGTGAATCACAGCCTTTCTGTGCTCTGCAGTGAATGAGGACTTGTCATCTCTGAGTTTGGGATGCGCACTTATTTTCCAACTCTGTCACTTTTCATGATCTTTATCTCCCTAAAACTTTCATGATCCAGATGTTCCCTGTTGGCTTAGGTGGCTGTGCTGAAAATCATCCTCACCTAGTTCTGCCTAATGCCTGTGACACAAGTATGTGTCCAGCAACCAGAGAAAGGAAATAGTACCTGCAGAGCATGGTTGAATTTAATTAAAACAATAATAATATCTCAGACTTTGGCACCATCATGGTTTGCTGTGTGTACACACAACCCCATGGAACAGCTATTCCTTCTCTGCATACGTGAGGGCTGACTGGCTTCACCTGGATAATAATACTCACTTCTGAGGCACTTAATAACAGGAAATATTGTGTCAGTTTGGAGGAAATCAAAGAAAAATTATCTAATGAAGGAATTTTCTTTGTGTTGCTCAGTGTCAGCATCTGAGAAAAGCTTTAGGAGACTCTTTTCACTGCTCTGAATAACATCACACTGGATTGATACTTTAAAACACCTGGCACAACTGATTTATTGGGTTTTTTCCATATGGTTGAAGAAAATCTTCATGCCAGATTCATGGTCAGGCTTTTCTGTCAAGTTGTTTGTCATTGTTCCTTTTTCTACCTTTTTTTTTTTTTTTCCCCTGAAGGTAGGGACTGCATTTGAAAATTTCTCTTCTTAAACTCATCTCCTCTTACATAAACAGTTATACCACACAGAAGACACTGAGAACAAAGAGTAGGCTCCAGCCAGAAACCAGCAAAGGGCATTCAGGGCTTTAACCATCCACTGTATGGTCATATCCTCCTCCTTTATACCTCTAAGGCAGCACTAAACAGAATGTTCTAGAAAAGACGCCTATCTTGGAAAAAAAAAAAGTCTTCTATTTTTGTCTTCAATATTTTCTTGTATTCCTCTAAGGATTTCTTCTGATCCTGGATTGGTAAGAAAAAAATCTTTATTTCCCTGCAATACAGCTTGCCTGAGTTCACTGTGAGACAGCACTGCTCTGAGCACGGTGGCACTGAACACAGCTGTATACAGGTGTTTCTGGCTTTGGAAGTGGCAGGAGGATGTTGAAGTTGGCTTTTCCCTTTTAAAGTGCTTCAAATGTACAAGGCAGCAACTTTTCCTCCCGTGGATTGCCCACTGCCTCCTTGGTCTAGGAGCAGAAGTGCCATGGAACTCTGCTTTCCACCCAAAGTTTGCTGGTGCCAACAGGGAACCTTAAGCTTTGGGCAGGTGCCATGATGATATTCATCCACATCTCAGCGCAGCTACGGGCCTGATCATCAAAGTGTTGAATAATTCCTTGCATTAACTGACCTGATGGCCCAGATGACTGTTCCATTTCACATAAGACCCACCACTGGGCAGTCCAAGACAGCAGGTCATTGACTCAGTAAATTCTGTGAATCCCTTAGCAAAGAAGACCTTTCTGAAGGCCAAAAATCTCTACACAGAGGCCTTGAAGGACCTAAGTACAAGGAGGATCAGAATTGGCATCACACTCATTGAGCACAGAGGGCACTGGGAGAGCAAGACCATCGTGATGGGCACTGGGTGCTGTCTGTCCCTGGGCAGGGAAGCTTTTCCACCTCCCAGCTTTTCTTTGATTCCTCACTGGAGAGGATCAAAGAATTTCCCCACAGCTTTTGGGCTAAGGGGATGGGACAACTTGATTTCTAGTGAGTTTGGGGGCTCTTTTCTCCACAGTCTCATTACAATGTCCCTGCTTCCCAGGGCAGTGATTACAGCATCAAGTCTTCCAGAGTTGAAGAAATGTTTGGACAACACTCTCAGGCACATGGGGGCATTGTTGGATTTGCCCTGTGCAGGGCCAGGAGTGGGACTTGGTGATCCTCGTGGTTCCCTTCCAATTCAATTAGGCAAATGAGATGAAATTTTCTTTTCTTTCCTCAGAGGTGATTTCTAGGAGTTAAACTTCAGGGTTCTCTGGAGGTCAATATCCCTTTTTTCCTTCTTTCACTGGATAATAGAAAGCCACAGACTTCAGTGATGTGATGAATTTCAGCAGGGACAGCTCCGTCCCTGAGAAAAGGCACAGTACAAATACAGAGAGTCCACAGGTACTGAAAAACCCCTGGAGAATAAGAGTGAAAATGAGAAGAGGATGTGAAAACACCATGTGAAGAGAAAGTGAAACAGTTGGGTTTGTTTAGCCTAGAAAAGAGAAACCTGAAGGAAGCCAGGTGAGCGTTCTTGCAACAAAGCAGAGGGAGAGTGTGGAGATCAATAGTTCTGTGCCCTTGGTGACTAAAACAACATGAAATCTGTTCAACTTCCAGCAAAGAAAAGAAATTAAATGCCATAAAAGAAAATGAAGAGTAAATGTTGTCTAGAGAGGCTGTGAAAGCTCCTTGGATGTTTACTGGAAGACCTGAGGCAAACAAGCTGTGGAGTGGTGTAGGTATCCTTGACTTTGCCTTGGCACAGAGGAGAGGGGTGGGCCAGAGATTCACAATTTAGGGACAAAGAATGTACCTGAGAAGGGGAGAAGCAACAAAAAATTCCTTTCATCCTTATTGTCTCCCTCTACCCTTGTTCTTCACTGCTTCTATCCCCAAAATCCATATTTTTGAAGCTGCATGATAAAAAGCAAACACACACCACCACCACCCTCCTTTCTTTGAATCAATGGAGACAGCAAGACAAGAACAAAATAATTTTCAAGAGAACTTGTGAAGAAGAGTGAAGCAGAGAGGTTACTCATCTATTCTAGAAAAGAAGAATAGTTCAATATTAAAAAGTCCAAAAGCTCTGGGAGTCGATGACCTTTAGGCCCTTTGCATCTCTTGGAAATCCACTTCTAAATAAATATTCCTGACTGACGCATGCTCAAATAAAAACAGCATATTGCAGACATTTTCTGGTTGGTGCAGAGCCTTGTCAGCTCATTCACAGCACATTTACTGCCAAATCATTCCTTTAATCATAGAAGAAGGAATGTTACGCTCCCCGAACAAATCTCCCTCATTAACGTGAGCGAGTTCCCACTGCAGCCTGTTGGACTTCAGCTGCTATTTTGGGAGGAGGGCTTGTGATCTCCTGTGTGTGTGAGTCACATCTGCCATGACCGGGGGGGAACTGCAGCCTTGGACTCTAATAATGCTGTTGCCAACTTCTGAAGGAGCCTTCAGTATGTCTGCCCTAGGTCAGAAACACCTGTGCTTCATTTTTACTGCACACAGCCAACTGGTGAATGGTGATTTTTATTCCTAGAAGTCTTATGGAAATAATTAAGTCCTGCTCAACCTTGGTGTAGTGTCAGGATTTGACCCTTTATAATTGCCAAACACCAGGGAAAGGAAAATAAGTAAAATAAGGAGTATGGCTGCAAGTGCCTGTCGTGTCCACCAGCCTCAGCCTCCTGTTGGAGCAACTCCAGAGAAGGCCACCGAGATCATCAGAGGGATGGAGACCCTCTCCTATGAGGAAAGGCTGAGATAATTGGGATTGTTCAGCCTGGAGAAGAGAAGGCTTTGAGGTGACCTAGTTGTGGCCTTCCAGTACCTGAAGGGAGCCCACAAGAAAGGTGGAAAGGGATGACAGGACAGGACAGGTATGGCTTCAAGCTGACAGAGAGCAGGTTTAGATTGGATATTAGGAAAGAATTCTTCCCTGTGAGGGTGGTGAAGCCCTGGCACAGATTGCCACATCCCTGGAAGTGTCCAAAGCCAAGTTGGGCGGGCTTTGCAGCAACCTGGTCTTGTGGAAGGTGTCCCTGCCCATGGCAGGGGAGTTGGAACAAGATGGTCTTGAGCTTCCCTTCCAACACAAACCCTTTTATGATTCTATGATTCCCACACCTCAGATTTTGCTGTCAACTTTTGTAGTGGGAAAAATAATTCAAGTTTGTTGTTAATATGTCAAAAAAGATATTTGGTAAGGCCTAAGAGCTTTTATCTGTCTGAGCCATGGGCTGTGGTTTAATGATGCACAGAAACACAGGCTTTTCTGAATCAGGGCCCCTTGCAGATGTTTGCAACCAGCAAAGCGAGAGCAGAAATCCCCACTGGCTTCCAGAGACAGAAGCTGCAGATGCAATATGGTCTTTTTTTTTTTTTCCTGGGAGACACTGTCTACACTCGAAAATTAAATATACTTGGAAAATTTCCTGGGCAATAAGGGCAACTGGCACATCCCAAGCTGCCTTCGTGTGAGGAACTTGTTTGGATGCAAAGAGCCAAATGGGCAGGAACCCTGGAGCAGGCTGACATCAGAGTTGTGCCTGCGAGGGGTTTGGAGAGCCTCGCTGGCACACACCAGAGGCAGGCCAAGGACCTCTCCAACCTTTTGCTAATATAGATGGATCATGTTCTGCTGCCTAAGAACATTCCCAGGCAGTTCAATATATTCCTACACAGCCATCTAAAAATGCTGTCCTGGTCTCATCTTCATCTTTGCAACACCAGGTATTTCATGCCAGCACTTGCCACCTCCTGACAATTCAATCATCATCACCCTCATTTTGGTGGGCTTTTTTGACAGTTCCTCTGTCATCTGAGGTCACCAAATAAAAGGCCAGTCACTGATTTAATAGAATCACAGAATCCTAAATGGTTTGGGTTGGAAGGGCCACCTATTTACAATTCTTCTGCCATAGTAATTTCATACTTAAACTCTCTAGGAAAACTCAAATCAAGAAAATCAGAATTTGGAAGTTGCAGTAGCCAAATTTAATAAAAAGCAAAGGACTCTTTTGTTTATGGTTATCCTGTCACGCTACTGGCCTTGGCTCACATTATGATAATGCTATCACACCATTCAGCCACTCTTAACCCTCCAATCCAGGCTGTCATTTTCCATGTGAGTTACTTAATTGGCTGGAAATCCAGAGGAAATTGAACTTTTGCTTAAAATTCCCTTTTTCTGCATGTTTTTATAGAATATATTAATGTCTTAGGGGTTTCTAGAAAATGTCATTCTAGAGAGCACAGACAGGCAGTGATGTAAACCACAGCGACTTATTCAATGGTAAAAAGATGTCAGGTAGGAAAAAAGCCCTGTAGGACACATATTTTCATCTTTCTAACTCACAGTTCTTGTGCTTGTATGGTATTTCCTGATCTTAAATTTTATAATCAGATCAATTCTGTCCAGTACAAGATATTTCAGCACCTGACAATACTTTTATTTCTCATCATCATTATTTCTTACATGGATTATCAGCTTTATCGGGGGTGTGATTGCACATTTCTACCAGACACGGTGTGCACATTAAACCTCACGTTGCTCTGCTTGGACTCCCTCAGAATGAATTCAATGACTGTGGAAATCTTGATCCAGGGAAAGATCTGTCCAAATCCAGGTGCCTCCCACAGGAACACCAATCAGTTAGACCTCTTCTATCCAAAGTGAGGAATTGCCATCCAAATTTGTGTTCTGGGAAGACATTCAATCCTCAAGCACAAGGAAGACAGACCTTCCTCTTCCTCTCTCACTATAAATAAGAGACCTGTGGCCAACATATCTGTTTTATGTGTATTTTTTAAATACTCTTTGCTACCTGAATATATTATCTATGCATTATCTGTACTTCTAACAGATAAATTGAAATATAAAAGTATATATCCTTACTTTTTAATGCACAGGTTAAAGTCCATGCAAGAAAAAAAAGAGAGATGTGCATACTGAAAAATGTTTATATACATTCATATACTTAGTAAATTTTATTTAATTAAAATTAAAACAGAATCCCATTAAAGAGGCATTCAAATGAAACTTTCTAGGTTAGTTAAGTGATCTTTTGTACACGAGAGACATTAAAAACCCACAAATGAAAGGTTTTGTTGCACATATTCAGAACAAGAATAGCGTATGATAACAGTGTATTTGCTTCTATTTTAGTTTGTTAAGGGGAATCATAGTTGGTATATGAGCTGGTTTGTTGACAGAGGGAGGAAAAAAATCATGAAGCCAAGCCAAACCATTCCACCTACAATATTAATTAACTCCAGTATGAAGAAATCATTCAGGTTTTATAAATTTTTCAAAACTGTATTTATACACTGATTAGAAAACCAGGGACTAAACTACTGTTTCTGAGCTCATTTGAGCCAGTTATGCCATTAATATATTAAAAGCTTAGTCGCCCTGCAATTTAAGTGATCACATTCTCCATCCCATTTGTGGATCAAGTCCAAAACCCTCTAAGGATTCCCACTGAGTACAGGGTCTTTTTTGGTCATAACATTGCCAAGTGTCCTGATAAAATCCTGCTGCTTTTGAGATTTGAAACCTAATTACTATATACAAAAATCAGCTTCTATTGAATAAAATAAGAACAAAATTAATAATTTTAATTTGTAGGGAAAGAAGCTTGAAAGTTGCACCTGAATTGATCTAAAAGCTGAAAAATAGAAGCTGAAGAAGAATGTTTATTGATTTTTTTCATCACAGGGTTTTAGTCCTGCTGAATGAAAGTCACAAATGCTTCCAGTCATTCCAGTCTTCCTCCTCACCTTTCTCTAAAGATCATTCCCAGGAGGAACTTGGCAGTGACTACAAGTGGCCTGCAAGGCTCTCTGGCACACGCAGTGTACACACAGATTATCTCATTCCACTGCCAGTGGTGCCAGGGACTCCCAAACAGAGCAGGAACTGCTGAGACAGACACAGCCAGGGATGCATCTGGGAATCAGTTTCTTCCTGAGGGGCTCCTTGACTTTCCTGCTGCTACAAGGAATATGTGGGGAAGCTACTGATGAAGAGGCATGTTTAAGGATGTCCTACAGAGGACAGCGTCCTCAGTGCTCTCCCAAAGGAACAGTGAAC
The DNA here is from genome assembly GCA_013400415.1 of Scytalopus superciliaris. Classification (NCBI taxonomy): domain Eukaryota; kingdom Metazoa; phylum Chordata; class Aves; order Passeriformes; family Rhinocryptidae; genus Scytalopus; species Scytalopus superciliaris. The sequence continues at coordinate 40,340 of VXBX01006909.1, forward strand.
TGTAATGTTCAGGGCCATGAAGATGATTAGGGGGAACACTTTGCTGTGAGGAAACTTGGAATTGGGTTTGTTCAGCCTGGAGTAGAAAAGGATCCAGGAAGACCTTAATGCAGCCTTTCAGTACATAGAAATACCTAAAGCTGTACTGAAGACACAGCTCCAAGAAAGATGGAGATGACTTTTGACAAGGACATTATAGGGCAAAGGAAAATGGCTTTAAGCTGAAAGGGACTAAATTTAGGTTAGATATTGGTAATACATTTTTCACTTTGAGGGTGTTGACGCCCTGACAGAGGTTGCCCAGAGAAGCTGTGACTGCCCCATCCCTGGAAGTGTTCAAGGCCAGGTTGGACAGGGCTTGGAGCAACCTGGTCTGGTGGAAGGTGTTCCTGCCCATGTCAGGGGGTTGGAATGAAATGATCTTGAAGGTCCCTTGCAACCCAGACTACTCTGTGATCCTGTGATTCCACGTTTACAACTAGGGAATGCCCACAGAGTTGGGACTCTGATGAGCAACATGTGGGTACAAAGCACAACACAGGCTGGTAACCCTCTGGTAGTCCTCCAAGAGAGTTTATATTTGAGAATAAAAGTTATGATTATCGGTTTAGGAAGCCTTAGTTAGGAAAAAGGCACATTAACTTGACTAACCATCCTGTTTTTAAAGGGTTGTTCCTTATTTCTGGAAGGCTTAAAGATGGTAAGTTCACCTTTGTTTAATCACAGAACGGTTTGGATGGGAAGTGAACTTAAAAGATCATCCAGTTCCAATCCCCCTGCCATGGGTAGGGACAACTTCCATTTCTTCCATTTCTTCTAGGTAAGGAAAAGATCAGCTTATTTATCAACCAAACGTTTGCAGGAGACAGCTGAAGCAGAGTGGCTTCTTATGGCACTTTTCAGTGTAAAACCTGCCTTGGAAACCTTTTAACAAAAGCGAGCCCAAGCCTGTGCAAATTACTTTTAAGAGAAGTCCATTCATGTTGTACTCAGCAGCACTGAATTACACTCTTGAAATAAAAATAATGGACTTTGCCTGTCAAAATGTGCTATTACCCCATAAAAATCTGCCTTTGCACTTTTTACTCAAGCAGAGAGATTTCATGCAAGGGAGCAGATCTGTGAAAGGGCGATTAACAGCTCTGTAGGGAGCAGATGCTCACCAGATGTGGAGACTAGAATGTCACCTGGCAAAGACACCCTGAGGTTATCTGTTGGTTAAAGCCTCAAGAGGTGATGGCAAGTGAGATCCTTCTGATGGGCCCTGAACAGTTGTGGGCAGGAGCCTTTCCACAAGTCTCTGGGATCATCCTTCCCCAGCCCAGTAGCTGCTGGGTCTTCACTCCAGTGTGAATCCAACACTCAGTGTGTCTGAAATCAGCATGGAACAGCAGGAATGTGCCTGAACTACAAAAAGAAGTCATCTTTATTCAAATATTGGAGAAGGTCTCAACAGAAGCTCTGAGAGGGCAGCAAAGCTGGGGAAGGGTCTGGAGCACAAGTCTGATGAGGAGAGGATGAGGGAGCTGGGAGTGTTTAGTCTGGAGAAAAGGAGGCTCGTGGGGGACCTTTATCAGTCTCTACAACTCCCTGATAGGGAAGTGTAGCCAGGTTATGGTTAGTCTCTTCTCCCAGGTAAAAAGTGACAGGATGAGAGGAAGTGGCCTCAAGTTGCTCCAGGAGAGGCTTAGATAGAATTTTTTTTTTTTTTTTNTATGGAGTGTTGTAAAGCATTGGAACAGGCTGTTCAGGGAAGTGGTGGAGTCAACATTCTGGGAAGTGTTCAAAAAACATGGATGTGGCCCTTAAGTACACATTCCAATGGTGAACATGGTGATGGTGCTGGGCTGATGTTTGGACTTCGTGTTCTTAAAAACCTTTTCAAACCTTAATGATTCGATGATTCTGTGGCATAAAATTCTCCTTACCTGACCATCAGATATAAGGAAACATGAAAGAAAAGCAACTCATAAACCAATTTTTGTACAGGGTTTAAACACTTGAAATGTTTTCCCCAGTGAAAATGTGAAGAAAATTGCACATTCTCACTTTGACAGGAGCAACTTGTGTGCCACAATAGCATCTACAATAATTCCTATGGGTCATTAGATTGAAAGAACAAATTAAATAGAGTTGTTCTGCAAAATTCAGCCATTGTCAAATAATACATCTTGTTAGAATAAAAGCATTGCATATTTCGGATGATATCCTCGCTCCATTTTCAATCAAAAGAATCATTAAAGGCTTGGTTGAAAAGGGTGTATTTTCCTTTGTGGCCACTGATGCTTTAAACCATGGAAATGTTAAAATGTTCCTGGCAGATGTTCATTCCTATACAGTAGAAAGAGAAGTGATCTATTGTCTGCTTAATTATTTTCAATACAAGAGTGAAAATTCACTAGAAATGCTTGACATTGCAAGAAGTGCATTAAAGTCAATTGGCTTCACAACGTGTCATCATCTGCAGATGACAGAACTAATTCTGACTCCCAAGGACTGATGTTGTTGGTCCTTGGTCAGATGGAAGTATGAAGCAAACAAAGTTCTTAGTCAGAGGTAACATCTCTGCTTACACAATCTGACATTTTTGGGCCCCTCATGACATTGAGATGCTGGAGCATGTCCAGAGATGGGAACGGAGCCAGGGAAGAGTCTGGAGCACCAGGAGCAGCTGAGGGACCTGGGGAGGCTCAGCCTGGAGAAAAGGAGGCTTAGGGAACACCTTATTGTTCTCTACAACTCCCTGAATGGAGGTTGTACCCAGGTGGGGGTCAGTCTCTTCTCCCACATACCAAGTTTCAGGATGAGAAGAAACAGTCTCAAGTTATGCCAGGAGAGGTTTGTGTTAGACATTAGAAAGAATTTCTTCATGGAAGGGGTTGTAAGAGCATTGAAACCAGCTGTCCAGGGAAGTGGTGGAGTTGCCATCCCTGGAAGTGTTTGAAAAAATGCACTTGAGTGTGTGGTTTAATAGTGAACATGGTGATGGTGCTGTGTTGGCAGTTGGACTGATGATCTTAAAGGTCTTTTCCTACTTTATTTATCCTGTGGTTCTGTGACACAACTGAGTTTAAAAAAAATAGAGAAACAAAAGCCCCCCAAGCTTTTAGTGCACCAAGTCTTCAAGTACGGAGTGGAATCTGCAGCCTGCCAAGCTAAATAGAAGTGGGGAATCATCATTCAAAGTTGAACTCATTTATTTTTAACCAATTGAAGAATTTGGAAGAAAAGCTAGGAAACGTCAGCAGAGCCAGAGTGATGTGGAGAGCAGGACAGATCATAAAGTGCTTGGAATCTCTTGGATGTAGGGAGAGGATATTAATTATTCATGCAAAATACTGAAGGCTAAAATCTAGAAAATTCCTAAAAAGTGAAGCTTTTAAAGATAGGGGCAACAAATAGTATGAAATGTCAACTGAATATTCAACATCATTATCTACCACACTTACGTAATTTAACTCAGTATTAGTTATTTGAGAAAAATCAGTTTTCAAGGCTCTTGCCTTCATTTTACACTTGGATTGCCAGAGAATTTCACAGAAAACTTGTTTGGAAGACAGTCATGGAAAGCATTTAGTGCACCCTCCTGCCTAAACCAAGGCTGTTGCCAACATTACATCAAGTCAGCAATGAGTTCTCCCAGTCAAATCTTGAGACTTCTATGACCTGTCTTGTGTAAAGTTACAGGGTTTCAATGCTTTTTTAGGGCAGGGGTTGTTTGGGGCTTTTTTTGAGGGCATGTGCAGTGACAGGACAAGGGGGAATGGCTTTAAACTGAATCAGGGCTGGTTTAGACTGGATATTAGGACGGAATTCTTTGCTGTGAGGGTGGGGAGGCCCTGGCACAGGCTGTCCAGAGAACTGGTGGATGCCCCATCCCTGAAAGTGTTCAAGGCCAGGTTGGACAGGGCTTGGAGCCACCTGGGATAGTGAAAGGTGTCCCTGCCCATTGCAGGGGTTGGAACTTAATTGGGTGTCCAATTAAGTCCCTTCCAACTCAAACCATTCTATAATTCTTCTTAATTTAGTGCCATCCTTACGTGTGCTGAGGGTACATTGTGTCATCATCCAGGACACTGAGGAAGATGAAGCACAAGCCCAGCCCTGGCTGTTCTTGGTATGAGCTGCAAGGCAGACACAGCCATTGATCCCTGTCCTTTGAACAAGGTGATCCAGCCAATTTTCAACCTACTTGACAGCCTGTTCATCCACAGCTTCAGCCTCCAAGCGAGAATGCAGTGGGAGGTGATATCTAAAGTCATATTAAGCACAAAAAATGACATCTACCCATCTTCTTTCACCCACCAGCCATTTGGGCTTTCATCCAGCCATCCATTTTTTCCACAGAAGGCAATTATTGTCCTCAATCACCCTTTGCTCTTGCTGTGAGACTCTCATGATTTTTGCAGAGACAGGAGTGACATGGAGTGACTTATATTTTCTAATGTTTTCCTTATTGCTAAGGTTTGTTGTTGGTTTGTTTTCTTTTTGTTGTTGCTGTGCTTTGCTTGGGTTTGGTTATATTGGGTTTTTTTTAAGATCAGCCTTTTTTCCAGTTATCAGGAATCTTCTCATATCAATTATTTTCCCAGACCGGTAAGAAATCTTATGATCAAATCAACCAGGCCCTGAATGCTGTACAGGAATTCTTAATGACCTTTCTTAATCCTTCAAAAGGAGTTTAAAATTAACAGGACATATTTAATCATGTGGTCCTTGAAACAGGAAAATGTTTATGCACATCCACAAAATGTGGTTTTCTTCATGATTTTCAATACATTTTAATGTGTTTTCCTCCCATAAACCCCTTCTTTTGTATGTTGGGGGAAAACTGCTTGACTTAATTTTCCAAGTTCTTTAAAGAAGACGAAATTGATGAGGACAGACTTGTTTACAATCACTCTTAATGTGTCTTTTGAAATGTATTAAATTTGAAATGTATTAAAAGTCTATCTGCTTTTTATGATTCAATATTAAAGTTTAGAATAACTTGATCTTGCACTGAAGTTTAGACATAGGAACTAAAAGAAATCTTAAACATTTTTCTGAAAAATTGGTGGTAAATTTATGTCTTACCTGGAAAGACTGTGATAGGAAAACAGGAAATAAATAAATAAATAACTTTTATTCAGCAACATAAACTACTTCTGAAATACTTGTTTTTCAGTGTTCTTAATCTAATTTATCTCGGTTCTTTAAAAGAAAAGTTTACTTTTCTGAGATGTCATAAACATTATGAAATAAGTGGGATCAGCACAAGGATAGAAAGAAGTGAAAGATCAAGCAGAGTGTGTTTACATGCCCCAAGAAACATCCATTCAGAAGTGATCACATGTTTCTTCTTCAAAGACCATTTTTTCCTCATTTTTTAAAATATTGTGGAATTGGATTTATTCAAGGCAGCTACGAAAATCATCTTTTCTTTGTGTAACCAAACAAGTTCCAGAAGTTGATAACTATTTATTCTGTTAAGGTTAAATCCCTCATATCTGTAAAAATAAAAAATGCAATAGATTTTAAAATTAATGTTTTATGAAATATCTCAGAGATCTTTTGTTACTTGGAAAAGCGAAGCTTGTAATAATTCAGAGGAGTATTTGAGGGCAATATAAGGTTCACTTTGGAGAAAAATGCTTAGTGTATAAACAGAAACAGTCTTTCCCTTAAATATGTGATAAAGCATTGTCATTTATTCTGTGTGTTTTGCTTGAAGCATTGATTAGAACGTGTAATTACAGAAAAACTTTGCTGAAATCATTAATCAAACAGGCTCTGTAGAGGTTGTGACCAAGAGATGGGATATCTACACACAAATATGGCAATAAGGAAGGGAGGGTGGGCCCTGATGAGCAGCCCCACAAAGGTGGGTGTAATTGGGTCTGTATCTTGCTTTGCATGAGTGACAAGTGGCAGGATATGAAGAAATGGCCCCAAGTTGCTCCAGGAGAGGTTTGGATTGGATATCAGGAAAAGTTTCCTCCCTGAAAGGGTTGTCAGGCATTGGGAGAGGCTGCCCAACAGTGGTGGTGTCCCCATCCCTGGAGGTGTTCAAAAGATGTATTGATATAGCTTTTAGGGGCATGATTTAGTGGTGGGCTTGGCTGTGCTGGACTCAGTGATCTCAAAGGTCTTTTCCAACCTAAGTGATTCCACGATCCTATTTTAGCATTTTGGCTGCCAAATCACAAACATTAGGGGTTTTCCTTACAAAGGGTAAACTGGGATGGGATGAGCCCTTGACATTGAATTAACCAAGCAGGAGGTCTTTGTTCACTGGATCTCATTAGACCAGATTCATCAACCCCAAGGCAAGGGATTGTGGTGTGACAGGACAGACACATGACAAGAAACAAGCTGCCAATATATAGAAATCAACTATTTTTGTTATAAATGGACTTCCCAAGAGTCTGCTGTGTCCTAGGAAGCATTAGTGAAGTGTACAGCCATGGTGCCCATTTCTTCTGTCTCTAGCTCATATTTTGTCCTGAGAAAACTCCCTGCTCTCTCTCCTGCCTCTAACTTTGAATTATTCTGGGTTGAACAATTGATTTTCAGTCATTTAAGAGATGATATTTTTTGGAGCAGATCGTTTTTCAGGTGAGTGATGTGAAGTATCCTAAATTAATGCAGTTTTAGGGAGATGGGTTCTCAAAATTTATTTACATACTTAGCAATATACTCCAAATTCTGTTCACTAGCTAGATCTTTTCCATTCTTGGCTCATCTTAGATAAAGATACAAATAAATACCTTTTTTTAGCATACAACATACAAGCTCAGCTATTTTACTGGATGCCAAGGTGCTCACAGAAAGTAGCAGCTCCTGAGCATCTTTTGAGCTTTTTCAGTGATTAATTAATCTGTCTGTTTTCCAGATATTTTTGTAGAAACCAGGTAGATAAGAGATCCCATAAACAAGCAGTGGCATGCTCAGAAAATAGAAGGGGGGTCCTTGTCTTCAAAACTTTCTCATTTAGATGCTGGATAGATTGTAAAGACAATTGTCAAACAGTCCAGGAGAACAAGGTAGCAACGACTTGGCAATGGCATTATTGGAGTGGTTAAGAGGTGCTCACATATATTAGAGCTGAAGTCAAGGAAACTTAATAAAAATTATAATTTCCAAGCCATCTGTGGTAAGTATTATAGTCTCCCTCATTTCCTCTTCCAAAACAAGTTATTGTCCTCTAGCATCAATGTCATTTTCTGCTTCCTTCTTCCCTATATTCCCCCACCTTCCCAAATGCTCACACGTTGGTTCTGGCACTATTATCAGAGGGGTTTTGCATGTTTGTTTTCATAACAATGAAATAAAAGCCTCTGAAATCCCATTTTTTCTCTGCAGTTGTCGTAACTTCCTTCATTAATGATGTTTCTCTTTGTTAGGACAAGCGGATTTATTTTATTATATTTGCCAGAAATGTATCTGGAAGAAAAATAAACTGTGGGAAATAGGCCTTATCATGCCATGCATGCCTGACTTTGAAACTGATTTTACTGGAAGCAACATTATGGGGACAAAGCTGAGGCACTGCTGTTCTCCTGAACCTCAAAGACACGGGGAATCTTGACAGTCCTCCAGGAGAAACTCTTGAGCTATCAGTGTGTCCATTAAAATTCAAGGAAGTGCTTTCCCTTTTCTCTCTGGTTTCAGACTTCTGAGTTCACAGAAATGTGAGGCAAGTCTTCTGCTTTGAAATGATCTTACCCTCATGAAGGTGGGAGTCACCTTGGGTACTCCAACTCAGGCATTCAGCTTTCTCATTTAGCTACAGGACATTTGCGTTCCAGGAGGAGACCTGAGCAGACTGAAGATGTGAAAGACGGTCTCATCTGCTGTCCATTTCTACTCATCAGAATCTGCAAGTCCCACTGGAAAACATCTCTCTTTGCTTTAACTTTAAAAAATACAATAAGGAAGAGTGGCTGGTTAAAGATGTAAGGCAGCTTAGAGGAATCCCAGCAGGGGCTGACCCAAAAAGAGACATAAGCAGTGAAAGAATTCCATCCAGGGTGAATTTCATCTGGGATCAACAGAATTGTCTCCACCAGAATAAGAGTAGAGTCCAAACATCCCAACTTCACTGTTGTGACCAGTGACAGGACTTGAGGGAATGGCCTGAAGCTGGGTCGGGGAAGGTTTAGGTTGGATATCAGGATACAGTTCTTGACCCAGAGGGTGGATGAACACTGGAACAGACTCCCCAGGGCAGTGGTCACAGCACCAAACCTGACAGAGTTCAGGAAGCATTTGGACAATGCTCTCAGGCACAGAGTGGGATTCTTGGGGTTGTCCTGTGCAGGATCAGGAGTTGGACTTCTGATGGGGCCCTTCCAGCTCATGGGATTCTGTGATTCTGATTCTGTGATTTCTGGCCAACGGACAGTGCTGGTGATGGTGCTCCTGGGTCTTGTGTCACTGACAGATTTCCATTTCTGTGCATGTTAACCTTGTGATAACTGCTGATTGAGAAAAGTAATCTGCCAGCAAATATGAGGGTGTCATTCTCCAACTGTACCCTGGACTGCATCAAAAGCAGTGTGACCAGCAGGTCAAAGGCCTCTTCCCCTCTGCTCTGCTCTTTTTGAGAACCCCACCTAGAATTGCTCCAGCTCTGGAGTTCCCAACTCAAGAGAGACTTGGACCTGTCCAGAGGAGGCCACTAAGATGATCAAAGGGCTGGAGCATCTCTGCTATTGAGACAGCCTGAGAGAGCAGGGGCTCTTCAGCCTGGAGAAGAGAAGGCTCCAGGGAGACCTGAGAGCACTTTCCAGCACTTGAGGAAAGCTTACAGGAAGCCTGGAGAGGGATATTTCACAAGCTGTGCAGTGACAGGACAAAAGGGAATGGTTTGAAACTGAAAGAAGGTAGGTTTAGATGGGATATTAGAATAAATTACTGCAAGGGTGGTGAGGCCCTGGCACAGTTGCCCAGAGAAGCTGTGGCTGCCCCATCCCTGGAAGTGTCCAAGGCCAGGTTGGACGGGGCTTGGAGCAACCTGGGATAGTGGAAGGTGTCCCTGCCCATGGCATCAGGTTGGAACTGGATGATCTTTAAGGTCCTCTACAACCCAAACTATTCCATGATTCTATGATAAGTGTCTCCAAAAGCACAATCCAGAATCTTTGGTTTCCCACTCTTCTGCCTCCAGCCCCTTCTCTGCACACACATTCACCCCTTCACACACATTCAAGCCTTTTCTTCTAGAAAACAATTTCTGCACTTTTAGGGATATATGCTTAGGAGGGAGAAATGCATTAACTTTTTGGCATTACGTTGATTTTAACTCTTGCAGGGATTTTTACATGGGAAAACTGAGCAGAAATCTTGGCCAGGGTCCTGGATAAGACATTGCCCACTTTGGATCTGATCCGGAGCCATGTTAAGTTTTGACCAGTGACTGAGGAATGTTTGTTCCTGGTTTTACAAATGGGTCTTCATTATGAAGTTTAAATCCAACTTTCAAAATCCCTCAAAAAGAGAAAGAAGGCTGAGCTTGAACTTGTGATTTTAACCTTTTTAAGGACAATTTTCTATAATTCAACTCAGGATTCTAAATCATGTCCCACCAACTTCCTGTTATTAAAATCAACATTAATTACCATGTTCTTAGCATTACCATGGCTTTTATCACTGTCTTAATTAACACTGATATATTTCTAAGTTATCATTCTAAACCAGTTTATACAAAAATTAGTCAGCAAGAAGCTGTACCAGAGCCACGCAAAGTGATTCACCTGTTTCATAGTGACTCAAATACAAATAATTTGAAATTTTTTCATGGACAAATAATTTCTAATAACAGTGTTATGGGAGAATGACTCTTGACTAACCCTAGTTGTCATTGTGTGTCAGTGATGAAGCAGTGACTAAATTCAGGTAATATTTTAAACAAATTGCAGCTTATAAATTCAATATTTGCCCTGTTTTCTTTCTAAAAGTGACCACCATGCAGTCACCATGTGGGCTTTATGTTTCTTGCTGGGCCACGTCTGCATCCAGCACAAGAGTTAAAGAAGTTCTGGTGAGTTAAACATTCCCATGACCAGACCCCAAGGACCTCTCCCTCCCAGTGAGCTGCTGAGCAGAAGATTGAAAGTTCCATTATCTCCTAATTTACTTGTTTATTCCACTTAAAACTAATCTAGAACTTCGACTAGGATTTATAAAGCTTGTCAGTATGACCAGAAGTGGAACGGGTAATGTGTAGGGGGGATAAAGAATAAGCAAAAAGTCAATCTGTGAGTAAAAACTAAAAATAAATTAAATTAAAATAAAAATTGGCTAGTCCCACTTCTGATGTCTGCAGTGTCCTGCATGCCAACACCTCTGTCTAAGTTTGAACCTCCAGAGATATTAATATTGTGCTAATAATAACCACCTCCAGATCTGGACCGCTCTGTGTATTGTACATATGCGTAAGATATTCACTGCTAATTTGTCTGCAGGAAGGTCTGAAATCCTCTCTGAAGATTTAAATGTCTTACAGGTTTTATTTTTACACTGAAGCTGCCGAAGGTGAGCCCAGTTTCACCACCCACGCTTGCACTGAAAAAAAAAAAGCTTCTAATTTGGTGGGAGAAGGTCCTCAAATCCCCACCCACAGCAGGATGGTATTTTAAATTTTCCCAGAAGAGTCGATTATGGTGAGACCCTTAAATTACCACCTACATCCACACACCCACATGTGTGTGCACTTGGGTTCTTGTAACATGGAGCCTCGGAAAATTGACTTTTCCAGAGATCTGGATGTAGGTTTCTGCATGTTTGTTGACAGAGCAGAGGTGAGAAATAGAAATCTGTTTTCAAGCTCTGCACAGGAGTGTTTTCACCACCAGAAAACCCTGTGTCTTAACAGGCTGGAGCTCATCTTCAAACTTGCACACCTGTAAATGCTTCTTTCTTTGGGTTCAGCCTGAAAATTAAGTTAATTGTCTATGCTGCTGCTGATGCCTTATATGAGGATGATGTTTCAGTCTGGGTAGAGGTGATGCTTATGTTTTTAAGAACAAAAAGATATCACTCAGAATAATATTGAGCCTGTTGATAGACCATTTCAGGGGGGGAAGGTGAGCAAGCAAAGATCCCTGTGAGACCAGTGTCATCCCTCTTTGCCAGGCAGGGAAGCAGAGGCACAGGAGGGATGAATCCCTGACTGATTAATGCTCACCAGCTCTTGCCAGGACAGATTTAGGAAGAGGTATTAAATCTCCTGATTAGCAGTTTCCTGTCTCAAAGGTACTTCTGCTTATTTTATCCCCTCCTGTCTCTCTGGGACACTTCAACCATTTTCTCTCTACTGAGCTCTGATCTGCTCCCAGGATTTGATTCTGTGATGTCTCTGAACTCTTTCCCAGCCAAAGGTTTAGTTTTGGCCCCAGGTCACCTGTTAGGCTTCTTGCTGGAACTCCAAAAGAAAGACACAAAGCTGTTAGAAATTGTCCAAAGAAGGGCTGTGATGATGGTGAAAGGTCTAGAGGTGAATCCATGTAAGGAGTGGCTGAGGTCACTTGGTTTGTTCAGCCTGGAGAAGAGGAGACTGAGGGGAGACCTCATCCAGGCTACAGCTTCCTCATGTGGAGAAGTGGAGGGGCTGGCACTGATCTCTTCCTCTGAGGACCAGAGACAGCACCTGAGAGAGTGGCTGGTTTAGGCTGGATATTGGAGAAAGGTTCTTCCCCCAGAGGTTGGTTGGGCCCTGAACAGGGTCCCCAGGGCAGTAGGCACAGCACCAAGCCTGACAGAATTCAGGAGGCATTTTTATGCAATGCTCTTAAGCACATGGTGGAATTATTTGGGTTGTTCTTTCCAGTGCCAGGAGTTGGATTTTGGTGAACCTTGTGGATCCCTTCCAACCTAGTGTGTTCTCTGATTCTGGGAACCACATGACTTTCTGTTCCTAAAAAATACAGCTATTTATTGTCATCCTCTCTATGTCTCTGTGTAATATCAGGGATCTTGCCTAGAAAGGCTCACTTTCTAAAAGCAAATAAGGTCATTAACATCCCAGCTGAGATTATCAATATGCAAAAAGTCAAGGCAATTAGAGATGTTCAGCATCCCCTTAACAGCTGTGCATTTTGTGTTGGCATTTCAAAACTCATGGCTGGGTTTTATGATCATAAATGGGCATAGAATGATCAAAAAATGTGTTTTTAAAAACACAGAATGATAGAATATCCTGAGTTGGAAGCAACCCAGAAGGATCATCGAAATCTAACTTCAGGTCCTGCACAGGACAACCTGAAGAATCACATCATGTACCTGAGAGCATTGTCCAAATGCATCTTGGGGTGTGGTTGCAGTTGAATGGGAGAGACCTTTGTTATATCAGGATTCAGTGCTTTTCTGTACATATATAAGACACCTTTTTTCCCCCCCATCTGTTTCAAGTTAGAATTGAAAAGCTGATTGCAAAAGTATAGAGAGGGCTATAAAAAAGCAATGACAATATGTCCCCAAGTGTTAGGTCTGAAAGATGTCCTTATGCTGGGATTCTCATCAGCTAAAAAGGGTATTAGATATGTTAGACACTGTTCAGTGTGTTTTCCCAATGCTGAGATGCAAAAGCACCCAGAGTTACAGAGAAGATCCCTGGATGGAGTTCAGCTCCTCTTCTCCATTCCAAGGAAGTCCAGAAAGGCAGTCAGAGATGGATGGAGAGAGGAACTCCTGCCACTATTGGCAGCAGCTCTGGAGAGAAAGCAATGATGAGGCTGAGCTGTCTTTAGAACAGCAGGATGCAGCAACATGAACCTAAAAACTAGAACTTGATTGAGAAGTACCACAGATATGCCAGTTCTGTTAGACTGGCAAAGGGACCTCAATTCTCAGCTTAATGTATCCAGAACAGACTTGGGGTTTATGATTCTATGGCTTGCTTAAAGTTCTGTACCTCAGCATATCCCCCCCCTAGTCCTTGGCAGCACTTAATGGCTTGGCCAGGTCCTGGTGAAGGAGTTCCTGTCCCACCATTAGTGACAAGATGTCTCTGAGAACAAACATCCCCATGAGTGGGACTAATTGAGATCCTTGGGACTGATTAATGAACCTCCAGGGATGAGCAGCCCTGGTGCTCCAGGACTTGGCATGCTTAGAAAAAAACCTCCGTGAAGTGCCCAAGGCTGATACCTTTTGAATGCCAAACCAAGAATCATCCATCTGATCTCAAATGTCTTGTGGGAAAGGGAAACTCAGAGGAGAAAGAGGAATTCTGAAATTGGCTGGGACTTTGTTGTTCTGAGTTGTCAGGCTGTGGCTGAGCGACTGCTGGGTAAATGTGACCTTTCCCTTGCTCCCTGTTCCTCCACCTCACTCCTACCTTCTCAGAGGCGACATAATAATATCTAACAGCCAGTTTCTCACCTCTGCAGGCTATGACTGACACTGGAGTGAACCGAGGGAATACAGCTTGAGGATTTTTTCTGCTTCTGACTTGAGCTGGGAACAGCAGATCCCCAGCATACACATGACTCAGATTCATGGAAATCTTTTCTGTGCTTATTCCTGCTGTGTTCCCCAGCTATATGAAATGGCCTCTGGACTAGAGAATGCACAGGATGGTGGGATTTCTCCCATCTCCCTCATAACAGAGAAAGTGGTAACAGAAGTCACCTCTCAGTGAAATCAGCCCAATTGATCAGATTTTGACTAGACTTGAAGTAACATGGACTATGAACAGATGCAACTTCTCTTATCTCTGCATTTTTATCCTCAATTAATGACAGAAAAGAGGATGCACAAAAGTACTCAGCACATGTCTGCCCTTTCAGCTGCTCAGTCTGAGCCCACATAACAAACTAGGGAGCTCCCAGGTGGGGCATGAGATCTTTTTTGGGTGAGGACCCAGGATGTTTGGTGACTCAGAATATTACATACGACCCCTCTGAGCCTGAGCTAAGGCTGAGGAAGAGCCAGGAGGGAAATGAAAAGATGATAACTGCATATGCAATAATCTGCTCTAAATTAGCACCGACCCCTCAGGAAAGAGATCTTGGAGTCACTGCAGATAGTGACTTTATGTGTCACCTCAGTGGTCAGCACAAGCAAAATATGTGAATAAAATCCCAGACCTTATTAGGAAATGAAGAGAAAACAGAGCTTCTCTTTAAAAGTGTGTGTATTTAAATCCCCAGGGACCCTAAATCTGGGACACTGTGTGTACTTCCATTCACGCCATATAAAATAGGGTGTAGTAGAGTTAGGAAGGATACAGAGAAGGATGATCAGAGATGTGGAGTAGTTTTAATGTGAGGAATGGCTAAGTTGTAATTCTCATTGCAGCTGAGAGCCATTCCGTATGCCAGCAGACATCTACAGAGCGATGATGAGTATGAAAAGGGTGAGTAAGGAATGGTTATTCATTATTTCTCATACCACGACAAACCAGGGGCACTAATGAAGTGATCACATAGCAGGTTTTAAACAGACATAAAGAACTTCCTTTACACACATCATGGGAGTTAAAAATACAATGTTTTTCAGAAAGGCTTTACAAAAATCAGTAGGGAAAAGACTCAGGGATAACAACTAAATCCCTCATTGTGCTGAGTTTGGCTGGGATGCAGTTAATTTTCTTCATAGTAGCAAGGAGAGGGCTATAGTTTGGTTTTGTGATGAAAGCAGTGTTGATAATATAGAGATGTTTTAGATGTTGCTGAATAGTTCTTGTGCAGTGTTAAGGCCTTTTCTGCTCCTCACTACACCAGGGAGCAGGCTGGGAGTGCACAGGAGCTGGGACGGGACACAGCCAGGACAGCTGACCCAAACTGACCCAAGGGATGTTTCAAACCACATGGCATCATGCTCAGCATATAAAGATGAGGAAGAAGAAGGAAGAGTGAAGGTGTAGAGGAGGAAGAAGAAGGAAGAGTGAAGGTGTTTGCCTTCCCAAGTCACCATTATGCATGATGGAGCTGTGCTTTCCTGGGAATGGCTGAACACCTGCCTGCTCATGGGGAGTGGGGAATTAATTCCTTGTTTTCTTTTCTTTGTGTGTGCAGCTTTTGCTCTACCTATTAAACTGTGTTTATCTCAACCCTCTAGTTTTCTCATTTTCACCCTTCTGATACTTTCTCCCACCAGGGAAGAGTGAGACAGTGGCTGTGTGGGGCTCAGCTGCCAGCTGGGGTTAAACTCTGACAGTCCTTTCTGGTACCCAAGGTGGGGCTAGAAGGGGTCAAGACAACAGCAGTTTTGATTGGAATTTACTGCTGTTATTGCTGATTAGCTATTAATTGACAGCTCCTGTGCTTGCCATGACTTGTCTGACAGTGTATTAGAGCCCAGTGCTTGTTAGTGGCTGCTTTTTTGCTTCCACTGCTCCTGTGGTTCTGCACTGCTCATCATCTGACTGTGCTGTGCCTGGGAATGATTTGATAACAGCAGCAGAGATGTGCCTGGGCTGGCAGGTGGCCAGGGAATCACTGCCTTCCTGTTCTGCTGTACTGGACAGGCTGGAATTTCAGTGTGAATTCAAGTCAAAGAAACTGTGACCTGTGGATGAGTCTACAAAAGAGCAGGACACCTAGTAAGTCTGTAGCTGTGATTATGCTACATCAGAGTGGGTACATCTTGAAGAGTCTGAGCTTGTGTTTATGTCTGTGCTGCACCTCCAGAAGGATTATGGCCCTCAGATCAACACATGGTGCTGTCATGAAAATGATGAGCACTGTGCTATGCTGTGTAACCTGCCAGAGATGCTACACCCCCCCCGCCCCCCGAACATCCCAGTCAGAGGAGATTTTATAAAGTGGGGCACTACATTTCCAGAAAGATTTGTCCTACTTCAGGAATATCTAGTGGGAACCACAAGAGTAGCCAACAGGGAAAAACTACCTGTAGGGAAATACTGAAATCATTATCTCCTACGGAGGGAAAGAGAACCAAGTAGAATATGGTAGTGCTGTTCAAATCCTGGATGAGCTGTTTTACCATGGGAGAAGAAATCCATAGGAAAAGTTTAAGCTGCTGTGGAGAAGAGGGTTGTTAGGTTTTTCAAGCAGCTGAGGGAGCTCAGGCTGTTTAGACTGGAGAAAAAGAGGCTCAGAGGAGACTTTATTGTTCTTTACAACCACCTGACAGGATGTTGTAGACAAGTGGGGTCAGGCTCTTCTCCCAGGTAGCGAGTGACAGGATGAGAAATGGCCAGAGGCTGTGCCATGAGGGTTTCAGGTTGGGCATCAGGAAGAATTTCTTCATGGAATGGATTGTTAAGAATTGAAACAGGTTTCCCAGGGAAGTGGTAGAGTCCCCATCCCTGGAGGTGTTCAAGAAATGACTGGACGTGGCACCGAGTGCTCTGGTCTGGTTGACAAGGTGGGGATTGGTCAAAAGTTGGACTTGGTCCCAGAGGTCTTTTCCAACCTGGATGATTCTGTGATCCCATGATATCAGGAGAGATTTTGCAATGGTCAGGACATCAAAACACTGGAACAAATTGTCTGCAACATCTCCATTGTGGAAGACCTGGAGAAAAACCCCACAGCATAAACAAAGATCCATCAACAGTGGCCTAGAAATACTGTGTCTCACTTTGGGACAGGAAAATAAACTATGCAGCCTCTTGAGTTCCCTCCCAGACCTATCAATTTGTAATGCTGTCACAAACCTCTCCCTCTGGCTTAATAATTTGGGTGAAAACACTTTGGGTGTTCTGAATTAATTACAGAGCCTGTTCCTAGGCTGTGCATTGGGACTGGCAATGTCATTTCAGTCAGGTCCATGAAACACAGCTACTTTAGCTTTCTATTCTTACGGAGAGATCTTCATTTCTCTTCCATGCAGCAGGTTCAAGTAGTATTCAGGCTTTGCTGGCTTTTCAGGATAGAAATTGGGGGAGCAAAGTGAATAATTTAATCCATATCTCTTTAATCACAGCTGGCAGGAGCATGGGGTGCAGTTTCCCTGTCCTGGCTTCTGGTCTTTCAGTGTGAGTTTAGCTGAGCTGACCTTGGGTGGGCAAAGATATTGTTGTCACCCATGAGGTGCTGCTGTGAGTGATTAGAGAGAAGATTCTGCCACACAGGCGGTGGCAGAGGTTGCTCAGGGCAACATGGCAGGGGAAGCAGCACAAATGGATGTGTGGCTGAATTAGGCCACCAAAGATCAGGACTGGGCTCTTCCAGACTCTCCAGAGGGTGAATTCAGCCCTGTGCTGCACACTTGTTAAATCAGCAAAGCCAAAACAAAGAAGCTGCTCTTACTTCACTTTGAACCTCTGTTTCCCCACTGGATTTCCCTTTGCTAAGGATGACCTGGTGGCACAAATATTTGTGGTGCAGGATTGGGGTGAGCTGCTCTGTCAAGCACTCATGACAACCGCAAACCCCAGAGAGATGCCACCACTGAGCAACACCTCAGGCAGCTTTTGGCTCACGCTGTTGCCTGTTCAGCTCACAGCTGCTGGGGGAAGGAGACATGAGCAAGACCTTCCCATTTCTGTCTTACCATGGGGATGAACATCTCCCAGATGCCTGCTCTGGCTGTACAGGATGTAAATGTCAGCCCTGTTCATGACTGAAATCAGCAAGGAATGACTTGGAGCCGGCTGGCATGGGGCAGGAAATCTGTGTACTTTATGTAGCTAATATTGCAGGGCCAGTGCCTTGTACACAAGAACTAAGTGAAAAGAACTGGAAACTGGTTGTTGTCTTGTTTATTTATCAGATTATCTCTCAGTGCAGTTGGCAAATATTTACTACAGCTTGTAAGGAGCAGTCTGCAAAAGTTTCTACGGTCTCTGGAAATTCTCCCTTTCTCAGGCATAAACATCTGGTTGGAGAAAGCTTTTTTCCCCTGCTGCTCACATGTTTTTGGTGTGGTTGGTTGGGATGTTCTCTGTGATTTTTTTTTTTTTTGCCAGATGAGCAGATTGTTTATTCTATTCACTGCTTTCAACTTGTACTGTTGGCCAGGGCTGCTGCAGTCCCCTTTCCATATGTGTCTCTGCTGACTCTTCCTGTCTTGCGTTGGCTTTCTGGCATGACTGCAAGGCAACAGGGAATATATGAGTAAACACTTCCCTGAGGAGGCCTGCCAGAAGGAAGTTTGGGATTCACTTGGGCTGGGAACGTTGTCAAAAGACTCTTCTTATGTGGAAAGGTGGAGAGAGTTGGGCCCTTTCAGCCCTGAGAAGAGACAACAGAGAGGGGAATTTATCAATGCCTAAAGTATCTGAAGGGAGGATGTCAAGAGAATGAAACCAGGCTCTGCTCAGGGGTGCCAAGAAATAGGACAAGAGGCTGTGGGCAGAAACTGATGCACAGAAAGTTCCATCTAAACACAAGGAAGAACTTCTTTGCTGTGCAGTGACCCAGCACTGGAACAGACTGCCCAGAGAGCATGTAGAGTGTCTCTCACTGGAGATATTCCAGAACCATCTGGACACAATCCTGAGTAATGTGCTCTGGGATGACCCAGCTTGAGCAAGGGGGTTGGGCCAGGTGACCCATTGTGGTACCTTCCAACCTGACCCATTCTGTGATTCTGTGAGCCTTTGAAAACCCATTTATGAGCTGCTTGTCTTTGTTCTCCATTTGAGAGGTGGAATAAATCTCTGGGGCCATTCCTCTACGTCCCTGTCCATCCCTTTCGTCCAGACTGTGTGAAAACACTCCAAAAATGGAACAGGGGCCACCCAGATGCTCTGTATGTAAAGTCTGGTGGTGTGATATCAGATCCATCCCAAGGTTTCTCTGTGGTGCAGCACCAGACACAGCAACTTGTGTTTGGAGGCACATTTCCAGTGCACAGGAATGGGGAAGGAGATCATTTCAGCACAGCTGTTGTTGGCTCCAGGTCCCTGACAGCCTGGGATGGTTTCTCATCCAAAACGTACCCCATACTGTATTTTAATTAAACTGAACAAAAAAAACAATCACGAAGCCATCCAGCAGAGCTAACTTTGTGTTGAGGCTGAGCTGGACTGTGCACCACTAAGAGGAGGGAAGCTGGATTTTGGCACAGCTTCTGCTGCCTGAATACTCCCAGCCAAGAACTGGGATGTACTTTCTTACAATAAAAAGTTGCTGGGAAGAAAAAAAAGCAACAAACAAAAAAACCAGCACAACAATCCACAAAGAAAATGGCTTCAGGACTGTTCCCCTCTTGCCCATATTTATTCAAGCTGTCTTCCTCTCTCTGCAAATTTGGCAAACAGAGTCTGGCATCCCAGCTCAGGGGACACCTGTTAAATAAATAGGCTCAGTCTCTAAGTGCTGCATTCATGGCAGAGTTTCCTGGTTCCCTTAGGCAGCTAATTTTTGTTGATTATCATACAGTACAGAGGGATTGTTTGTGCCCCTGCCTCCCATCCAGGCTCTGCCGCTGGTACCAGGCGTGTCCGCATGACTCAGGCCTGCTGCCTGAGTGGAATAAAGGATGACTTGATTCTAGGATTCTGTGATTTTTAATGTGGATCACGAGGCAGGGGGAAGCAGCCAGGTGGGCTTCTTGTGGAGGTGAACCAATCCCCTGTCGATTTGCCAGGGTTTCCCATATCAACATCTTTTCAGAGAAACCTGAGAGCTGAAGGAAGGCTTAACTCAGAGCAGGAGTTGGTGTTGCCTGAGGCAGAGAGACAAACAACCTCATTAAGAAGCAACAAATGGGCTGGGAGGCCCCCAGAGTAGGACTGAGCATCAAGGGGCTGGGTATTAGTACTGAGAGCTCCAAGATATGCAGAGGAATTTGAAGTTTTGGCTGCCCCATCCCTGGAATTGTTCAAGGCCATGGATGGGGCTCTGAGGAACATGGTCTAGTGGAAGGTGTCCTTGTCTGTGGCAGAGTAGTTGAAAGGAAATGATCTTTAAGGTGCCTTCCAACCCAAACCATTTGATGATGCTCTGATTCTATGAATTGAACAAGCCTACACACAGGAACACACCTGCGCAGTTTCATACAACACACAAGGCAACAAGGAGAAGGCATGGAGCCAGGTCAGCATGGTGCTCTACATCATCTGAGGTCTCTTTCTCCTGAGTTGGGTTTCAAAATTTGCATACAGTGCTAGGCTGGAATATTTTCAGAGGAGAACTTATCCCTCACCACCTTCAAATGCAAAACAGCTTGTGCTCTATTCCTCGACCATATAGTCTGGCTGCCTGGCATAGCCATCTCCAGCAATCCAGAAATTTGCCTATCAAGAGGTGTTAAGGTTTTAAAGGCAGTACAATAGTCCATTAATTTTTGGTGAGGTTTTGTAATTCATAGAATTATACGAATATAGAATGGTTGGAGGAACTTCAAAGATAATCTCGTTACAGCCCCCTGCAATGGGCAGTAACACCTTCCACTATCCCAGGTTTCTCCAAGTCCCATCCAACCTGGCCTTGGACACTTTCAGGGATGGGGCAGCCACCAATTCCCTGGGCAGCCTGTGCCAGGGCCTCCCCATCCTCACAGTAAAGAATTTCTTCCCAATACCTAATCTGTATCTGCCCTCTTTCAGCCTTAAATTGTAAGGGCTTAAGGGTTTAGGGGCATAAGAATATCAATATGGTTCCTTTAACTTGACTTTTATCTGAAAGTCTTCTCTTTGCTGCAGTGTCTGGGCTGGACTTGGGCTAAAGACTAAAACCATTGGCTTCACAACAGAGAGGAAGAAAGCTCACACTTGCAGTGCTGATGGTCACAACCAGGACTTCAGGCTTTAGTGTCCACCAGCTCTTCCTTGAGGTCTGGAGCTTCAGCAATGAACTTCAAAACTCAATAACCAGTGGAGGGTGTGATGTAGTCTGGAGAAAACAAGGCTCCAGGACAACCTTATTGCTCTCTACCTGAAAGGAGACTGAACAGAGATGGGAGTTGGTCTCTTCTCCCAGGTAACAAATGACAGGAAAACAGGAAATGTCCTCAATTTGCACCAGAGGAGGATTAGTTTATATATTAGGAAAAATGTCATTGCCAAAACTGCTGATCAGGCACTGGGACAGGTTGCCCAGGGCAGTGGTGGAGTCACCATTCCTGGAAGTGCCATGTGGCACTTGGGGGACGTGGTTTAGTGGTGGACTAGGTTGACAATCGGACTCAGTGATCTTAAAGGTCCTTTCCAGCCTTAGTGATTTTAGGATTCTATTCTGTTTCTTGCTAAGTTTAGGAAGTAGATGACACTGGTCAGTTTGGCTTCTTTTTACTCCATGTCTTGTAGTCTCCATTTCAAATTCAGTCTCTTCCATACCCAAACAGGGTATCCCAGTAGTACTATCCATGTTGTAGGCAACACATAAGTTGCATTTGGAGGTGATGTCCTTTGTTAAATCTAGAAATATCTTGGAAATGTTAGAAAGTCATGTTCACATGCACCCTTTTTGTCTAGACTTCTCTGCTCTCCTGAGAAGGCTGTGTTCTAGAAAGGGGTGGATTCCCTGCAAATATTAAATTAAGGGTGGTATTTCAGCCAAGGATCTAACTGAGAGGAGCAGCCCATCTATTTCTGTGCATTTTGGACTCCAGTATGGAGTCGTACTCTTAAGGGATTCTCCATACTGGCTAGAAAGATTCACAGTTTATTTCTGAGCACAGAATAAACTGAGTCTATCTATAGATTTGGCTCAAAATTGGAACTCCCTGGGAATTCCGCTGAAAAATCCCCTCCGTTTTCTTTTTAGAGATAATTATTCTGAGATGGAATGAAACTTTAATCTCCCATGGAATGGGGACTCTCACACTCTGTTTAGATGAAATTGTGAAGGGATTCCCTTTAAATCTTTTTCAAGCATGTCTGTAACTCTCTGAGGAGCCTGAAACCCAATCTGCCAGCTTTGGGAAAGATGGGAACCCAAGAATTCCTGAAAATCTGGAATAAAAACTAAATATGATGTTGCAGAAAATTGGGGGAAAATTGATTATTTTTTCCCATAGGAAAATAGTTGGTAGTACAGAAACTCAGTTTTCTCAGATAAAATAATTCTAGTGAAAACAACAGTTACATAAGTTTTTAAATTTTATTTGATTATTTTTAAACCAGTGCCCAGTAAATGGCAATGATGCTTCTGTCTCACACACAGAACCTTTTGATTGGAAGTGACCTTAAAGATCATCTCATTCCAACCTCCCTGCCCATGGGCAGGGACACCTTGCCCCAGACCAGGTTACTCAGAACCTCATCCAACCTGGCCCTGGACACTTCCAGGAATGGGGAGTCCAAAACCTTTCTGGGCAGAGATAAATATGAAAGGTTATGCAATCATGATGGGGTCCAGCTTTCCAGAGGAAATTATTAAATATCTTGGTCCTGATGTCCAAAATTTCACCCAACACACAGAGAAAGTGGAAGAAAACCGACTTTTTATGTCCATGTTGAATGAGAGACATTCACCTCATTCCTGCCATGCCCCTGCCAAACCACCCCTAAAACAGATGCACATCTGCACCCCTGAAAATAGGTCTTGCTTTAAATGTTTGGCCACGAGCTGACTAAAGAGAACAATTTTTTTCGTCTCATCCAAAAGAGGAGCGCAGGGTGGTTTGCTTGCAACACACAAGCATGGATGATTCAATTCTCCTTTTCTTTCAAGCTCACTGATCCCTCCAGCTTTTCAGGTCCTTCCTGTATATACCTTCTTATTCTGAGCCCATTGCTGTTTATCAGCCCATCCCACAGTGGGGGACAGCAGAGCAGACCTGATATTTTGGAGCTGGTTGCATTAATAACTCCATCTCCACTCAGGTTTCCCTGGCTAGACATCCAAGACTGCATTTCCCATTTTAGCTCACCACCCTCCAGCAGGACTCTGCTTGCCTGGCTGAATGTGTTTTGTAAGACACAATCCCCTCTCCTGTCTGTTATTTCCATTCTTTGTTAAGATCTGACCTTGCAATAAGACAAATCTAAACACATTGTACTGGGATAAATCCTGGTTATTCACCAGCTTCAGCCTCAGCTGTGAGGAGCCAGAGCAATCTCCTATTTTCCTCGTGTTCATCACTGATCGAAAAAGATAAGTTCTTAGCTCTGGATGCAAGACAGAGTCTTAAAATGTCATTACTTCCTGGGTCTTTTCTTTGCTTGAAGTCTATCAGATAAGGAGTATCTGAGTAGCAGCTAAAATCCCTGTTATGAAAATATTTGCTGTGCAGCCTCAGCAGAAACTCAGGTACCAGGAATGTTTTGCCATCACCTTTCAGAGCAGTCCAATTGTCCTTCACTGTGATTTTGGTTCTTTAATCATTCATTTTCATAGAATTGTAGAATCACAGAATGGTTTGGGTTGGAATGGACCTTAGAGATCATCTGGTTCCAACCCCCTCACCATGGCCAGGGAAACCTTCCACTAGATTTTAACGGGAATTGTTGTGGTGGTTTTTTCCATTCACATTGATTTTAATATGCTTATCAACCAGTTGCATGCACTTTTGATTCAAGACCTTAAAAAATCATATCTCCTAATGTGCTTATTTTATTGGTGTCATTTATCTTAATTCTAACAGGGACAATATCGCTTACAAGGATTCTGAAATACACTATATTAATTTTATTTACTGTACAACTGGTAAGTCTGAAATAGAACCACACTTTTTCTTTTTTTCATCTTATTAGAAGAATGACACATCTGGATAACTGGAACTTACTAAGTCATCTCTTCATTTTCATATCTGCCACTCACGCTGTATAGTACATGCAGAATAATTTAAATAGCAGTAATTACCAAACAAACATCTTTGTGCTGCAATAGTTTTCAACACAGTTTGGCTGCCTCTCCTGAACAAAGAATTGTGGGTTTTTTGGGAATTATTAACTACATAAGAGCAGAAACTTGAGCTGGTTGCTAGACATGTCCATTATTCAGTAGGGTTGTGTTTTGCTTTGCTTCATCTCCTGTGAATCAAGTTTTACATACTGAAAAGTGGCATAATTTCTTTGCTGGAGTGAGATCAGAAGTCAGGTTGTGCTGTTCACAAACAGCACTGACAGAAGGCAAAGCAAGAGGTGAGACATGAAGCATAACCCAGGAATATTGACCAAGCACTGATTCACATCCAGATTTGTGGTCTATTCCCAACTGCGGTCAGACATGTCACCAGATAACACCAATGAGGAAGTTTTTGGAAGCCAGTCCTTAGGAGTATGTTTATTTAAAGATCTCTACAGACTTCTTCTGGACCTATTCAGGTGAGAAAAGTTACCCCCAAAGAGTTTCCTGACTCAGGCCTTGGTGTTGCTGCAGGTTTTTTTGAGCATTATTGACCAGGAATATCCTTCTTCAAAGCCTGCAGATATTTTGGGAGTTTGTTCATCTGACCTTTTCTCCACAGCACTACAGAGGTCGATGGAGCACTTCAAGTATGTGCTTTGCTTCTTCTTGACACCTTTTGAAGCTGAATGGGGAAGGACACTCCATGCATGTGACTATTGTTGGCACTGGTGTCTCTCCACTGCAGTGTCTGATCACTCCATGTGTCCCAGCTGCTGCTGCTTCCATGTGGATGACTCAAGAAGCTGTAAAATAACTGGATAACCAGCCTGAGATTCTCTCCTTTCTACATTTTCACAGCACAGCCTAATTTTATCTGCTGCTTCCACACCAAAAGATAGGATTTTATATGCATTGGCTGGTCTGTATTGTTTTTCATGAAGTCATGTAGTGACAGAACAAGGGGGAAGTAGCCTTAAGGTGGCAGAAGGCGGGTTTAGACTGGATATTAGGAAAATTCTTTTCTGTGAGGGTGGTGAGGCCCTGGCACAGGTTGTCCAGAGAAGCTGTGGATGCCCCATCCCTGGAAGTGTCCAAGGCCAGGTTGAATGGAGTCCTAAACAACCTGGTCTAGTGGAAGGTGTCTCTGCCCATGGCAGGGGATAGAATGAGAGGATCTTCAGGCCCCTTCCAACCCAAACAATTCCATGATTGGTTTTGAGCTGCATGTAGTGAGACACTGAGGAGTGGGATTTTATATCTAAGCCACTTTGAGGAATGGGGCACCAACAACTTCTCTGGCCAACCTCACTAGTGCCTCACCACCTTCTCAGGGAAGAATTTCTTCCTGATATTCACACTGCCACTTCAAAGTGTTCCAGTCTCATTGAGGAAGCTCTACAATTGTTCAGTTCTGGTCTTGTTAAACAAAACTATCAGCAACCCTATGGAGATCAAGTCTGACACCTGAAATCCATTGTGTTTTATAGTGGTCTGGCCTTGGGCAACAGAAGAGGACAAGACAGGCTTCCTTCAGCCCCTCTTTCCGTGATCATCCCAGGGAGCAGCTCACGTCAGGAGTGTTTCCATGGTTTCAGTGTCTCGAACAGACTGTGTGTGGTTCTATCCCATGCATTACTCATGACAGACAGTGATGTTGGGGTGATTCAGGTGGGCTTTGGGAACGGGGAGTGATTATCTGAAGTTAATTTTTTTTTTCCTGTTCCAATGTACATTTTGAAGCGGAGAGGCACTGGGAGCAGATGAAACATAAAGAAACACAAGTGTTGTTTTCAGGAGCAGGAAGAAAATGATGGCATGAGGTGAAATACTTGCAAACTGAAGGTTTTCCATACATAGGTAAAAAACTGTGCCTGAAACAAACAGCCAGAGCACAATGTTGTATCCAGAAAGTGCAAATGGAAATGAAGGACATAAATTGCTTTTTTAAATCTGCTGGAAATTGAAACATTATTTTTTCCCAATAAGTTTCTCAAAAGTATGCCCTGAATATGCATTACTTCCCCTAAATAAGTAATTTTACAGGTCACATTCTGT
This sequence comes from Scytalopus superciliaris, assembly GCA_013400415.1. Classification (NCBI taxonomy): domain Eukaryota; kingdom Metazoa; phylum Chordata; class Aves; order Passeriformes; family Rhinocryptidae; genus Scytalopus; species Scytalopus superciliaris. The sequence continues at coordinate 66,031 of VXBX01006909.1, forward strand.
TTCTTCTGGTTTGGTTTGTTTTGGGTTTGCATTTTTTTTTGTTTTGCTTTTCAGTGGGTTGGGGTTTTTTTCTTCTTTTTTTTTTTCTTCTTTTTTTCCCTATTTTTGTTTGTTTTGTCTTTTTTTCTTTTTCCCTGGGGTTGGCTGGTATTGTTGGGTTTTTTCCACTCAACAGTAAGAACTTTGTCAATGAATGGATTTTATATGGCCTGTCCATGGCTCCAGCCCAAAAAAGATCTCTGAAAAAGTGTTTTCAAAAGAAAATTTTAGTAGCTACAGTGCTTTTTTTTCCCCCAAACCCCCTCCCCAAATACCAAAACCCCAAAAAGATTTACCTCAAATCCCTCCCCACCTGCTTAAGGGTGTTTTCAGCATTTTCTGAACAGTTCAATTTTTAGCTGTTGTAAGAGCACCAAGTGGCTTCCAGTTGTCATGGAGAACTAACTCACTTGCCTAGACATGGATACTCTGACTTAAATAGACCCCTGAAACATCTTTCTGCAGGATAGCAAGGGATCATTAGCAACTGGAGTTTGGGCATGTTCCAAGGGCAACATGGGAGCAAGGTCTGGTGTGCTCTGGGTTCTCACCTTGGTTAGGTCCAGTGTAGTATAAACATAAACCAAAGGAGGGAAACCGATGTCCAAAAACAGCTCCATCCTTCATAATGTTCTGGGCTTAAAAAATAAGCTGCTCAAAGCAAAAATACTCAGATTTCATGTTTGTTGGTGAGTTAAGCCCTTATTGTGATGGAGGGTTGGTTGACACCTCTAAGGTTCATTGCAAGCTCAGATAAAAATATCTTAGACTCATAGAACTGTTTGAGCTGGAAGGGACCTTAAAGACTATCCAGTTCCACTCTCCTGCCATGGGCAGACACACCTTCCACTAGATCAGGATGCTCAAAGCCCCATCCAGCCTGGCCTTGGACACTTGCAGGAATGGGGCAGCCACAGCTTCTCTGGGCAACCTGTGCCAGGGCCTCACTGGCCTCACATTAAAAAATTTCTTCCTAATATCTAATCTAATACATAAATAATACAATAATATGATGAAAGAATATAATATAATAATTAAACAGTCCTAATATCTGCTCTAAAATATATCCATAAGACATATCAAATTTGCATTTTGAAGGTTATCTCTCATACCCGTTGGCATTAAAAATGGGTGTGGCTTGTCGGAATGGAAGATGGCAGGTTGAGATACAGTGGCAGGTTGCACACTGAGTCCAGAGACCAAACTCTACTTGACCCTCAGCAATCCAGTACTTCTTTTGTATGGCCTGAAGACACTCCTCCCTTTCTGCTTTTAGTTAGTAGGGGGAAAACACTCTTCTCTTATTGAGACTGGAGCTTTCTGAACTGGTTTTGGTACCAAGCGCTAAATGCTGGTGTTGTCATGTGTTTCCTGCCAGTCTGGATGTGGCTGAACGCGTGACTGCATTAAAACATAACCAAGATGGAAAGAGAGCTCCTTTCCTGCTACATCTCCTGATCTGAGTAGCACCACGTGATCTGTAATGACCATCTGGTGATTATTTCTCTCCTGAAGATTGATGGATGTGATTCATGGCCCTTTCAAAACAGAGCTGCTCCCTGACAAAGCTGTGAGAGCCTCTGTGAGCACAGCAGGAGTGGGGTGACTTTCAAAGCAAAGAATGAAAGAGTGACAGATAGATCCAGAACTTCTGTGTTTTTTACAGAGGGCTTTTGGGTGATCTTGCCAAAAAAACCCTGGACTCTTCCTGGGGTCAAATGGAAGATTCTCCTTTATTTTTCTGAGCTGTTCATCTGACAGAGTAATGCAGTTTTTGCAGCTGGGATTGGCAGTGCATTGCAGGACCTCTCCAAGACACTGTGAGAAGGGTAGATTTAGATTAAATGTCAGAAAGAAATTCTTGACTGTGAGAGTGGAGAGGCCCTTGCACAGGTTGTCAAGAGAAGCTGTGGCTCCCCTATTCCCGGAAGTGTCTAAGCCAAGGTTGGATGGAGCTCTGAGCAACCTGGGCTAGTGGAAGGTGTCCCTGACCATTGCAGGGGATTTGAACTAGGTGATATGTAAGGTCCCTTTCAATGCAAACCATGCTCAGGTTCTAAGGGAAAAGAAAGTCAGATTTCCTATAGCTACCCCAGAAGCTTTCTATGCCTGGAATCTTAGTAAGGTGTGAGAAAAGTCCCCTCCTGCTGGAATCTGGTCTGAGGCCATTGTTTCAGTCATATTGAATGCTCTGAACTGGGACTCCCAGGCAGCAGCTTCCCCTCTGAGACCCGTCAGAGACTTCCCCTGGGACTTTATACAAGAGATTTCAACTATGCTTTCTCTTATATCTAGAATAGAAATAATATTTTCTTAAAGCACTGAAATGTTAGAAAGGTAAAATTGCAAAAGAAAAATGAAAGATGAAATAGAAAAGGTAAAACTGAAAGGTAAAGTTCAAAGATTGTCTTTCCTTAAAAAAACCAAACCACTAAACAAGAAAACAAACAAACAAAAATCCAGGAAGAAACCACAAGTTAATTGCTGCTGAAAGTAACTTTTTTGCAGCTCAGGCACATGATGTCTCTATTTACTCCCAGTATGGGTGGAGGATAAGCAACAGCCGGATAATCTGGAAATTAAAGAAAGAAAAGTCAACAAGTTGAAATGATGTATTGTAGTCATTAGTAGCAGCACTGCAATAACCCAGCTTTCAGCACATTTCCAAATGCCCATCTCTGTTTGCACTTTCTTATAATAAGAATAATTTTCTTACCTGTTCTCCCAAATCCCTTTAAAGGGTGCTGGGGTGATACTTCCCTTGGGGTGGCTCTTCCATCTTTACTGAGGAGGGAACAATAAGAAGATAATACAGGTTTTTGTAGAAACAAATCTTACAGGCACGTTTTCACTGTGAAAGTTGTTCCGACCACTCTGTGCCTTAGGCAAAGCTTTTCACTGACCTGCTGTGTGGAGAACTATCATGTAATCCCTCCACCAAGGAGAGGGACCCAGCTAGGAAGGGACCACAGTGGGTCATCTGCCCAACCTTCTTGCTCAAGCAGGGCCATCCCAGAGAACATGGCACAGGGTTGTGTCCAGACAGTTCTTGAATATCCCCAGTAAGGGCAACTCCACACCCTCTCTGAGCAATCTGCTTAGTGGTCACTTGAGGGAAACCTTGGCTGTACTTTGCTTTTGTCATCTATAGATCTGCTACTAAGAGAAGCTTTACCTGAACCTCTGATGACATCATCAAGCAGAAGACAAGATGCACAGTTCTTCCTTCAAGGATTCCATAGCCTGAAAAAGCCATAATATCACCTATCTCAAGGGACTAAATTTGTAGGGACTAAAGGTATGGTTACCGTTACCTGGCTACATGGAAGGATTTTCTTCTTGTCTTGGTCAGAGTTGGGAGCATTCAGATTTTTCTCTGCCATGGAAAGGAAACGCCTCAAAGGTACTTTAGTGGAGACACCAAGTGTGATCTGGTACTTCACACACAATGAAATGAGATGTAAAATCACCACCCTGAGTTATTGTTGTCAGATGGACAGGCTGTTAACTGCTCAATTAGACTGCAAAGCTCGAACACCCACCTTTAAATAAGGCTGCACTATGAAAAGAAATAAGAAGGAATGGTTGGACCAGAAAGGATCATACCCCAGCTCTGTCCCCAAGGGAGCAGTGAAGAGGCAGTGAATTTTGTTCAGGAAGTGTCATGTATAGATACAAGGCCTCAATTTGCTCCAGGGGAGGTTTAAACTGGATAATAGGAAAAAATTCTTTACTGAAAGGGTGCTCAAGTATTGGAACAGGCTGTCCAGGGAAGTGGTGGAATCACCACCCCTGGAATTGTTCAAAATACATGTAGATATGGTGCCTGGGGGCATGTCTTAGTGATGGACATGGTGTTTGGTTAATGGTAGGACCCAATGATCTTAGAGGTCTTTTCTAGCCTTAACAATTCTATTATTCTACAAAATTACCACACCTTGCTGGTGAAGTCTCTCCCTGCCTTGCTGTCACTCATCTTACCTTCCCTTGTGGATCAATCCCCAGCTGCAGCTTTGTGACACAATCCAAGAAAAGTTCTGGCATTATCTTACTGTGCTGGATTGCTGGGCAATAAAACATCAGGCGGAATTTCAGTGGCATTAAATCCGAGCGTTGCACACGAGGAAAACAACAGTTCCAACCCTGCGTGCACAGCGATGGGCTCTGAGCTGATTATTGCTACCCAGCAATGACATTTGGGTCTTATAATGAACAGTTGAATGAAATTATGAGCTCATTGCTCTGTAGCAATCAAAAGAGGAAATTGAATGTTAAGGATTATTAAGGAGGGAATAGAAAACCAAACAGAAATCATCATCATGCCATGGAACAAATGCATTTCGGACCTGCATCTTGCATATTGTGTGTGGTGCTTGTCCTCCCCTCTCAAAAGGCTTTAGAGGCCCTGGAAAAGGCTCAGAGAAGATGCCAGAAAGATGGTAAGGAACAGCTGCAGCAGAACAGAAAAGGATTAAATAGCTTTGCACACTTTAGTCTTGAAAAAGACATTTTGGGGAGGGGGTTGGTCAGGCTAAAATTGTGATGGATGTGGAGGCAGGGAATGGGAATGGAGTAGGCTCTTCACAGGCAGTGTGTGGTTGAGCTGTAGCACTCCTTGCCATGGGACAGTGCTATTTCTAGGGAAAAATCCATGGAAAAAGAAACCCTATTAGGTTTTATTAATACAGTGTGCAGTATCAGAGTCTGCCTGTCTTGCTTTGGTGCTCTGTAACCACTCTCAGACAAGACATGGGCTGAAATTGTTTTTTTGATATGACACAGTATTTTTATTTTAGTGTACTTTTATTTAAGGTTTTCATGCTGAATTCTTACAGATTTATACAGTCACAGCTGACTTTATTAGGTGGGAAAGGGGAGGAAAGTCTCACTGAAACCACAAAAATTATTTATTTGGTAAACAGCAGGAAACAGAAATCCCACAGAAAAGCCTTAACCCGAAGACAGAACTGCACAGATAGCTTCTAAAAATGCAGTTATTGCAATGAGAGGACATCATCCAATCTATGGATGATAAATAGGGGAGAGAAGAGTTGATGAGAATGTCAAAGTAAGCTTCTCCCATGAAAAGCTCCAAGGAATCAGCAATGCCTGTAATATGAACTGGTGCCAGGCCTCTGCAGCACAGCCAGCTGCAGGGAGAATAACCTATTTAAATAAAAAATCCTCTCTTTTCTCACTTTGTGCTCTGTTAATAATAACAATAATCATTCAGGTCGGCTTGGACAGGCTTAGAACCAGTGAAGCAAAGATTTAATAGGGTTTCAACAAGTCCAGATTTTTTTTTTTTTTAAATGCACTTTTTTCTGCAGTGTGCTCAAGGCTGTGCTCCTTGGCTCATGCTCGTAATAACATCTTACATATATGGGAAGGTGGTGGAAGAGGAATTTCTTGGATCGCTGTGTCAGTTTCTCACCATACCCATCACACCTTAAAAATCAGGCATGTTGTGACACAAAGGATCTCCCTTTCCCTTGCTCTCTCTTTTAGACTTTCACTTCTCTTCCCATTTGGTTGCCTCTTGCTGGGATATGAGCTGGCAGAGCTCAGGGACTGGGTGTTTGCTTGAGTGTTTGTGCAACAGCATCAGCACTTTTTTCTCTCACCTGAAATAAAGGTCAGTGAGTCACAGTTTGTCCAAGGATGTTGTTACAGACACAAATACATCTCAGGTTAGTGGAGCTCTGTCCTTCTGTGCATTCACGTGGATAACCTGGAAGGAACACATATCTGAGTGGATCCTTGCTAAATTATCTCCTCTTTGATTAGATGATGCTTTTCAGCCTGATTTGCGGTTGCAGATCTGGAGTTTGCAAACAATAAGCGTCAAGTGTCAGACAGCAAATTAATCTTCTGCTGAAATATGCTGCAAAGTGGAAAATGCTTATTTTTGCCTTTATTTTACACTGTTTTATGTCTCTTGCAATTTGCAGATGGCAACTCTAGTAGCTTTTCTTGCTCGTGGCTCTAAAACCAAAGAGTTAAAATCATAATCTCCTTTAATTTCATAAGCAAATCAACAAGCAGATAAAGTAAAATTTAAAAAAAAAAAAAAAAAGAGAGGAAAACAAGACATGCTTCTGGCGACAGAGTTGTGCTGTGGTGGATTTGAGTTAGATGGAAAAGTCTGCTGGCTTCCTTTGAGCAATGACTTCGCAAACCCTCCTCTTGGGGGAAATAATATCTTTTTGCTCTTTTATGGAGCTTTTCATCCATCAGTTTATGAAGGAATAAGTACAAACTATTGTTAATGAGGATAGCTGGGACTCATTTGTAGACTAGACATTTAACAGACAAATTAGAGAGCGAGCTCTGTGCTGGGAAGAATTTACAATGTTGAAAGGCAACAAAGATGAGAGATGGGAGGTGACAGAAGCCAGCGGTAGGAAACAAACAGTGATGGCATAAATCCTCTCTCCACGCAGCAACGATCACAATCACTTTGGCCATTTATTGACATGCCCACAAGGACTAAGGAGCTTTCCAGTAGGGCCTTAAAAGTTAAGGAGGTGGAAGCATGACATTTAGGGAGGAGATCTGCAATGAGACACACAGGGGATGTGAAAACCATTTTGCTATTGCAACCACCACCAACTTCAGCCCAAGGTAATGTACCAGCAGCAGATGTACCCACTACCCCTACAGATGAAAAACTCCTGCTTCTTTATTCATTTGCCTAGGTTATATCAGGGTAATTGAGCTCAGTTTATGCTTGCTGAATCCACACGATGGATGTGAATGCAGGTTGCACATGTCAAACTCTCACAGGCAGTATGTTGTCTAAGTTGCCATTGCTTCCCAAAAGGGTTAGAGAACACAACCTCAGCTCAGGGGGACCCTACTAAGGTAGGAAACACCCTGACAGCAGAAGTAGGATTAGGATTGTTTTCCATGTCAATGTCTACCACAAGAACCATTTGAAAACATGCCTTTGCCACGGTTGAGAGAAGCCAAATGGATGTGTAAGGGCAGATATATTCTGTGTGGGTGTGAGAAGAAGACGGGTCAAGTGAGCTGGACTTGCTCAGGGCAGGATTTGCATGAGCAAACAAGGTGTCTCTCCTGAAGTGCCAGTATCGGAGGCCATCACTGCTGGCTCCCTTTCAGGTCAAGGAAAAGTGAGTCAGTAGAGCCAGGGGTTCTTAGAACATTAGTCATCTCATCTCCATCTTGATTTCATTAGACAAAACCAATCCCATACATCAGGTGAGATGAATCACAGCTCAGGACAGTGGAATGTGCCAAAGTAACCTGCTGAGGTACAGACACTACAATACATACAATGACTCTTCCTGGGAAAACTTAATTAATCTTAGGTGATTAAACCCCTCACTGCTGCCACAGACACACTCCTGGCTGTACCCAAATGAGATAATTTAATGATGTTTAGCAAAAGTCCTCCTGAGCTGCAGTAGAAACCATGTGACGTGAAGTTTGTGCCTAGAAAATCCTCCAGTTTTGATTGCACAGGTGTTTTTAACCAAAGTTTTCAAGTTGGAAAGGAAACCCTATCACTTGCTTATGCAGGGAAAACCTGTAAATTAGGAATCTACTTCTTTCTTCCTGATTTCTTGGTCATGCACACAAATAAAGTTTCCCTTGCATATGGGCAGCACTGAGGGCTGGTCGAGTGACCAGTGTGTGGCCATAGGAGTGTGTTTCTCCCTTCATTGTGACAATGCTGTCCTAGATCTAGAAGCTTCTGTAGCCAGCAGTGCTGGAGGGCTTTGGGGCCACTTGCAGAAGGCTGGTATGACATTTGGGAATGTATTAAGGAGGTTGGTAGAGCCCTCTTAATGGAGCTTTACTGGTTTTTCCTTTCCTTTTTTCCATGCTCAACTGGATTTAGACTTTAACCATGTTTATCTTCTATCTTGGCACAACCAACACCTGGAATGACCCATTCCAGTGCCTCAACACCCAGAATTACATGTTCAACCTGTATCACCCACTGCAGAACCAATGAAGTAAAGGCAATTTCAATAACGTGTGTCAACCAAAGATGCTCAGAAAACCTCTGAGACATCATCCAGTTACAACACTCAGCATTGGTGACCTAAAACATCAGGAAGTCTAATCACTGTGATCAGGGGTCTGATGGTTTCTGCCACTCTCCTCTGGAGCTTCCCAGATTTACTTCTCTAGTAATCTCATAAATATAAAAAGTCACTGGGTTTGGGTTATGTTAAGGTGTTGATTTGACTAATCTAAATATAGATGGATAGTTCATGATCCATTATCTATCAGACAGCTACTGAATTATTTATTTACCTTTTTTTTTTTTTGCCTTCTTCAGGTATGAAACTCATTTAGTTCAAATGGTCTTTCTACCTCTGCATAACCAAGCTTCACAAACCTCAAACTCAATGCAGATTAACTTTCCCAAGGTCACTTAGATCATTTTAGGCCAGGAGTGAAATTCAGAATGTCCTACAAACTCAATGGACAATTATCCACTGGCCCAGTATTTTCTGTGTTTTAACCTTTAAATACAAGTGAGTTTTCAATTTGCAGAAGAAAACATCAAACAAAACCAAACACAATCAAACTTTATCAGTAAAATAAAACTGCTGACTCACAATTTTTCAGTCGAAACTCAGTTTAATCATGTTGTTTTGCAGGAACAGGGTATAATTAGAGAACCAGTGAGCATGTAACTCTGTGAATTTATTATGCAAGCAGCTACGAAAATGACTGTCTTCAGCACAAAATGATTGAATGTCATTAAGAAGAGTGAATCCAAGGGTGAGACCCCAGTGGGATGCCCTCGCCTGGGAAAGCATAATTGGATAAAGTAGCATGGGGCCATGAAAACCCAATTTGCCTCTCTCTGATGCTTGCATGGGCTTCCTCCCCACATCTTCATCAGCTGTGGAACTGGGAAGTCAAATGAGACAGATCAATCATTGGGATGAGCTCTGCCATATGTAGGAAAGCTATTTTGGTGCAAAACAAAACAAAAAGCAGCTAAAGCCACATATTGATGCTAATCTGCCCTTCTGCAGCTACCAACTCACTTGAGCTGTTTGGGCATTGTTGAACAAACTGAGTGCTGGTGAAGATAAAGAGATTCGTGCACTTGAGAATTACTGATTCCTTTATTGAGTCACCTTCCAGTATCTCCTCCACCACTACATGAATCTCCATCCACAGACAGAGGTCCCTGAGAAGGCCTGGCCCCAAGACTCAGGGGAGCACTGGGCCTACTGGCTCAGCTGCAGGAACTGTTTTTTTAGTGTGTTCTTAACTCAAATTCTCTGGGATTTACTGTGATTTCGCTTGAACCACAGTGAAAATGGAAAGAATACAGTCTGAGAGCTACCACAGCCCAGCTGACAGGTGGGAACATTCTGAAAGGACCCCAGAGCTGAACCTTATGCTCCTGAAAATAAGCATTTCTTTCAGTCATGTGGGTTGAAGGACTCAGCCGCTGCTGTCCATAGATGAGCATCAACTTGTTTGTGGCCCTGCAAGTCTGGAATTAACAGACATCAGAAAGAATGAGTCTGAATAGTTATCAGAATAAATAAATAATAGATTTCTTGAAAGAAACTCTCATCTGTTTTAATGAATTCCCTATTTTGAGGAAGTCACTGGCTTGGTTATTGCTCTCAGAAAAGGATAGTTCCCCACAGCCTTGCAATTGTTTTAGATTTTACGTTACTGATTTCCATCTTTATCCAGGGATTTATCCTTAACTGCACATGACCGTGTGAATTATAGGGCAAGAGGTAATGGCTTTAAATCAAGAGAGTTCAGGTTTAAATTAGATATTAGGAAGAAACTATTCCCTGTGGGAGTAGTGAGGCCCTGGCACAGGGTGTGGATGCCCCATCTCTGAAATTGTCCGAGGCCTGGTTGGATGAGGCTTTGGGCAACACGGGATAGTGGAAGGTGTCCCTGCCCACTGCAGGGGGGTTGGAATAAGATGGGCTTGGTGGTCCCTTAAATGCAAACCATTCCATGTTTCTATGAATGCATTTCTCAGGGCTTACATATATTCTTATACAAACAGGATTAATAAGTTTGCACTCTTACATATAGGTGTGACGGTGCTTTTGAGCCAAATTATATGAGTTCTTAGTCTGCAGAGTTTAATTTACAACTGAAAATAATAAGGTGCTTTTCACCAGCACATAAATTCACTGCCTGCCTGTTGCCTCTCCTGCAGAGTGAGGACACAGACACTTGTTAGTTTGAGCTACTGCTCCGAACTGTCAAATTTCTCCCTGGCCGAGCAGAAGGCAAACAAAGCACTTTCTGAAAGCGCTGCTTTTTCGGAACCCAGACAGAATGTTTCAGCTGATTTAGGGCATTGATTATGCAGGGCTGGGGGCACCTCGTACCTTCATTTTATATCACTGCAGTCTTGTCTTCTCTGCTCTACCTGTCCCTGCTTCCTTCTCCTGAAAGTCTTTGCCTACCCAGGAAATATCAAGTGAAAAAAGCTTTCCTGAAGGGGGGGTGGCGGAAGAGAAAAGTTTTGCTGTTATTTCATACTCCTTGTTAAGCCAGATCCCAAAAGTGCAAGGTCAGTGCTTTCCCAGTCCTGTAATAATAATCTCGAATCAGATCAGTTTGCTAAAGACTTTTTATTTTAGATATGAAAAAGTTGCCTGAGACCCTGTCTGTAAAGAACACAGTTATTACCTTTGTGGAGAGAGCAGCTGGAGCATAATTGATGTTGAGCAGTATGATAAAACTGGTACAGTATTAAGCTCTTTGGGGAAGGGTTTGTCCTTTAGCAGTATGTTGATACAGTGTCTGGATGCTGCTACAGTCTGAATGCAATGAATTAATATACCAGCAATGAGAGGCAATAGACTTTTTTCATGCAGAGTATACTGGAAGAATATTTCTTGATTCCAGTTTGTTCCTGGAATTACTAATTGTAGTTTTTCTGGCAAAGAATATTGTCTGGTGGAAGGTTCCCTGCCCATGGCAGGAAGGTTGGGACTCAGTGATCTTTAAGGTCCCTTCCAAAACAAACCATTCTATAATTCTGTGACTGATTCTATGAAACACACACCTTCAGTACCAAAGTGTAGCATTATAAGGGTATCAAATGAGCCTGGGAAAGGCTGCCCAGGAAGTTATGATTTCAACAGAGGGAAAATTGGTTGCAGTAGGGAAATAGAGATGTGCAATGTCCTCTGGGAGGGAAATCATATATCAATAATCAACAAGAATCCATCACAAAGGTCTGTGAGATGAATCCTTCTGGATTTATTTGGATTGCCAAAGAAAAAGCCTTGGGGTAATGTCATGCACGAGACTATTAAGAATCTGTGTGGCCATGAGAAAAGCACTGCAGTTTTGTCATGGGCCCTAAGATGCTTAGTGACTCTCCTGTGGGAACAGGCTGAGAGAGCTGGGGGTGTTTACCTGGAGAAGAGAAGGCTCTGGGGTGACCTTAGAGGCCCTTCCAGTGCCTAAAGGGGCTCCAGGAGAGATGGAGAGGGACTTGGGACAAGGGAAGGCGGGAAGGGACAGGGCAAAATGGCTTCAAACTGATGGAGGGAAGGATCAGACTACATACTGAGAAAAACTTCTTCCCTGTGAGGGTGGTGAGGCCCTGACACAGCTTGCCCAGAGAAGCTGTGGCTGTCCCATCCCTGTAAGTGTTCAAGGCCAGCTTGGACAGGGCTTGGAGCAACCTGGGATAGTGAAAGATGTCCCTGTCCATGGCACGGGGGTCAGAACTAGATGGTCTTGGTTGCTTCCAACCCAAACCATTCTATGATTCCAGAATTGATTCTATAAATATGCCCAGCTCTGAGCGCTCTGTTAGTGAGGAGAAGGTTTCAAGAAGTATGGATGTGGCCTGGAAAAAAACAGGGAGCAGCAATATGAAAAAATATGCACCTAATGCACAGTTGTTGAAGTCAGTCATGATGAGAAAACTGCACAGAACAGCAGAGGTCTGAACGCTTTGCTGAATAAATGCCTATTCAGTAAAAAAAGAGGCTTTTCTTCACATATTTTTTTGTAAACAAACAACAAATGAGCTTTCACACTTAAAACTACTGAACAGTTCTGCATTCTGATTTATGAAGGACAATTGTAGCTGGCAAATATCAACAGATAAAAGTTTGGAATATCTCATATGGGATTGTCTGGAGCAATAATTCTCATTAAACTTGCAGATAATTTGAAAATTTAACAGCAACAAATGACATTTTAAAAACTATTTTCTGTCACAGGCACTTTCACAGGATGGAGGTAATTTAGAAAACAAATTTTATTGGATATTTTTAGTGGGAAACTCTTTACAGGAAAAAAAGTTAGATCATTTTTAGCAGATAATTATGAAATCAGGATATTCAACTGTTGGTATTCAAGGAAGCACATAGACTGGAAGAGATATATCTCCTAGGGAACCCACTAAAAATACCTTTAGGATTATTAATGTTATAGATAAAGAAAATTAAAAGAGCACTGACAGAATGAGAGCAGGTGGTGAAAAAAGAGGCCCATTCCCAGGTGTCTTCTAGAGAAGATTTAGGAAATGACCGATTTGCTGTGGTGGATCAGACTATGTGGGTTTGTCTGGCCCTCAAATGTTCCCCTCTTTGGGATTCCCAGATTGAGAGTCTGCATTGCCTGGGATCCCACCCCCAGCCAGAGCACTGACTGTGCAGAGCACCCAATTTGGGTGTAATGGCATCTTTGACTGGTTTTTTTTAAGCTCCACAGGAATCCCCATTCTCATCCTCCTCCCTCTCATTTCATTCTCCAACCCCTAGAAAACAAAGTATGGCAACTACAGGATCATTCTTAGGGTTTTTTTTTTTGCTTAACCTTTCCCCCATGCAGGACCAAACCAAAAGAGCAGAGCTTCTGAGAACTGCCTCATCTCTTTGATTCTGGAAACGTTTTTTAGGGATGTCCTGTGAGCCACAGATGGAGAACCACCTTTGAACACCTCAAAAATATGCCTGGATTAAACTCTTTGACATAAGACCTTTCTTAAAACAAGACTGAGCTCTTCATGGAAGGGATGGGAACACTGGTGTTTTCACAGTGAGGAAACAGTTAAAAGGCCAAGCATCATATGATCAAGACACTTTGAAGGCAGCTTTCTGGCACTTAACTCTTATAGAATCCTAGAATCACAGAATGTTTTGGGTTTGGTTTGGAAGAGACCTTCAAGATCACCAAGCTCCAACACCCCTGGCAAGGGCAGGGACACCTTCCACTAGACCAGACTGATCAGACCCCCATCCAACCTGGCCTTGAGCACCTCCAGGGAGCCCACAGCCTCTCTGAGCAAGTTGTGCCAGTACCTCACCACCTTTATAGTAAAGAATTCCTTCATCATATCTAATCTAAATGCACCCTCTTTCATCTTAAGACATATTGCCTTGTCCCATTACATGCCCTTCTGAAAAGTTCCTCTCCATAATTCTCTTTAGGTACTGGAAGGTGCTCTGTGTCTCTCCCTTCTCCCTGCTGTCTCCTAACCATCTTTTCCAACATTCCACTCTTTTTGAGTTGTGATGCTCAGAAACTCAGCTGGATGAGAGACCTTTCTCAGGCTCAAAGGATTGGATAGTTATCCTTGGGCAAAATTGGTTGTGTGTCTTGTAAGCTTTTCTCCTGCATGGAGATCTGAGCAGACTCCTGCAGATCCCTTGTGGATACCCATCACCCCTCTGTGAGTACCCACTTCTCACATCCGTCCTCACCAGACTTCCTTATCTTGCTCAGGAAAATGTCATATGAAACACTATCCAGAGCCTTTCTAATGCCAGCACATAACCTCTGCTGCTTCTCTCCTGCTCCCAAGACCCATTACCCAGTCTTGGGAAAACAACTGTAATTGTCTGACATAATTGGTTCTGATAAGCTGGAAATTTGGAGCTGCCACAGGAACAATGATAATAACACGAGTCTGGGAACTAAGCAGGGATGAGAGGAAACAATAAGGGAATTCAAGTAGCAAACACCAGCTGAAATAGTGGAAATTCTCATCCTGCTGGAAGGCTAGTACACATGTTGTCTTACAGAGACCACCACCAGATCTCATGGGCAACCACATGTGCCAGTACTTTGGTCTAGAAGGCTTTTGGGGACTTGCATTTCTTGTGCTTGTTAAAAACCCTCACTTGGGAAAAGCTTGAGCAGGAATCAAGACAAAGCAGGATGGTTGCCTTTTGAAAAGAGACCCTTAAATGATTTCTCTGCTCTGTCAGCCTTAACAGTCTTTCTTCCTCCACCTGCAGCTGCTTCTGGGATCAACAACACGTTTGCTAGAGGGCTGTAACTTTTACAAGAGATACCCCTAAATTATTTTCCCTCTGGTCATAACCCACCTTTATTTAGAGAAAAAAGTCCTTAGTCAGATAATGCCTCACTTTGTCAACTATTCCATCACTCTCCACATAACAACATCCAGACACCCCCAGCAATCAATCCAAGTGCTTCCCCCGCCTCCACCAACCCATCCTCTTGCCAAGGGCAAGCAGAGCTTCCCTGTTCCCGAAATCCTGCCACTCTAATTTAACAGGTTTCTCACAAAGTCTAGACATTTCCTGAATTGCATGCAAAAAGCTTCTGCTCCACTTCCAGCTCCATTAATCCTCCAGCTCCAGGCCCACCAAGGCTGACGCTCCTCCAGCGGCTCCGGGTGAATTACAGTTTAAATGACAACCGTGCAACTTCTTGGCAGTGGCTCTGTGCCCTTCGTGCCTGTATTTTTCTGGATGGAAGGAATGAAATGATAAATTCCTTTGAGGCTGCTGTCTGTCCCATTACAGCAGAAATTAACTGGGCTGGGAGAGCTCAGTGCAAATTGTATGGTTTGTACCACAGCTGGTTGATAACAACCTCTTGCAAGTGAGTGAAAACCCTTACTCTCAGACTCTCAGGGTGGCTCTGTTGACTCTGTCATAGATGTAGAAGATGAAAGAAGGCTAATGGAGCAGTTAGAAAGTCTTTTGGTGCCTCATTTACTTTCTACAAAGCCTTCCTTGGCATTAAGTTCGGTCTTGCTTCCAGAGTCCTAAATAGAGCCATTTGTGATACTTTCTTTTTAAGTTTTCTTTTAGATAAAAACAGTTTTTTTCCCTCAAACAAACAGAAATCACCACTGTTTGTAATTTTCACATTTTTCTGGCTTTAAAGATGTCTGGTAAAACCTTTTGAAAAATCCATCAGCACTCAATATGTCCATCTTTTCCTTCTTCCTGCTTTTCTGAATTTCTCTTTGCCTGCTGAGAAAAAAGAAAAGCAAAAATAAAAAGAAGTAAGAGAGGACCAGGGGACATCAACAAATTCTAATTAATATTCACTACTCTAAAACCAAGGACTGAATTAAGTCTCTTTACCACAGCATTGGAGTTCCTGATCAGTGGCTCATCCAGTGTTGGATGGAGAAATGTCCAGGCCTGGGCTGCTCTTCTTCATAGACCACTTCATTGAATCATTTTATTATTATTTATCCTTTATTTATCCATTTTTAGTCATGCTGTTGTTGGTGGTGTGCATACTGTGTAGATCAGGCATAGAAATCATCCCTCTGTATCCTTCTAGAAATACCTCTTCTCCCCACAGATGATCGGTCATTAATGATTATATATTAAATCTACTTACCATGTGATTTGCCAATATCTCAAACTGCTAATTTTGTCATCACTGCTAAATCAAATGCTTTGGGAAGGTTTGCTCCCCTGTAGAAGGCTCCACAAGGCATCTTTACAACACCAGATCAGTTTAATTCCAGTTTATCAGACGTGTGACATCCACACTCTCTGCCTTTCTCCCACATCTGAAGACTTCTCAAAAGCTGACCCCAAATTTAATGCAGCCATTTTCCCTACCTTTGAGAATTTCAGGGTGTAAATCACTCTGCCTAAACATTCAATGCATTTATCTCAGCAGAAATGCATTACAATGCTCTTGGTTTCTGAATGACTGCAAAGGCTTTGACAGCCAAAGGTGATATTAATTTTCTGCCGTTATTGTTATTCCAAAGGAATGAAAAGAAGTAGTGACTATGCACTTTTAGACACCATAACCCATCTCCATCTATCGTTGTGTCAAATATCACTGCTATTTTTGCTTTCTATCCCATAGTGCATGGCCTTTTAATTGATGCCTTCAGTTTTTCCTGGATGGCTTCTCAACACTTCAGACATCATTATTCAGCTCAGTTGTTATCACTTTCCTTTTTCATTACAAGTTATTACACTGCTTTTATTTCTAATCAGCATTTTCAGGTTGCTCACAATGTGAGGTTTGTGTTTTACTGAGCATCTTGTGCAATAGCACTGACTTTTACAACCCTGTGTTGTTTATTGTTTCCCTGGGGGAAAAAATTAGACTGTTAACTAAGTTGTCCTGCAATTAGGATTGATCCTGACTTCCAGCTCTCAGTCTCTCCTGGATTGCTGCTGCCTCTACCTCCTACAAAGGGAAGTTCTGGTGATGTTCTACAGGCCTTTACTACAGGTCTTTTCCCACATAAACTCAACAACTCACCTGTAACATTCATGCAGAGCAACAAGGACTGTTTTTTCTCACATGTCTCTTGCACATCATCAACAAAAGAAAGACATGGACCTCTTGGAATGAGTCCAGAGGAGGCCACTGTGTTGGTCACAAGGCTGGAGCATCTCTGCTATGGAGACAAGCTGAGAGAGCTGGGCATGTTCAGCCTGGAGAGGAGAAGGCTCCAGGGAGACATTATAGCACTTTCCAGTACCTAAATGGAGCTTACAAGAAGGATGGAGAGGGATTTTTCACAAGGGCATGTAGTGATAGGACAAGGAGGAATGGCCTTAAGCTGAAGGAAGGTAGATTTAGATTGGATATTAGGAAGAAATTCCTTACTGTGAGAGTGCTGAGGCACTGGAACAGCTTGTCCAGAGAGGTGTGGATGCCCCATCCCTGGAAGTGTTCAAGGCCAAGCTGGATGGGACTTTAAGCAACCTGGTCTAGTGGAAGGTTTCCAAGGCAGAGGATTGGAACTAGATGATCTTTAGGGTCCCCTCCAACCCAAACCATTCCATGATTCCAGGATTCTAGCAACCTTCCTGACAGGACTTTAGTTCCTGAGAAGTTAAATCCATTTTGGTGTTTGGTCCCTTGTGTGCCATGTCTTGATTTCTGTACCAGTCTCCAACCCAGAGCTGCCATTAGGATTCTCAAACCTCTTCCTTCCACGCTGCTAATGAGGCTGTTACAGAGATTGATCCAACATTGATTCACACTGTGATCCAACTGACACCTCCTTGTGACTCACCTTATATCCCAAAGTAGGACACGCTCCTATTAAGATGCTGGATTTGGATTCTGGAAACCTGGTGTTTGTCCATCTCTTTCTCATTTATCTTCTTGCTGTGTTTGCACAAGGGATTTATTTCATTTGAACTATTTCTCCCTTGGTACAAGGTGGATAAGAACATTGCCCTTCCACAGGGAAGAATTTTCAGGACATACTTATTGAACTTCCTGTGGCCACATGAATATATCCATACTGAAAAGAGTTTATGGCTGGCTGACCTGCTGGCCAGTCTGGAGTTGATTCTGTGTATCAAGAAAATGGAGATTTCATTATCTTGTAATTTCTTATTAAAAAGAAAATAAGAATTTTTTTCATTGCAGGTGCTTGTATGCAGCACCTCATCCAGTCACTAGAGCTAAAGAGACCAGAGCTGGGGGTCTTCACCAGCCTTATGCTGTAATTGTTGCCTCAGTCACCAAGAGAAGGCAAATGTTGCAAATTCTGTGTGCAGTGAGCGACTCTAAATTCCCAGGAGCTTGATTTTTCCATGTTTTGGTTTAAAAAAAATGCCAAAAGAACCCCCTGGATTTTAGTACTTAATTAAAGACATTACTAGTGCTTTTTACCAAAACTAAAATTTATTGAGGCCACCCTGTGGGTGCACACAACCCTGGATAAAGGTTATTCTTCGTTTTCTATACATCTACCAATTTTGAACTCAGCAGTCCTCTCACAGACAATACCAATTAATATCATGAGCGGTACTTTGTGTGAGACTGTTTCAAATGTCATGTTATTAACTGGCATATTAAATCTGCAAATTTCTCTTCACCCAATAATTTTATAATTCCATCAAAGAAAGCAATTTTTCATGCTATAATTCCTTTCACCCCTTTCTATCCATCCCCTGCTGCTCCACACTCTTGATGTCCCATGTTTTATGGTGTCAGTATTTCTCCCACCCCAAACTTCTGTGCTTGGGGGTCTCACCAGGAAGGCTGGACTGGCTCTGTCCACAAAATAACCAGTGTGGCCTGTTGGTGAGTGAAGCTGCCCTCTTCCTTCCAAATCCCACATTCCAAGGAGTTTTGAGCTCTGAGCTGGCTCTCTTGCTCTTTGGCTGTTAGGAGGAGGAGTTTGTGTCATGGGAAGGAGGAAGACATCTGAAAGATGAGGGGTTGTGACCATTAGAAAATTAACTAAAATCTTTCCAATCCTACTTGTGCTCGAGGTCAGGTTGGACAGGGCTTGGAGTAACCTGTTTTAAGGGCAGGTGACCCTGACCACAGCAGGGGAATTGAAATCATAGAATCATAGAATCATAGAATGGATCGGGTTGGAAAAGACCTTGGAGATCATCAAGTCCAACCCTTGGTCCAAATTCAGTCCTTTACTAGATCATGGCACTAAGTGCCACGTCCAATCTCTGTTTAAAAACCTCGAGGGATGGTGAATCCACCACCTCTCTGGGCAGGCCATTCCAATGCCTGATTACTCTCTCTGTAAAGAATTTTTTTCTAATATCTAACTTAAATTTCCCCTGGCAGAGCTTAAGCCCATGCCCTCTTGTCCTATTGCTGACTGCCTGGGAGAAGAGACCAACCCCTACCTGGTTATAACTTCCCTTCAGGTAGTTATAGAGTGTGATTAGGTCACCTCTAAGCCTCCTCTTCTCCAGGCTAAACAACCCCAGCTCCCTCAGCCTCTCTTCATAGGACTTGTGCTGGAGTCCCTTCACCAACCTTGTTGCTCTTCTCTGGACCCGCTCCAGCACCTCAATATCTTTCCTGAACTGAGGGGCCCAGAACTGAACACAGTACTCAAGGTGTGGCCTTACCAATGAAGAGTACAGCGGCAGGATCACCTCCCTGGACCTGCTGGCCACGCTATTTTTGATACAGGCCAGGATACCATTGGCCTTTTTGGCCACCTGGGCACACTGTTGGCTCATGTTGAGCTTTCTGTCAACCAGTACCCCCAGGTCCCTTTCTGCCTGGCTGCTCTCCAGCCACTCTGTCCCCAGTCTGTAGCGCTGCATGGGGTTGTTGTGGCCAAAGTGCAGGACTCGGAATGAGATGACCTTTAAGGTCCCTTCTAACCCAAACCACTCTACGATTCTATAATTCTATGATTCTACTTTGAAGATCAAAGTAAGCTTGCAGAGGGACATTAAATGGATATTCCCATGTGGAATTCGTTCCCACAGTGAAAGATCACATCTCTCTACTGCCAGCAACTGGGACTTTTAGGGTCAGATTCTCTAAAGAGTGTGGTAAACAAACTCCCAGTAGATTTATCCTAATTATAGTAAAGATTTCCAGGGCAAGTGGTCTTTCTGTGCTCATGCCACTGGGAAAAGCAAGACCACTTGCCTTGGAAGCATTGTCTTTCCTCCCATCATTCCACTGAATAATGCCAAATTTCCAGGTTCTACCTGGACTTGTTGGAGAATGATGACTTGTTGGAGAATCACAGAATCACATACTGGTTTGGGTTGGAAGGTACCTTTGAGATCAATCAGTTTCAAACCCCCTGCCATAGGCAGGGAACCTTCCACTGGACCATGTTACTCAGAATTTGAACCAATTACTCAGAAACATTGTTTAAAGGGGTCTGTAAGGCCAACTCCAGTGGCTCAGCCTGTGTCCCTTCCAACTCCCCTGTCTATGACAGCTGCTGCTCATGAACACAGGCTGAGAGTATAAAATGGGAGGTATAAAGAGGTAATTTCTTACATTTCCTGGCTGGGAGTACATCTGATTAAATAAACATATTTGTCAAAACAAATGGAGAATAAATTGAGTCAGCAAATGGACAGCTAGTCAACACAGACAGTGGAAGTTAGGACATGATTCACTGGATCATGAAGCAAATTTATAAAAAAAGGTCAGGTGACTCACTCCTTAAAAGTGCCTATATCTCTTCATTAATTATAAAGACAAGTTGCTTTGACATGTTCAGTCTCAGTTCTGTAGACATCTACAGCTACGTGGCCTGAGCCAAACTCAAGCTGTGTGATAAAATCCTGCAGTGGTGAGTCTGTGTGATAAAATCCTGTCCTGGTGAGCACATCCCTACAAGGAATTTTGCTTTTTTCCTTCCCCTGGAGTCTTTAAAAGTCTGTGCTCACCTTTCCCCACTCATTTCAGAAGCTGAGAACTTCATGTTATCTTCCCATAGACTTTCAAAATGAACAGCACAAAAGTGTCATTTAATTAACAACTTGCCACCATCAGCAAGAGTTAGTTTGAGCAGAGCCCAATTCATTTTGGAATTGGATATTTCTGTTACAAACAAGGCAGTAGCGAGCGTGATCTACAGCCCTTGTAAATTTTACTAGTAATAATTTTTGGTATTCTTTGAAAATCAATTCCAAGTTCTATTAGTTTACTCCCCTCATCCCCCTCCCTCACTGTTCAGATTTAGATCATGGTACTCAGAATAGTTTTACTCCATTACCAGAATAACTCCAATTATCATTCCACACTACTTTTATGACCTTTAATTTTGCTGCTTTTTCTTCTTTTTTACCCCCACTGTTAAAAGATAGAGTCATTGCCAAGGCAAGTTGAGAACAAAAGTGGGTGTTTGGGAAGGTTTCAAGTCTACCCAAGTTTGGGCAAACCCAACTTTTCCAGCTGTCTCTGTTCATCCACCTCTATCTATCTTTCCCACCTATCCTTCTGGCTGGTCTTGACAATTCCCGTCTCCTGCAGGTGCACAGGGAGTTTGCAGGTGGAGGGGATTGTCTGGAGGGAGGATATGGGAACCAGCACTGCTCCACCTGCTCTGCCTTCTCACAACAGGAGTCCAGCCATGCGTGAAGAATGATAATTACCTATTGTAAATCAAGAAAATTCACTTTGATGTACTGAATTTTTATCACCCCTCTCTCTCCCCTTCCGCCCTCCTTCTTTTGGCAGGATTAATATTCATACATATGTATATGGAGACAGGGAGAAGGAGAAAAATTCTTTTCAGTAACACTGCAAGAAACTGGTTGTGGTGGTTGTTGTAACATGATGCTTCCAGGACCCCAGATGAGATCAGGATTTTACTGCTCTACACCCTGAAGTAACCCAGAGCATTTCTTGTCTGGTCAAGCAATACAAAGGACACAGGTTTATACCTGTTTAGCAGTTGAAAACTGAGGAAGAGAGTTTTTCATATGTTAAGCTGATCCTACAGAGGGTATTGGTTCCACAGTCAATAAGTGGATCCTCAGCTTTTTCCTCTTGATCGGGGACTTCAGTGATAGAAACACTATTAAGGACTGTTCCCAAAACTATTTGAAATAACATCATAGACTCACAGGATGGTTTGGGTTGGAAGGGACCTTAAAGATCATCTTGCTCCAAATCCCCTACCATGGGCAGGGACACTTTCCACAAGACCAGGTTGCTCCAAACCCCATCGAACCTGGCCCTGAACACTGTCAGGGATGGCATATGACCTGTGACATCCACATTAGGGACCATTTGAAAAAGACCTTCTGATAAAATTTGAAAAATGCAGTTTATGTTTGTGGGGGAAAATCCACCTTGTCCTTTGCCTGAGTCCAAAGTCTGGCCCACTTCAGTGACTTTCAAAAAGTGAGTTACTGAATAGAAGGATGATCCCTGTACCTGACCACACTTGTATTTATTTACTTATTTCAGATATATATTTATGATAACAGATTGGAAGGCTTTATTTTACTTGTTTCTCCAAAGGAAAAGGTGCTTCACTTGTTCCCCCTCATCTCCAACCTCCCTGAACCTACATTTTCAGGGTATGAACCTTCTCTCCGCCCACAAACCTGCAATCCAGTGCCCGTCCCAAGCACTGAAATTACTTATTCAGAAGTGTCCAATGACCTTTTCCAAGCCAAAAATAAGACTCAGCACTCCACTTTGCTTTTTGCTTCCCATGGGCTCTTCTTGTCCTCCTGATTTTCATGATTGTTGTCTTCTACCTTTCTCATGGCTCTTAGTAGGTATTCTCATCATCCTCCAGCTTCCTGGGGATTCCCACCAGCTTGTGGCCCTGCAACTGGCATCTGCCCTTTGGATTGCCATCCAAGTGTAGCTGTCTCAGGAATTTCTCTTCCATCAGATGGTTTCCTGAGGAAGGATTAATCTTCCCTGATTTCACGAAGGTACAAGAGACACTTCTGCATCTGAACTACTGATGAAAATTCCTTTTGTACTTGATGGGAATTAACAGGTACTTTTGGAATATGGTTCTTCAGATGTACTTCAGAGGTCTCCCTGCAGAGGTGGTGAAAAGTACTGAGAAATACTTGTGTCTCTCCAGTGACTGTAGTGATTCTCAATGTGTAACTGAGAAAGGGAATCTGTAGTTAAAAGAGATGAGTATTGAACCTTCTGTCCAAACTAGTAATACATTCTGTCTCCCTCTGACATCTCCTTGTGGATAAGCTCAGATTGGTCTAATATGTCCAAAACAAAGCTCTTAAATATCCCTCCCCATTTGCTGTTTTTTAGTGACAGGTATTAACATCTTGCATATCTTCCAGGAGCATTAACATCAGCTTGGACCTTGCAGGTCCTCACACCACAGGATCTCAGTTCTCCTATGGAACATTTCTTTTTCATGTACACAGAGACTGTGCTGCACATCCCTGCAAGTCCCACCATGTTGTGGCAGGAGGGCCCACCCTGATAAGATCTGAATTCCAGTCAGAGAATGCAAACAATACAAGCCATCCTGCAAATTCAACAAGTGGGCCAGGGTGCTGACTTGGTGTTGAGTTATGCTAAAACCACCCTGGATCACCAGACTTTGAATACATATCCTGTTTTTGAAGCAGGATTTGACAGATAAACTGGTCTGCCAGCCTGTAGATCTGTGACTGCCAGTCAGTCACTTTGTACTGTAAAAATCCAGTCCCCTTCCATACAGTCAGGTTCTTCTAACACAATCCTTCTGGGGTGTAGGTCTGGAGCTTCCTCCCTTGGCTGGGGATGACCCCCAGGGACACTCCTCAAGGTTGAGAGAAAGGTATTTCCCCACGAGCGCTGATTCGGGTGAGTTACATCAAGTCTCTACTTAATAATTATTTCTTTTTGCCAGCTTTAATATAATTACTTCAATAATTGCACCAATATAGTGCACTATCTTATCCTTTTATTACTTTATGCTATATTACATTTTACTAGTAGATTTTTAGCTTTTTATATTGTGTAGTAAATAATACTGATTAAGATCTTTTGCCTGATCATTTGTAATAATAAATGATTCATTTTATGTAAATATTCTCATTTTGTCAATCATTAAAACCTGCGGGACAAAGTGCTCCCATCACATCTCTGTAATTCCTTAAATTTAAACAAGTGACATAATCCAGGGCTGAGATTGGACCCAGCCACACCTGGGCTTCTCTCTGAGAAGGGCTTAGAAAGCCAGGGAGTCCTTTCTGCACCTCCTGACTCAATGGCAGAACTTCCTTAATAAATTTTGTCTAAGCTTTCCACTCCCATCTACAACACATGTCAGAGAATGGATGTGACATTTGACAAACTCCTCTTGCTCTTCACCTACCAGGACATAAAAATTCCCTGTCTGAAAAAATAGGAAGATGCCTGTCTCCAGAGCAGAGGTGTTTCATCCTTCTGATCATCTTCATACATCTTCTTGACCCACTCTAACAAGTCCCCATCTATTTTCTGTTGAGGACTCAGTAGAAATATTTGGAATGGTAAAACACCTCTACTATGAAGTATTTGTCTCCAAAAGATATCCAAATGAACATACATACATCAGCACAAATCAGTCAAAGGGGGGGAAAAACAGATCTTGGGAGATACTTGAAGCCTCCCTGTGTCTCAGGTCTCTCCATGCCCTGTTCCATTTTCTGGCATTGAAGAGCCGGTGTGTTCCCCCTTCACTCCCTCCTTCAGCTCTGCTGGCCTTGTGAAATTTCTTTCAGAGCTTGCTACAGGGTGAAAGTGTTTTGGAGCTTTGTGAAAGAGGCAGGCAGCAAGGCACTGAGAATTTAACAGAATAAAAAAGGAGAACAAACAAACCCATTTTCATATTTGCTGCTAAATGTCTTCCAGCCTGCAGCCTTGTTACTCTTCCTCTAGAATTAGAGAAACTCTGTTAACAGAAAGTGTAGTTGCTCTTTGACAGTTACCAACACATTATTTAGATTGATATGGTAATTCTCTTCTCCCCTTAATAATACCACTTTGCATTTTTATAGTAGTTATATATGTGTTTATATATATAATTTTTCAGTAGATAGCTAAACTGAGTTTTGCAGGAAGCTCTCAAAGAAACTGGATGTTATGTTCAAGAAAATGATATTCAGTGATCAAGCAGATCTCTGATCTCAGACTTACAGTTAACAGCTCTGCAAAGAACCATCTATCTGTCAAGAGAAACTGAAGGACCACTTAAGTGCCCCTTCATCTGTAACAGAGTCAATAAAATTTACTTCCCAAGTCAATGATCCACAGGATAGAAAAAAATCAAAAATCAAATGCAGAACACTCATCTGCCAATATGTACTGAAGGATTAGAAAGGGTTTCTGTAGGACTGTTTAATTGAATCAGAGAATCACACAATGGTTTGGGTGGGAAGGGACCTTCAAGATCATCAGATTTAAAACGTCCCTGCCAGAGGCAGGGACTCCTTCCACTAGACCAGGTTGCTCCAAGCCCCATCCAACCCGAACACTTCCAGCCAGTTTCTCTGGGCAACCTGTGCCAGGACCTCACCACCCTCGCAGTAAAGAATTTCTTCCTAATATCCAATCTAAATCTACTCTCTTTCAGTTTGAGGCCATTCCCCCTCGTTCTGTCACCACATGCCCTTGTCAAAAGGGATTTGCAAATCTGTTATTACATATTTGGAAGGGTGAGAAAGATGGAAAGGGAAAACACAGCAGGGAACTAGAGTGGCAGAAGGAATGAGGGCCAGGACAGAGATAAGCAGACAGGACTGAGCACACAGTGCCCTGAGAACCTAACTTTGGCTCTCAGGAGTGTAGAAAGTACTTTTTCACTGGGTTTCCCCACATTTGATGCTCCTTAAAATGCTC
Organism: Scytalopus superciliaris; assembly: GCA_013400415.1. Lineage (NCBI taxonomy): Eukaryota > Metazoa > Chordata > Aves > Passeriformes > Rhinocryptidae > Scytalopus > Scytalopus superciliaris. The sequence goes on from VXBX01006909.1 coordinate 91,363, forward strand.
TTTTACCAAAGAGTGCTCTGACATTTGCTTGTTGATTTGTCACCTCCCCAGTGTTCATATACAGATGAGTCAAGCTCCCCCATTCTGGTTTGAACTCAGGAAAAACTGGGATGAGGCAGGTGGTGCAGTCTGGGAGGGATACAGAAGGTGTCCTGAGGCTTTTATTTACCTGATCTACCATTAAAAAGGGAAAATTTGGTGCAGTGGAAAATGTGACTTTAGGATTTTGTAGCTACAATGGGGTTTGTGGAAGGTGAAAATATTGGATTGACAGGTGGGCAACACACAAATCAGTATGGAAGGCCCCTGTACTCCTTTAATCCAACTCATGCCTTACTCAAGGGTCTCTAAGTCTCCTCCACTGACAGGCCAATCCTTTGCATGGTAATTATTTTTCCCTTTGAAAAATTAACCCCAAAGAGATTTGGTTTGGTTGTGACCAAAATATTGCTGTGCTGAATTGTTCAAGAAATCAGTATAAACCATATATATTAAACATGCATAGAAATTGCACAACCACACATATACAATGTAAAATAAATTCTTTACTGTGAGTCTGGTGAGGTACTGGAAGAGGTTGCCCAGAGAAAGTGTGGATGCCCCATCTCTGGAAGTGTTCAAGACCAGGTTGGATGGGGCTTGGAGCAACCTGGTCTAAGGGGAAAATGGCAGAGGCATTGGAACTGATGATCTTAAAGGTCCCTTCCAAACCTAACATTCTATGACTCTGCAAATGCAATGATAAGGTGGCAGATTTGAATTTAAAGTCACCTTCCTGGGCAACAAGCTGCAGAGACTCTTCCCTCTGGACCTCATGGAGAAGAGAAGGAAGTCCTGGTTACTGTGGGCTGCAGTTCGCTCTAACAGGGTGAGAGAGAGCGGCAGGGGAACCTAAATCAGTCCTTCCCAGGACCTCCTTCACATCAGTAAAACTTCTGTGCTTGGCGAACATTTTCAGTGTATTCAAGAGAAAATCTTGTCTGTTCTGTAATCAGGAAGAGTTCACACGTCTGGGACCAGATTCTTCAATGTGCTGAGCATCTCTAATCTCCAGCAAGCTGTGAATACTCTCCACGGCCAACTTTGTCATCTCCTTCTGGCTTTGTTGGGAATTTTACTTGTTCCAAAAATAGCAAAATTTGGCAAGATGCTGCTCTGAGAGCTGCTGGGTTTCTTCTCCCATTGGCTTCTTTCTGACTGCAGCAACCACCTTCACTCCTGCCCTTTGCATTTGTTCGTGGTTCCATCCCGAGCATTGTCCAAGGGAAGAGCTTTCAGGTCTGATCTGCTCCTGTTTCACACACAGGAGCTTCATCACACCTGGCAGGTGCTGGGAATCCAGCCAGGTCAGGAGGCACCAGGGATGGATCAAGTCTTTCCCGGTAGTGCAATTCTGCAGTGAAAAGAGCTGTGTGATGCCCTGAGCATCACGACATTCATGTGCTACCATTAACACTCCCTCCTGTCTATTTGAGACTGTTTCCCCTTGATTACCTCCCTAAATCAATACTAATGGATTTTCTCAGAGTTTATTTTTTTTTTGCTTCCCACTTTAAATCCTTTCCCACCACCCCTCCCCACCACTTTCCATCTCTGGAATCCTTGCCAGCTCCCATCCCTTGCATCAAAGCACTGTTTCATCACAGGATTGCAATTTATACAATTTCTCCTGCCCGCTTTGCTTAATTGTCTCATTTGTAATATTCCATCCTCTTTCCCTTTCAGTTCATTCAGAATACCCAGACTGGTTAAACTAAATATGTCTTTTTAATTTTAAGCAGCCTAATTTAATTTTGCAAATGCGGGATGAGTATTAATCAAGATTGCTGCCTGAATCCAAGGTGCATCAAGTCTCAGCCAGCAAAATAGCATGTGTGGCTCACTTTCACACCCCTCCTGTCACTTTTTTTTTAACATGCAGAGCTCTGAAATTCTCTGCCTGAGGTGCAGGTATTCAGAGGACTTCCCAAACTCTCCATGAGTGGCTAAAAATCATGGAGAAGTGGAAGCAGAGATGAAGACAGAGGGCTCTGATAGGTATCTCGAGGTGAAGACACACCCTGGTTTCAGAGAAAGTTGTAGTAGTGCCATCTAGTACAAGACTTGCTTCCCAGGTGTCTCCCAGGGACCATTTGCTATATGCACCAGTCCTTGTGTCTTGTCTTCATCACTTATCCCACCCACTTGAAATAAGCCCACAAACAACTGTTTTTCTTGCTGTACCACTACCTGTGAACCACCAGCAAAAACCTTCTGGCTGTGGCTGTTCCAATCATAGAATCACTTAGGTTGGAAAAGCTCTCAAGGGTCATCAAGTGAGGGGACTTCTGGTTTACAACAGGCTCAAAGTTTTATTCCAACTTAGTATCAAGACCTTAGGAGTTTCTACCTATCTTTCACCTACTTGTTGAGACTTCAGAGTATCCAATGCATATCCCAGTGGGGCTCAAACTCTCCTGGCTGTCTTCCTGTTGGCTGACACCTCACCACATCACATAAAGGCCCTCCAGACCTTCAAATAACATCAGTTCTGGGCCACAAACCATCCAAATGTTGTCTGGAGGGTCCTTAGGGGCCAGTGCATTCCTACCCCATCCTGAAAGTTCCCTTTATAAATGACAGTAATGAAAGAACTGCCTTTTACAGAAGTCTTGGAGGAAAACACAGAATGAAAATGTGAGGGAAGCTAAGGGACCTGCAGCTCCCTTCCCAAAACATCCATTCAACAGGTTCAACAACCCTGCAGGTCACTTCAACCCTTCCCTCATTTCTGCTGATGCAAGAAGAGGAGAAGATGCTAAAACTGAGGGGCAGGATCAGGTCTCAGGTACCCAAATTATGATAATTTGATGGCTGTTTCTTCCTTACCAGGACATATTCCACTTTCCCTTCTCCCGCTCTCCATGATTCCTTTGCCTTCCCAGTAGTAAATCCCAGAGCAGAGTTCTCAGACATAGCATAGTCAAAAATACACACCTGAGATGTTTCCAGCCAGTTTTCTGAGCCCTCTCAAAGCTCTCATTAGTGGTAGCAGGGCATCTTGTTGTGTCTGAGAACACAAGGGCTGAAACAGGGTCTGAGAAGTGTCAGGTTCCCAGCAGGAGCTGGAATGATGCACCTGCATCCAGTGCCTGACCCCTTTAGCAGCTTCAGGTGGGCTTTGCAACACTCAGGAGGGGGGTTGCTTCAAAAGACCTTTCCTGGACGCTCATGTGCCTGTCACCCAGGAATTCACACACAGTTGTTCAGCTGTTATAGGTTGTCTGTGTTTATTCAGCTTTACACTAAACCTGTAAAATTTCATGTCAGTGCATGATCCAGTGAGACAGAAGGAACTTATTCCAGAAATGAGGTTTCTTTGCCAGACAGTGACAAAAGCCTCCAGGACATCCCTGATCCTGATTTATCCCTCTTTTGTCTCCACCCTCTGCCCTCCAGGACTCCTCCCAAGCTGTTTTATTGTGAACTGTGCATCATTACCAGGAGGCAAGAGGAGTAACCACTCTAAAACAAGGTAGATGTAAAATTAAACTCAGGGAACCACTTCAGTCCATAACAGCAGGTCAATGATTTTTAGGACTACATAAACAGTGCTGCACATTTTTGGAACATCAGTTCCTGTCTTGTTATCTCTGTCCATTTTATTTATACATTTTGCCTTCTCTTTTTATTTGCTGTTATTTTACTGTGCTGAACACACATGTAGCAGTTGTATAAGGCAGGTGTGAAGGTACCCGAGCACCTTGACTCTCTCCTGTGAAAAAGATCACAAAGTGTGTAGTGGATTTAGGAGCAGATGACCCCTCTCTCCACTGCAATGAAACAGGGTGAAAAGGTTATTTAAAAAATAATTATCTAGGAGATGGTCCTGAAGGGATTTGTGTTAGCTGAACCCACAGACTTCTGCACCATGGCACTGGAGGACACACAGAAATCACATCTAGGTAAGGGCCTGTAATATCCCACAAAACCTTTTTCCTCAGTTCAGGCTGTGTCTGTCTTGTGGTGCTCAGTGTGATGGCTGGGGACAAGAGGTGGAGGGTCTAGACTGGAGAAAAAAAAACCCAAACCAGAAAGAGAGAGACTTTTTTCCTCCTTTTTTTCCTCCTGTGAGTATTTTCTGCAGGGCTGTAAGACCTTAGTGCCCTGTTTTAGAGACAGCAATAATGGACACATTTTATTGAGTCCATGGGCAACCAGCCATCAGTCTGGTCTGGAGGTCTGAAGTCAAAGGGCAGAGATGGCAAGTATCCCTTTTTTTTTTTTTTTTACTTCCAGAGAAACATCTCAACACTACAGGGGCACTCTTTATTTCCTCGTGCTCAGGGGGAGATGAACTAGAACTTGGATTTTTTGTTAATGGTTTTCTCTAAATAAACTTTCTAAAGCCTTACCCCAGAAAAGGCTGTTATGTCCGTGTATTTTGACGAGACTCAAACTAATTCCATACAGCCCTGAGAAGAGAAACCTATTTAAAAACATTCATTAAGAGAGCTGTGACTAATCTGAGCTGACCTAATTAACCCAAAATGTCCTGTGTGGAAATTGTTGTGGATGCTGAATAAAAGGCCCAGGCTGAATGCACATAAATTTTCTGTCTGCACTTTCATTCCCAAGGAAGCAGTCAGTCCTTTAAGTGTTATTTCTGGATTGGTATTCAGAGCCTACACCTTGCCAGTGGCTTCTTCCTGCAAGGAAGCTAAATGCTTTCACCTCACCGTGGTAAAAAGAGTTGTGCACTTGACAGCAACAAATTCTTTTTACACTTGGTAATATAAGCAGGTTTCATCTACGTGTGATGTCTTCACAGGAAACACTTGCCCTCAGCTCCACTTTAATTGGGAGAGATACAGTCAATATAGTCAGTGGAGCTTGTAGAGCTGGGTACAATTCCTTTTGTCATTAAGAATAGTCATCTCAAAATAAAGTGGGTCAGTTGGACCCTGGAGTATCTTCTTTTTTTTCCCCACAGACTGTACAGGGAAGCCCTGAACAATGAGCTGTGGTATAGATGTTTCTATGATAGGCTTTGCAAGATGAGTGAGATGATTCCTGCCCTAAATATCAGGATTCATGGCTCCTGGGCACTCAAGATGATGCTCACATGGGTAGGGGCAAATGTTTTCATAGAATCACAGAATCATTTAGGCTGCAAAAGACCTCCAAGACCATTGAGTCCAACCTTTGACTGATCCCCACTTTGTCACCCAGATCAGAGCACTGAGTGCCATGTCCAATCATTCCTTGATCCCTCCAGGAATGGGGACTCCACCACCTCCCTGTGCAGCCCCTTCCAATGCTTAACAACCCTTTCCATGATGAAATTCCTTCTGATGTCCAACCTGAACCTCCCCTGACTATTTCATCCATGAGGAAGCAGGTTTACACCTTGATAGCAGAAGATCAGGGAGGTGAGAAGCAAGATGGTGTTTAACTAACTGTGCAGGGTGAACCCCTTGAGTCAACAAAGATGTGTTAAAATAGCCTGAGGAAGTGACTTTCACAATGTTATATGTGATGGATGAGCAGATAAATGCCCTGGGGATGACATAAGAGATCTTGGCACACTGGTTTAGTAGAGGGATCAAAAAGGTGAGATTGTACAGTTACTGTTCAAAGTCAATCTGCCAAACCAAGGCACAATTTGGGTGGGTGGATCATAGACAGGTGTAGTCTGAAGGTGATGGACATTCAGGGTCAGTATGACAGTTAAGAAAGTGGTGTCTGACACAAGGACAGCAAGGAAGGAACCAACAGAAAATACTGCTTGTTTGCTGGTGTCTGAAATGTTTCACTGAAGAATTCAGGAGAGGGAGGAAGTCATGGAAATATAGAATGGTTTGGGTTGGAAGAGACCTTAAAGATGCTCCAGTTCCAACCCCCCTGCCATGGGCAGGGACACCTTCCACTAGCCCAGGTTGCTTCAGGCCCCATCCAACCTGGCCTTGGACACTTCCAGGGATGGGGCAGCCACAGCTTCTCTGGGCAACCTGTGCCAGGGCCTCCCCACTCTTATAGTAAAGAATTAGAAATCAAAAGTCCTGGGATGAAAATTAAATTTAGCTTAATTTGGGCAGACAATGAGACATTTAGGAGTCAATGTCAAGGAGAAAGGAGGAGATATCCTTTTGGAATGTAGCTGACAAAGATAAGTATTTTTGTGGGACCTTTGCATAACAATGATGGCTAAACGTGCATTGGCAGATTAGTCTTCCTGAGAAAAAATGGTGAGAAGGGGTCTGGATACCCACTACCATATTTAAAAAAAAGCTAAATAAACTTAAGATCAGAGTCTAGAAATTGAGAAGAAACTGAATTTAAAAACCAGAAAACTGTAATAATAAATAGCACAGAGAATGGAGACAGATGTGATAAAGAACAACACACAGGCAGTCCCAGATCTATCCATTCCAGAAAGACACAGGACATGCCAGATTTAGAATATGCACACAAACTTGGAACAGGCAGGAACGATTGACCAGGATAAATTGACACCACTGTGGTTTGGACTCTCTGGCAGAAAATAAAGGCTGAAATTTCCTTTTTTTTTTTTTTAAGAAATAATAATCCTGTTACTGTAATCACTGAATAGAGGCATTTGCAGTGCTGAGTTGTCCCTCCCTGGTGTAGGACATGATGAACGAGGCTTGTTTGAGCAGGAAGCAGTGGAGGAGACACTGTGCCGGTATCGATCCATCACTGGTGTAGCCCTGCAGCTACAGCTCCTGAATATTTTGGGACACACGCTCCTGAATCATAAAGTTATCTTGCTCCTCCAGGGTGATCCCTTTACAGGAGCATCACCCACAGATAAGAGGACTTTGTTCCACAGCTAAACCCTCCTGTTTATAGATGAGGCTTGATCTGAGTCTGCAGATACCACTTCACATGTGAGCTGAGCATGTGTGAGTCAGGCTTTCTGGAGTTCATTTTTTCCTTCAGGGACAAAATTGCAGAGACCTCCTGAAAAGAAATCCCATTCTTCATCATGGAGTGATAAGGATGAGAAAGAGAACTGTGGGTAAACTCTACTATCTTGAATTTGTATCAGTTTTGTTTTTTCCCCCAAAAAGCTGACTAGATAAAAGCACCGAAGAAGGCAGAAGGATGAGATTCTGGGTTAAAAAACATCACACACCCCAGAGTCCAGCATTGCCAGGTGTCATGGATGAGGCTGGATGAGTTAAGAGATAAAGCTGAGCACAGTATTGGGATGTGAGGTAAAACAGAACTTCCTTAAAGGTACCAGCCCCATCTTTCCCATGTTTTGCTGTGGAAAGAACATCTGGATGGGCTGGAGGGATGTCAGGGAGATCAGGGCAGTCCAGTATAGTGGACCAAAAAGAGCAGGGGACAGAGACAGGTTTCCTCTTTTTCATATCTTTATCCATTTTGTTTGACAACAGGCCTTGTAATCTCTGCTTGGGACACAATAATAATAATGGCTTGATTTAATAATATTAATAAAATGCATTCCTGGTAATGATAGTCATGACAATGAAGTAATCATCATCATCATCTTCAGTGTTTGTGAGAAAATGTGACTCCCTAAACTATACTTTTCAATTAGAAATGAATAAATTTCTGGTTTTGTTTATTTTTCCTCTTTTTTTTTGCAATTTCTGGACAGATTGCTGTTAGGAAGGATAGTCCATTGTGTTGTTTTGAAAAGGTGCAGTGGTTGTGGGATTGTCTCACGGTTGTTCAGTGCTCTCCTCTTTTTCTGAGAGCAAACTATTGTCTTTTCAAAGAGAGCATTATGTAATTGGTGCCACTTGCATGTTGAAAATATATTAGTCTTTCTTTAAAAGGATTAATAAATGCAGGGAAAAGGGGTTGTGCATGACTTGTGTTTCATCTCTCCATTCCTTGCTGGCCAGGGACTTCAGCCTGTCAAAAAGCCTAAACATATCCCAGCATGGGCAGCTGAATAATGTAACTGAAACTCCAACAACACTGTCAGGAAGCCTGTGAGTGCCTCTTTCTGGGTCCTTTTTTTGCAAAAACATCTCATCATCCAAATTTTCCCAGGTAACACGAGGTGAGGCTGCTAAAAAAGTAAGTATCTTGTGTTTATCAAAGGTTGGATAAACTGGCAAGGTTTTTATGCAACTGGATCTCTTCTCTTCTTCTCTTCTCTTCTCTTCTCTTCTCTTCTCTTCTCTTCTCTTCTCTTCTCTTCCTCTTCCTCTTCCTCTTCCTCTTCCTCTTCCTCTTCCTCTTCCTCTTCCTCTCTCCTGCTCACTGGGGTCTGTCATCCACTGGTAAGGACCAAAAGAACAAAACCTTACACTTGAAGAAGCCCTTTGGGGCAGGAACTGTTTATTCAGTTCCTATACAGGATATCACATCATGAGGCCCTGACCTGGTTAAGACTGTCATGACTAATCTATAAATCAGTATTAATCATCAGGAGCAGCAGCCACGTTGGGATGAGAAAATGATTCATTACTCCAATCTGCTGAATTATTCACTCTTCTGGTGCAAAAAATGGCATGAAATATGAGCTCAAAGGGTGTGGAGGTTTTTATCATGATAAGGAATTTTATTCTGGTAACAGAGGTAAACTACAGCTGGCATGAAAAAAAATTCTATCTGAAATTTTGTGATGAAAAATGTGGGAGTATTTTTATCAAATAACATTGTTTTATTAAAAATATCCCTCTTTTGTCTACTCTTTTTTTTTTTTTTTTGCATTCTAACACTGAAACAGTTAGTTTAAGTCTTTGCCATCCAAAATTATACTCCTCACTATACAACATTAAAAAAAAATTAAGAATATAAAAATTTGGAATTTCAGTTTTTATAAAGAGTGTTTTTTTTTTTTTAAAAAAAAGAAAAAGGGAAATAAATATTTACCAAAAATAAAAGTTTCTGTCTCAAATATGACATTTTTCAGTTGACTGTAATATGAGTGTCAAGGAATAAGGGTTTCTTTAAAGGTATTGAGAGATGTGATTAGGAAAATCTGGATTAAATTCAGTAATGAGAGTTTCAGGGAGCACATGGGTGAAATTTAACATCTCCTTCATTAGCCTCCAAACAAAAATTCTCCAGAAGACTCTCATTTGCCCAGAAAATTAAACTGCACTCAGTGCTATGATCTGGCCACCTTCACCCAAGAAGCCGGTGAGAACCCAAAGCACAGAAAAGTATTTTTAGGTATTTCACTTTAAAAATAGGTTTTAACTCACATTTTCCATTCAGTTGGCCACTGTGGATCTTCTGGAGCATCAAGGCTCATGGTGACACCTTTATTTCTTCACCCTGATACTGTTATTCCTGTCTATAATGATGATTGTACCTTCATGTGTCCTGTGAGGCGAAAGAGAGGAGTGAGTTCCACACTGCAAGAGGTATAATTTAATGCAAATAAAAGAGACAATCTTGTTCTGAAGGATCAAAAGGCCCCAGTGTGAATACTTTCTTTCTGCCAGTCCCCTTTTCCAGAGCTGGAGCAGTGGCTGAGCTGACAGATACCAGTGCTATCAGCACTATCTCACACAGAGAGGTTACTTGTGCTCTGAAGACAGATTTATTTTGAGTAAATCATTGCATCTGGTTCTTGGATAATAATAATCATGACAATAATTGTGTCCATTTGATATTTATTTCTAATTCTAATATCATCTTTCTTGGGGTCACTTTCGACTAAACAATATTGGGTTTACTGCCTGTGTAGAAAATAAAAGCACAGTACACAAAGAACAATGTAAATTAAATAAACAGAACCAATAAAGTGCTTTAAAACCTTTGCCTTGTTGGAAGTATTTAGGGATGTGAATGAATTAGGATATTGGTTTTCCTCTCCACCCCAGTCTTTCCAAAGACTGCCAGCAGGGGATACACCTTCAAGAATGTAAATGAATGCCAGCCTAATGAGATCCCATTAATATTATTAAATTACCCAGAAAACACTATTCATCACTGTAAACTCATTTAGCAGAGAAGAAACTCAACTGAATTACTGTAGGGTCCTTGGCAGTTACCCAAACCCCGTGATGAACAAGGCCAGTTCCTGACAGCTTATTGACACTGATGCTGCTCTCAGAAGCTCCCCAGCACCCCATCCTCAAACTGAATCTCAGGAGGATCAGTTTTGCCTTGAGGAAAAGTTTTATGGAGAGAGGAGATCCACTTTCAAGATGATGGAGAGGAATGGGCATCCTTTGCCAGTCCCTCTCCTTTTCCCAGCAGGTGCAGCCCTACCCACCACCGCCTTCCTTCAGACTTCAGGGGGACAGATGGAGCAGAACAGCCACCCAGCTCCCTCCACCCTTTGGAGCCCGGATGATGAATTAGCACAGACCCAGCAGATTGATTAGCACATAACTCATAAAACCCAGTGAACTCACAGAGCAGGGCAGGGAGAGGAACCCACAAGGGAGAAAGAGAAAGCTTAAATTAAAATCAGGCTATGTAAGCATGAAGACAAAGTTCACCTTCCAGCCTGGGTGAACACCCCAGCATCAATCAACCTGCTATTCCAGCAGAAAGTGTGGCACGGGAGGGAGGGAATGCTGGGCTTTTCATATATTCTTGTGTTCTATACAGTTGGCTTTTCAAGGATTGTGTTCCCCCGTGTTCTCCCCGCTGAACTTCCCAGGCAATATGTGGCATGCCTGGGAGTTGTGGTGCCCACCCTTGGTGGTAGGACAGCCCTTCTAAGAGAATTGTAAATCTCCATCCAAGTAAGGACCAGCAGCATTTGTTGTTGAGATACTGATAGAAATGGTGGGGCATCTTCTTGGAAAAGCATTGCTGCTACTTCAGGGAGCCCTAAGAGATCAACAGAACTTTCTGTGCTATTGGATGTGGCACTTGGGGACATGGTTTAGTGGTGGCCTTGTCAGTGTTGGATTGGACTGGATGATTTTAGAGGGCTTTTCCAACCCAAATGACTTAATGCAGTTTTCTGTTATAGAGATAAAACTATATGAAGAGGCTGAGAAGCTTACAAAGTATGTGGTGACTGTCCATCCATGTTCCTAAATTGGAAGATACTTCACTGAGTTCAAGAGTAAAGGGCTAAAATTTCATGTGAAGGGAATTACAGGACACAAATCTAGGGAAAAAAACATGCAAAACATACTCTTATGAAAATCTGAAGTCTACAGAGGGGAGTAAGGACACCCTGGTAGTGTGGCAAGGGGTGATATGAATCCACATCTGTATTTAGCACTCTTCCTCATCTAGCTTGCCACGAGTGACATTATGGTGGACAAGAATTACTAGTCGTGCTCACTCAAAATGATTTCTCTTCCCAATGAGTCTTTGTTAGAACACTGGAATACAGCAGTGAAAAATACAGGTGCTCATTATCAGAGCTGGCATTTATTAGGCACAGTTTGATATCTGGGCATAATTTGATTTAGCCTGGCAAGGGTTTGAACACCAGCAAGCTGAAAATGCCTGTCCAGGCTCTCCTCATCTCCAGCTCATGAACTAATCATTGTGGACTGGTGATTTTACACTGAAACACATCTGGTGACATACAGAAATGGCGTGTGTAATTCATAACAAACCATTTGGTTCGTTTATCTACTTAAAAGTGGCTCAGAAAGAGCTCACAGCTTTCTGAAGAGCAGCACATTTGCCATACGCTGCCTGCCAATAACTCTTGGTGTGTAGACAGTTCACGAGCAGTTGGCTGTGAGCATTGAATGTTTTGGCCTATGCCCATTTTGGAACAACTGTGCTGCTTTCATCTGTTCTTGGAAATGAACCCATTCAAAGTCTGGCTGGTATTTAGGTGGGAGACTGCTTGGGAATCCTGGATGCTTTACTAACAAGCCAAAGAAATGCAGGTAAACAGCAGAAACCAAATCAGAAAGAGGGCACCCAAGCTGTGTTGATGAATGGGAGTGGAGAAAATCAGAATCCAGTTGCTCTTAATTAATGTTCCAACCCCCAGGTTTGTTCTGTTCCCAGTCTCATAGCCTTACCATTATTGTTGTTACAGGGCAGTGTTCTGGGTGAAGATTAGCTAGTTAAGGGAAGAAACAGGCTTAAAATGCTAATTTTGGCATTATTTAATAATGTCATAATAAAAACAATGATGCTATAATTTTTGACTGCATAATTCTCTCTGAGATCACGGTAACATTAACCAACTTGTGCACAGATATTATATGGCAGCCCTTAATATTCGTGCTGCTATCAAATACCAATATATGACTCTCTTCATTTAGTCATCTGAATATCCACTACCTTTACATGACCATCTGGGACACCTCCTAAGTGATGTTTTGAAGCCGTGTTGAATACTCAGTCTGACAAATAAATCAGGCATTGCATTCAGCTTCTGCAACAAACAGCCAGCTGAGGAGGTCTCACTTCCATTTGGAGAGAGTATCAATTTTTTAAAAGGTTTGCAAGTGAAATGACAGGTGTGGAAACACACACAGTCTCAGACCAAAGACATCCAGATCAGGAGAAACTCCCTGAAAAATGAAAATAAAAATCAATGGGACACAGAAAAATGATGCTTTCCCTGCTTTCCTTGTCAATTAATACTCAATTTTTGCCTTGAAGACTTTTGTGGTTGTTTGGAGGTGTTTTATGCAAATCATCTCGATTCTGATGTAACCTGGGTGTTCTCATTATCTCTGTAATGACTGAATATAGCTAATTAGACTACAGACTATTAGCTATAGACTCATAAAAGTCTTAGAAGAACAGATAAGAGAATAAGAGTCATTAAGTCACATTTTTTGAACGCTTTCTTAAATTTTACTGGTTTTTCCTGTATCAAGATCAATAACAAGTTTACTGAAAGCATCTTGCCTGAGAAAGCAAATACATTTGCTCTGGAAACATCAGGAGAGGAGATTCTGCCTCTTCCCTGGATAATTTGTTTCATTGATTAATCACTGTTAACAATGTGTGCCTTTCCTCTAATTTGGATTTTTCTGTCTTCGTTTTGCCTTTCTCTGCCAGATTAAAGAAACCTCAACACCCACAATCTCCTCTGATGCAGGTATGTCTATGCCACAGCCTGGGCACTGCTTTTACTTTTTTATTTTTTTTTTTAATAGACAGCATGACCTCTTTATGTCTCATTTAATAAGGAAACTTCCTCTTCATCTTAACTTAGAGTGCAGTATTTTCCAGAACCTCCAGTGACCTTTTGAAAAGGATCAGCCACAAAGTGATGCAAATTCAGCAATACCAGCTTGACCAGCTCTATCTGCTAACAGACCATCACTTTTCACTCCCACTCACTTTTCCCTTGGTCATTCAGCCAAAGGCTGCTCGTGCCACAACACTGTGGTAGGAGGTCATGGCTGAGTGACATTCAGCTCTCAAAACCCCTGTTTGCAGTCCCTGTGAGCTGGAAAATCACATTCTGTTCTGCAGGCACAGCCCGTGCTCCTTGCTCTTGGCATTTGGTTGGGCACAGCTGCATTTTGCCAGAATGGGCACAGCTGAGTGTCAGACCAAAGCCTACAAGACTTCCCTAGCCCCATGACCCATTACTGTAGCCAGAACTTGTACTGATTTCTGCCTGATTCTGAAATGTCTCTGGGATTCTGAGATGTGTGGAAACTTTAGCATTGCCAAGATTGAAAAGCTCAGCAACTGTTGAGATGCCCTAAAATAGGACAGAAATGTTTATTCAAGGCTTCTTCTTATATGGGGCACCATCATGTAAGAAAAATATGACGCTTTTAGAAATTGTCCAAAGGAGAGAGATGAAGATGGTGCAGGGCTTTGAGAGCAGCTGAGGGCACTTGGTCTGTTCAGCTGGAGATGGGGAGACTGAAGGGAGACCTCATTGTGATCTAAACCTTCCTTTTGAGGGGCAGAGGACAGGCAGGCACTGATCTCTGCTCTGTGGGGACCAGTGACAGGAGGGAATGGCCTGAAATTGTGTCATGGGAGGTTTAGGTTGGATATTATGACAAGGTTCTTCCCCCAGAGGGTGGTTGGGCACTGAACAGGCTCCCCAAGGCAGTGGGCACAGCACCAAACCTGACAGAGCTCCAGAAACATTTGGATAACCTTGGCACATGGTGTGGTTCTTGGGGTTGTCCTGTGCAGGGCCAGGAGCTGGATGCAGAGATCCCTGTGTGTTCCTTCCAACTCAGGATATTCTACAATGGCATTAGTTGGAAATGGTTACATTTTTGGCCTTTAGCATTCTTGGCTTCATTCATAATCTGGTGTACTTAAAACACTTCCTTCCACAATGTTAAATTCCTGCTAGTTCGAGATTTCCTCACCTTTCTTATTCTTTCTGAAAACTTTAATTGTCCTTTTCTGTTTGCCCTCTCATCTGGGATGTCTAAGTAAGTAAATAAATAAATGCCAAGTAAAGTAAATAATAAAAAGAGTACATAAAAAAGGGCAAGTGCAAGGTGCTGGACATCAGTACAGGCTGAGGGATGAATGATTTGAGAACAGCTCTGTGGAGAAGGACTGGGAGGTACTGGTGGGTGAAAATTTGGACATGAGCTGACAATTTACAGCTCAGAAAGCAAACGGTCTCCTCCACTGTATCTGAAGAAGTGTAGGCTGAGTGAGGGGATTCTCCCCTCCTCTCATGAAACACCACCTGAGGTGTTGTGGGGTGCTCAACACAAGAAGAACAGGGACCTGTTGGAGCCTGACCTAAGGGAAGCCAAGAAAATGGTGAGAGGGCTGGAACCTCTGATATGAAGATGAGCTGAGAGAGTTAGGGTTGCTCAGCCTTGAGAAGGCTCTGGGAAGACCTTATTGTGACCTTTCAATGCCTAAAGGGAGCCCGTAAGAAAGAAGAGAGACTTTTTATCAAGTCCTGCAGTGAAAGGGCAGTGGGAAATGGTTTTAAACTGAAATTGGGCATGTTTGGGTGGAATATAGGGAAGGGATTTGTTATTATAAGGATGATGAGACACTGAACCAGGTTGTCCAGAGAAGCTGGAAATGCCCTATCATGGGAGTTGTTTGGAGTCAGGTTTTCTGAGGCTTTGAGCAAACTGATAACAAGATCCCAGGTACCAAGTGATAGGACAAGAGGAAATGGCCTCAAGTTGCACCAAGGTAGGTTTGAATTGGATATAAAGAAAAATTTCTTCACTGAAAGTGTGGTCAGGCATTGGAACCAGAGAAGTGGTGTGTGCTGGTTTAAATGTAAACCGGCAGGAGAAATGAACCCAACTCACAAAAGACTGCAAGTCAGAACTACAATTTATTAAAAAGATCACAATAAGTACAAGGGTACAGAGGGAAAAGACCATTTGACCCACAGAAACAGGTGTGTAACCCAGCACTCTGGGGCACAAACAGAATGGAACTTGCCAGCCCCTGTGCTGAGCACCACCCAGCCCCCTTGAGTACACAGTAAAAGGAAAA
>VXBX01006909.1:106710-121172 GCA_013400415.1 Scytalopus superciliaris
CTGAGATGTGTGGAAACTTTAGCATTGCCAAGATTGAAAAGCTCAGCAACTGTTGAGATGCCCTAAAATAGGACAGAAATGTTTATTCAAGGCTTCTTCTTATATGGGGCACCATCATGTAAGAAAAATATGACGCTTTTAGAAATTGTCCAAAGGAGAGAGATGAAGATGGTGCAGGGCTTTGAGAGCAGCTGAGGGCACTTGGTCTGTTCAGCTGGAGATGGGGAGACTGAAGGGAGACCTCATTGTGATCTAAGCCTTCCTTTTGAGGGGCAGAGGACAGGCAGGCACTGATCTCTGCTCTGTGGGGACCAGTGACAGGAGGGAATGGCCTGAAATTGTGTCATGGGAGGTTTAGGTTGGATATTATGACAAGGTTCTTCCCCCAGAGGGTGGTTGGGCACTGAACAGGCTCCCCAAGGCAGTGGGCACAGCACCAAACCTGACAGAGCTCCAGAAACATTTGGATAACCTTGGCACATGGTGTGGTTCTTGGGGTTGTCCTGTGCAGGGCCAGGAGCTGGATGCAGAGATCCCTGTGTGTTCCTTCCAACTCAGGATATTCTACAATGGCATTAGTTGGAAATGGTTACATTTTTGGCCTTTAGCATTCTTGGCTTCATTCATAATCTGGTGTACTTAAAACACTTCCTTCCACAATGTTAAATTCCTGCTAGTTCGAGATTTCCTCACCTTTCTTATTCTTTCTGAAAACTTTAATTGTCCTTTTCTGTTTGCCCTCTCATCTGGGATGTCTAAGTAAGTAAATAAATAAATGCCAAGTAAAGTAAATAATAAAAAGAGTACATAAAAAAGGGCAAGTGCAAGGTGCTGGACATCAGTACAGGCTGAGGGATGAATGATTTGAGAACAGCTCTGTGGAGAAGGACTGGGAGGTACTGGTGGGTGAAAATTTGGACATGAGCTGACAATTTACAGCTCAGAAAGCAAACGGTCTCCTCCACTGTATCTGAAGAAGTGTAGGCTGAGTGAGGGGATTCTCCCCTCCTCTCATGAAACACCACCTGAGGTGTTGTGGGGTGCTCAACACAAGAAGAACAGGGACCTGTTGGAGCCTGACCTAAGGGAAGCCAAGAAAATGGTGAGAGGGCTGGAACCTCTGATATGAAGATGAGCTGAGAGAGTTAGGGTTGCTCAGCCTTGAGAAGGCTCTGGGAAGACCTTATTGTGACCTTTCAATGCCTAAAGGGAGCCCGTAAGAAAGAAGAGAGACTTTTTATCAAGTCCTGCAGTGAAAGGGCAGTGGGAAATGGTTTTAAACTGAAATTGGGCATGTTTGGGTGGAATATAGGGAAGGGATTTGTTATTATAAGGATGATGAGACACTGAACCAGGTTGTCCAGAGAAGCTGGAAATGCCCTATCATGGGAGTTGTTTGGAGTCAGGTTTTCTGAGGCTTTGAGCAAACTGATAACAAGATCCCAGGTACCAAGTGATAGGACAAGAGGAAATGGCCTCAAGTTGCACCAAGGTAGGTTTGAATTGGATATAAAGAAAAATTTCTTCACTGAAAGTGTGGTCAGGCATTGGAACCAGAGATGTGGTGTGTGCTGGTTTAAATGTAAACCGGCAGGAGAAATGAACCCAACTCACAAAAGACTGCAAGTCAGAACTACAATTTATTAAAAAGATCACAATAAGTACAAGGGTACAGAGGGAAAAGACCATTTGACCCACAGAAACAGGTGTGTAACCCAGCACTCTGGGGCACAAACAGAATGGAACTTGCCAGCCCCTGTGCTGAGCACCACCCAGCCCCCTTGAGTACACAGTAAAAGGAAAAAGGAAAACCTGTTCCTGAGGATGATGGTCCCGGTCTGGTCAAGAGTGGCAGTCACAGTCCTGCTGAGGCTCTGGTCCTCCTCTGGATCCAGCGAGGGAGTGAGTTCAGTCCCAAAACCCCCAGTATATATATGCTTAGGTTCAGGTGGGAGTGCCCAGTACCTCCCCCAGGGTGGGGAGTTTCACAATGGGTGAGTCATGGCATATTTTTGGAAACCCTGATGGCCCATTAGCAGACATGACCCCTCAGGCTGGGTGTGGAAGTGCTAACAGCTCTCCAGAGGGGCTTTACCACACCCGAGTCATTGGTGTGAAGACAGGAAACCTTTCTTATCTCACAGAAGTTCCCAAGCACCCACCCTGTAGCCTGAGGGGTCAGGTGTGCCCCAGGAAGCTGCTGCAAATGATCCATTGTTAACAGTTCATGAGAAAATACATAGAGGGTGTAGAATACACAGTCTTAGCCACACCCACACAGTAACAAACTAGTCCTGGTCACTATAACCAGGACATGGTGGAATTATCTCCCCTGGAAACTTTCAAAAAGCACATGGCACTTGGGGACATGGTTTAGTGGTGAAGATGACAGTGCTGAGTTAACGATCTTAGAAGTTTTTTCAAACCCAAACCATTCTCTGATTCTATAAAAAATACATCAATGCATATTTTTTCATCTGCATGAAAAAGAAATTACAGCATGCACAGAAGAAGTGAGGAAGCAATTGGACATAATAAATGCACATAATAAAACAGACACAAAGATAGCATGCCTATATATAGATATTTCTACTTGATGTTTTCACTTTGTCAGAAGATTGTAATGGTTTCTTAGTCAAAGTTATCCTCTCTTGATTGTGGACACTTGGCTTTTGGCCATCTAATAAATTATTCCTAAAACACTCTCAATTTTCATTCACAATTTCCTGCCTACACTTGTGTCCATTTCTCTCAGAAATTTTCTCAGCTTTGAGAAATGAGCCGCCTTAGCACACAAAGCACATATTTCATGTTTGAGAGTGTCCTTTCTATGACCATAATAAATGTAATCAACACAGGGAAAGACACACCAAGAAGGGAGATGAAAATGGTAAGTCCACAGTATGGATTTCAACTTTGAGTGAAATTTTCAAATGTTTCTAAATCACCTGGAAGAAAATACCTTAGATCTGTTGCAGGAAGAAGTACAGCACAGTTAAAATACCTAAAATTGTATGGACAAGGCTAATTTGGTGTTTTGCTCTTTATATATAACTCACTGATGATAAAAATTAAGTTCAAATTTTAGTGGGTTTTAAGGAAGGTACAACTGGAATGTATTTGTCACATCTTAAAATCAGTAAATGTGGTTTTTCTGATGTTTAGGGTGTGCAAAAGCATGCAAGAAATCATTAGGAAAGTGAAAATTGAGTGAAATTAAGCTTTGAACAGTGAGAAACATTTTTTAAATGCCCAAGTCCCATTGCCTCTCACTGCGCTCTGGCATTCAAGAAATCTTACAGAAAAGTCAGGCTTGTCACTGATATTTTCAGATATCAGCTGGGGGTTCAGTGTAAGAGTCACTCACAGATTAACTTGTTCTGCTTCTCTGTTTGCTGACAAAGAGCTCTGGACAAACTCCCTTGTTTGAATTGACAAAATACTCAGCAGTGTATGCAAATGAGTCATTATCATATTATTAATATTTTCCTCAAGGTCATTTGAATGGAAATTATTCATGCAGAGTATCAGCAAATTACAGTGAAGATGAGTCTCTGAAGTCTTCTGTGTCTTCTTTCATTCCCCAAAATTTGCTATCCATGTAGCACACACCAGTGACCACTGGAAAAAATCAAGGAGCCCGTTGGTTTTCATTGTGAAAAAGTTGATGGTTTTTTCCCCCCTGTATTTCTAAATGATTTCTTGGCAACATCAAGAGATTTGATCTTTGCGACACTTTGCTTTTAGTTGGATAAAGTGGTGCTGTTTCTGCAGGAATGGGACTCAATTTGGATTAAAGGCTCCTCCTGCTAAAAGGGATACAATGGAGTAATCCTGATCGCACAGACCCAGAAAATCATACCCCAGAGGGAGAGACAACACCACAGCAACCAAGTCTCTATCTAGGCTGGATTTATACTTTAAGTCAACTAAGAGTTGTACCATTTATTAACATAGTCAAGTAGATTTCTTCACATCTATTAGAGGTGGAATGATATCTCCATAGGGTGATTCACCCCACCATCAGCTTGGAGTGGGGATCAGATGTGGGGAGAGAGGAAGATGAATCACTTCCGTAAGTGCTGATCTTGTTCTCTTGAGTGAGGAAGAAGCCAAGACCAGTGAGCTCAGTGGGTCCCTGCTTTGTAGGTAGCTGTGATAAAGCCAAGCCTAATCACAGGTTGTCTGCAGATACCTGACACATCTGTTATTAAATTGGTCACAGCACATCCAGCTTCTGGGCAGAACTGGTCATGCCCAACATGAAAGATTTGGTGTGTTATTGTTGGAGCCCTTGAAGTGGAAAAAGGCAATTTTAGCACCCACAAATATTTCCATGACTTTCCTGTCCCAGTGATCCACAGAGCATCAGCCATTCCTCCCAGTTTTGTGTCTCCTTTAAATGTATCTTCTTTTAAGTCCTTTCATTGCACCTCAGCCTACTTACACAGATATTTGTGTTTTGATTTTTCTCTCCCAAATACGAGCTCTGTCTCAGTGCTTCTTTGTTGTCCGGCAGCCTCTGCAACTCTGGGTCAGCTCTAAATCACCACTGATGTGTTCTAGACTGAGTCATCTAAGACTGCACATTTAAGCCTGTGAGTTTTTCCCTTCTCATGAGTTTGGAGACTATTTGCCAATTCAAGTGAAATTTGACAGAAGGTAAATATGAAACTCTCACAAGTTTGGGTGAAAATTGATGGACTTCCAGGTAGAGAAGAGAGTCAGAATTACTGAATCCACTGGGAGTTTGATCCTGACTATTAATAGACACCAAAGTATGAGTTCCCTCCTGTTCCCCTCTGGTGGGCATTCAGAAAATGTCCTTCAGTCTGACATCCAATAGGATTTTAGCTATTGCCCTTGGACACTGAGAGATGCAGTAGAAATTTGGTTTTAACCTTTCCCATGTCCATGCAACCAGCAACTTCCTCTTCATCTAAAGTTTTGAGCTTGCTAACTTATGAATTCCACTTCTTTCTTTGGGGGGAAATCATGGAATGCTTTGAGTTGGAAGGGACCTTAAGGATCATTTACTTCCAACCCTTCAGAATCATAACTCTTGCCCTGTGGACCACAGAGCCTGAAGCTCTACTGGCAAAGCACTGCCCTGTCCTCTCATGCCACTGACAATCTAATCCAACACTCATCAGCTTTGGATCTCAAATCTATAGGTTTGATTCCTTGCCACTGCTACAAAATTGAGTATATTTGATGGTGGCCAACCTGAAGTCCTGATGGCCATTGATTTATTTACATACCTCATTCATAGTGGGCAATTCACTTGCCCATTTTCTCACGTGTTCACAGTTTTCTATTTAATTTCTCACTGTCTCCCTCACCAGAGAGATGAGCAGCATTTACTTTCATTGTTGTGTTTGACATTTAGGTTTTGCTGGAATTAACTTTGATTCTATCACCCTGTATTGCTTCTTTCAGTTCTTCCCACCATGGAAGTAGATTAGTCTGAGCTGATCTGGCCTGTAGGTGAACCAGACACTTTTAAAACCCACTGACTCTTTTCCTGTCTGAAAATCTACTATATTAATATTTTAAAACTTTGTGATCAATTAATATATTATAATGCTTTTGAAGGGGGGAAAATAAAATCAGTTATTCCATGAAGAGAAGGAAAGAACTAATCATTTTGAGGTGAAAAAGGTACATTAGCTTAACTGAATTTGTTTATATTCAAGCCATAAGCTCAAAAATCAAGGAAT
Organism: Scytalopus superciliaris; assembly: GCA_013400415.1. Taxonomy (NCBI): domain Eukaryota; kingdom Metazoa; phylum Chordata; class Aves; order Passeriformes; family Rhinocryptidae; genus Scytalopus; species Scytalopus superciliaris. The sequence continues at coordinate 112,431 of VXBX01006909.1, forward strand.
ATTTTAAAACAGGCATGACTTCTGGATTTATTATAGGATTTAGAAGTGGATGGGGATTATGTCACCTTAATTCAATGTTTTCAATTTCTGTGGCTGGGGAAAAATTTAACCCACAAAGGCTCTGATGGGACAAGAACTCAGTTTCCTAAACAACCAGCATGGTTTGGTGACTGGTTTGTAGAGCTCTAGACTTGAGCTCAATGATATGTTCAACTCCTGACTGACTGTAAGGAATTCAGCTGACTTTCAAGCCCCAAAATTGAAATACTGTACTTCTTTTGGAGCCAAAACTATCGTATGGTGCCCCTTGAAGAATTTATTTCTTTTAAAATGGTCTTGCCAAAAAGAAAGTGGGTGATTTACATGGACTGGGAGTAGCATTTTTTCTGCCCTCTGAACACAGTGCACTGGTATGTTCTGTTTACACAGTTCAAATGATGTTCTAATTGTCTAATAGCTCATCTAATATATTAAAAATAGTTTGCATTGGTGTGGAATGTTCTGACCTCTTGTAGATTAGGCAGAGCTTGTGAGCTCTGGGCTCACAGGTCCCTGCTAACAAGTAAGGTGTCTAAATGTCTATTTTACTACCTTCTTCATACAACAGCCACTTCTGCTGTGTGTGGGACTTCTCCAGCAAAGCTCCCTCCTTTCCCTTTAACATTATGGAAAGGCTGGAATAATTAGATGTTTTCAGCATCTGTTTATATTTCCTCACAGGTGAGACCTCTGTTTAAGGCAAAGCTTCCTATGGTCTTTTGCCCCGAGCTTTGCTGCCTGAGCCTTCTGCTGGCGACAACTCTGATCTGAAAGCATTAAGATCACTTCTCCCCAGATACTCACTGGCTTCTGGTCCATTTAGTCCGCCTGGATGGTTTTCTAGGACTCCATCCAAGGTAGTCTCTGACCTTGCTGGTCCTTTAGTTATCTGTGGTGAGCACGGAGCCCTCCAGAAGGATGTAGTCAGTTCCACAGGCCTTCCTGCAGGATGTGTCAGGTGCACTGAACTCCCCCACGCTCACTTTTTTTTGACAGGGTACGCGTAGAGGGAGGGATGCAGCAGTGACACATTTTTCACAGATGCCTGTGTAAGGCCAAGAATAGGTTCTCACATTCATAAAATCAGCACAGCCTGCCCTCAGGGAGGAGAGGAACTCATTTATTTTGCCTTTTCTTATCATTATTTCATCTGATCTCTCCTTTTTGTCCCTGAGATGGTAATGTGCATTTCAGCTGTGTCTTCCATTCTGGGAATCTCAAAGTACTACACAACATGAGTGACTTCAGCCTCCTACCACTTCAGCAAGGGTTGTTATTTTCCAGTTTCTCTTTCTGTATCACTGGGCTTGCTTGGAGAGCAATACTTTTCTCCACACTGAGAAATGAGCCACATATTTTTAAGGAGAAACAGATATGGAATTAAAAAGAAAATAGGCACAGCGGAGGGAGGAAATACCTCAGCTAATATTGAAAGTACCAATCCAGTTACTGACAGCAGTGCAGCAGCACAAACTCTGCCTGAGCTCATCAAACCTGTGTCCAAAGCCTCACAAATTCACGGGGCAATTTGCTCTGCAATTTTGCTGGGTAGGCCTTTGCCCAAGAGTGGAGAACCAGTGGATACCTTCCAGTAGTTTCAGAGCTTTGGAGGGCTTTTAATGTTGAAACTGTAAAAAGACTGCTCCTCTCCAGTGTATTTTGTGGTGAGAGTGGAGGGATGCACACCCTATGCTGGGTGCTGACTGTCACTGAGGAGTGGTAATATGTTGCATGACAGGACCTGCCTCCCTTTCTGGTTACTGAAGGAGAATTCCACGGTAAAGCCCAGCAGAAAATGAGCAGTATTATTAATCGTAGGGAGTTTCAGTTGTCCCATATGCCAAGCTACACACTGATGGGATTAAGAAGTATTTCAGAGGCTTTTTTTCTGAAACTGCCAGTCAGTGTCTGCACTAGAAATTTAAGGGATCAAGTGGAAAATAAAAAGTGAAAAGGAAGCAACCTTGAGGTTACACTACAACTGGGACACAGTTAGGTGCATTTCCTTGCTTTGAAGCTGAATAAATGTCAATAATGTGTTCATTATTTCGCATGAGTAACAAGTGAATATGGCATTGAGAAGCTCTATCAGGAGCCATCTGCATCAATGGGTTCACTCCTGAAGTCTGACATCTCTAATTTTCTCTTGATGATTTTCACCCATGGCCCTTCATCAGCTTGATTGTAACTGGAATGACACAACATGAGCCTCACCTGCTGTTTCTATCCCTTTAGATCAAGTAAGGGTTTGTGATGGCAGTGAGAGCAACAAGGACTGAAATGAGATCGGCAGTGGCTGAAGGGCGTTTGCTGCTGGAGACCCAACAAAATCCTTTGCCACTGCCAGCAGAGGAGGTTTCTTTCATGCAAGGCATTTCTCTGCTTGTGTCACTTCCCTGCCTGTAAGTTACTGTGTAATTACATCATGGCTGGAAGTATTCATTAAAAAGCTGGAACCATTAGCAGAGGGAAGGCGGCCTCCTTTGTTTTGTGCGAAATTAGACACCAGCGCGAGCCCCAGTTCGAGCTGCATTCATGTTCGTAAATCAAAGTCAAGGATTTCATTAGAGTGTCTGCAGTGTATGTATATAACTCAGCAGCAGAGTGTCTGCTAAGCCCTAATGTGTTGCATTTAATTAACATTTAATTAGAGGGTTTTTTGTGGGAGGTGCGTAAGTATTTGCCAGGCGACTCATAAACATGAATCCACATCTCGCTAGCTGGACATTAGTGTTCAGTTCTTCTAAATAAAGCCTGCAAGTAGAAATCATCTTCTCCATCCAAGCAGATGCAGTCCCACGATGCCTCAAGATTCATAAGTGACTTCATATTTCACAGAATTTAGTTTGGTATTGGATTTTTCCTCTGGTTTTCTTGACATCTACATGTGTTGTATTTTAATGATTATACTTACTCCACTCTTACTCATTTGGGTGATGAGTAGTTGGGTCATACTGGAATAAATTATATGGGTTTTTTTTGAAAAGTATAATTTCAGGAAAAAAATTCTTACCTCTCAGATCTTTGAGTCTGGAAGCTCTTAAGGCGCTGTGGCAGATGCCAAACAGTTCAGGCAACACAGTCACTCCATGTGGTGATAATTGTGATAATTTTTCCCAGTAAAATTGTTATTGACAGGTATTTGGTGGCCTTTTTGCAGACCAGATGACAGAGGGATGAACTCTGATTTTTAACTGATGTCTGCATAGACAGTTCTGTGTTCAAAATAGGAAGCCAGATGATCACTCAAGGTCTTCCTTGGGGTTGTTGAAGTGAATTCTTCAGGCTTCTTCAGAACGATAAAGAACACTCAGACTAGATACCTTCTCCAAATAACCTTTCATAAAAGAAAAGCATCTGATCTAGGATGGATATTTGTAACATAGGTATCTCCATCTGAGCAAGCCATGCCAGATTTCTTTGCTGAGCCAAGTTCAGGTCATGATTTATCTAACAAAAGAGTTAGGAATCCACCCAAGTATGAGCAGACCTGTGGCATTACTTCTACTGACTCATTTGACAAGACCTCCACTACTATAGGAAGCCAGAAAACCTATGCAGCTATAGACACATGAAGGCAGATAAAGTGAACCCCATCTCTAATTTCTCACCATCATCTCTACTGGGAGACTGTGGAGATCTGCTGACTCAGGTCAACAGAGGGTGGGGAGGCCCTGGCACAGGTTGCCCAGAGCAGCTGTGACTGCCCCATCCCTGGAAGTGTCCAAGGCCAACTGGACAGGGCTTGGAGCAACCTGGTCTAGTGGAAGGTGCCCCTGCCCATGGTAAGGGAGTTTGGAACGAGATGATCTTGAAGGTGCCTTCCAACCCAAACCATTCTATGATTCCATGATCCAGGTAAATACCCAAAGCTGGGGGATATGAATACCCTCCCCTCAGATATGCTGACACAACTGAAACTAAAATAGCGATCTGGACCATGGACAACCTTCTCTCCAAAGACTCTCAATTTGGGTGACATATTTCTATCCCAACTTTCTGCTGCTCTCACAGGCTGACTGAGCATAACTGTGAGCTATATCTAGACTATCTCAGGGCAGAGATGTGCCCAGTGTTGCATTTGGAACAGAAACACAGCACAGAGCTGTGAACTCATGGGCTCATTGCTGCGGTCATGGCTGCAGGGGCTCCTAGAAAATTACAGCCAACCCACTTCATTTCTCCCACAGCTTCATTTCTGAGGGAGGTTTCACCTCATCCTTGTCCTAGATGGCTTTTACCCCACGCTGTGAATCAGCCCCCGCTGTGCTCACCCTCTGGTTGATGGGAGAAGTGACCTGTTTGGAGTTGCTGTCCTTTTCAGAGCACTGCTGTGGTGGGGACAGTCTAACCAACATGACAGATATGCTCTTCCTGAACTAAACACGTCTTCTGGCTGAAAATAAAAGGAGAGAAGGAAGAGAAAGAGGCTTGGTTGGTTATTTCTTTTTCCCCACCTGACCAGCTGCCCAATGCTTTGCATTATGAAAAGCTGTTGAGGAGGGCTCAGCTCATTACTTCTCATTTCTGTGGATGCTTCTGTGAGAAATGATCTCTCTGATCCTCTGCAGGATGTCTGGCTTTTCCCCTGGTATCCTGTTCCTGAATTGGTTTTGTTTCATCCCCAATTCAGAGTGCCAGAGTAATGCTGGGCATTCAAGGGAAAGAAAAACAGGAGAGAAAACAAATCCTTTCTTTCCAAGTAGAGAGCTGAATTTTTTTTTTTTCTCTGCCATCACACTGTAAATCCAGTGCAATTCTAGTACAGTGGAGGTTGTGTTATATAAAAAAAGGGCAGAGGAGGAGTGTAGTGATGTACAGAGTAGTTTCCTACCTGGGTTAGAGGGTCTAATTGAAGGACACATCTCAGCTGGCACAATTTGTGTAGCTCCCTTGAAGGTAATGGAAGTCAATGCTAAATCACACCCCATATGGACTAAAGGACCACGGAGTCAAAGGGTTTCTAAATGATGCAGTTCAATGAGGTGAAGTGATAGAGGTGTCTGGCAGGAGTTTGGAGAAAGCTACGAGTTGTAATAAGCTCTCCATACTCTTTATCAAGGCTTCTCCCTCCTCCCAGGGATAAATTGCATCTCTTCAGATTGCCTGAGCCTTCCACTCTGCTTGGACTTTGTGCAATCCAATCTTGTGAGGACAATTCAGGTCAGGTCCCCCCAGACCCACAGGGTGAAGCTGAGTTACACCAGTATCAGGTTGGGCTCTCCTGGTTTGATATTTGTGGGCTTCTCTTGGGAATCAGAAGCAGAAGGAGGAGGACAAGGAGGTAAAATCAAGAAAATAGCAAGAGTTTGATTCGTTTTGGAGATCTCTAAGTTGCCACTGATCAAATCCAAGTCCTTGCCTCATGTGTTAGAATAGATTGCTTCCATCAATCTCCAGGAAGACTTCAAGTTGAACTTCCCCATTTTATGTGTCTTTGTCCTTTCAGAACTGGGACACATGCATTTTTCAAAGTTAGTTTTGTACATCTTCCTTCTTTCAGCTTCCTCCCACAACCTGTAGGAGAAGGCGCAGCTACAGGTGCTGAGTTAATTTTCAAAGGCAGCACAGCAGGGTTGTCTTTTTGTTCTCTGCACTTTGTGTCTCCCAGTTTATTTTCCAGATCAATAGAAAGTCATCTTTCTCTTTATTGTTTCATATTAATACTTGACCTACAGATAAGAAGGAAAACATGACAAGAATACAAGGGAGGGAAACGTGAAGCCAGAAGTGGCATTTGAGGAGTGTTCAGCTTCCACAACAGCTGCTTTCCCTGGGTTTAGACATGATTCCTTCCACAAGGAAAGTATTAAACATTTAAATTGAGTACATTTTATGGTTCTTGTGGGATCAAGAATGGGGAAAGGCAGACTGTCACAGTTTGTTGTGTGATAACTTCTCAGAGCAGCAAGTCTCTGCCACACTAATCTTGCTCTGTCAGCACGACTTGGCTTATTATCAGAGTTTACATTCATATCACTCTGCACTTCACTGTTCACTGTATTTCCACAGGTGTCCTGCAGATCTCCCAGGGTGAGCTTGTGGATCACATGGAATTGAGATCACAAAACTGGGATCACTGTAACAGAATATTTGACACAAACTGCCCAAAGGTGGAGACATGAAATGGACACTGAGAGCAATGGGACTGGGAATGTGCAGCCACACTGATGCCCATGTTCACATTCGATTCCTGCATCCCTTATCTCTACATCTAACTTTTAAATCTAAATCTAATCTCAGTCAATCTTGCAGTTGCCTCTGTCCACAGGAGCAATCAATGCCTGTGATCCATGCAGCAGGGGAAAACCTTACTTGGAATGATTTTCTAGAGGAAAACAGTATTTTTTTTTTTCCAATTTTCAACATTTAAATTTTCATGTGACAATTTCTTACACTTATTTTTGCATGGGGTTTGTCTATCAGCAAAAACTGAGGCGATGATTCTTGCTTGCCAACCCCCACAATGTTTGTCATTTTTAACCTTTGCCTTCAGGCAGGTTGTTGGACTGCAGGAGCCAACCCAAGAGTGGGAGGAGAAGGCAGGTAAGCAGGTATTCAGCCATGTGGGCAGGCAGCTGATGAACTAACATACCCCCTGCCAAAATGGAGTAGCTTTGTAAACTCTTAAAAAAAGAAAATGGAAAAGAAAATGAAAAAAAAAAGAAAGGAAAAAAGGAAAAGGAAAAGAAAAAGGAAAAGGAAAAGGAAAAGGAAAAGGAAAAGGAAAAGGAAAAGGAAAAGGAAAAGGAAAGAAAAATAAGAAAAAGGAAGAGGAAAAGGAAAAAAGCAGTTTGGCCTGGGGCACAATTATTTACTAATCTGCAAGATGAAGTATCTTTCTGGAGAAGGGATTTCCAACTTTCTGTGGCTCCACCTGCATTGTGCAACACGTGCTGTGCCTCCCTCCTTGTGTCCTCTCCATCCTACGTGGGTTATTCATCGCCCCACTTGCACTTCAGCCTGGAATTTAAACCTCTTGCTTCATTTCTGGCTTCAATCCTGGCCCCCAAACCCTTTGATGCTGCTATGGGGCAGACAGAAGTTGTTTTCCAGACTCTTAGCAGGCTCAGAAGAGCTTTAATATGGATTTCACATTGGCTTTTTAGTTATATTTTACTTTGGACCGTGGTCATCCATCCAAAGAAACTGATTTTGCTCCAGTCCTTCTGGCCAACATAAAGCAGAACTGCCACAGAATGGTCCAACATCACCCCAAGGAAAGGGGCTGAGTACAGGAATTACTTTTCCCAGTTTGACCTGTGATTTACCTGCAAAAGGCTCGACTTCAATTTCTTTGCATCATCCTGAGAAACAGCAAGGTAAAATCCACCCCAGGCTTATGCTTTGCTTTAGCCCCTGATCAATCTTAACAGCCACTTATTGCTCCATATTTTACCAAGGAAAAAGAGATTAGGCCTTAATTATTTCCTCACGTGCCTTTGAGAGCTGCAGGAATAAGGGAAACAGAGGGTCAGTACAAATAATCAGTAAAATAAAAATTGAAACATCAATTTTCCCTTCTGTGATTTTATAACTGAAATACTCTGTCCTTTTTGGGCTTCATGATGGTCACACAGCTTGATTTGCCTGCATGATGGGTGAACAAAGAGGGTGAAGTGGGTTACCCTGCTTTTGGGAAGTGATGTCCAGAGGTGACTGACTGTCTCTGCTGACTGTTGTATACACCTGCCTTACAGCAGATGCCTAATTTTTGGCATTAGCTGTGAAATCTGCTCTTAAAACTGAATTTCACTTTTTTTTTTTTTTCAGCACGTAAGTCATCACTGAAAAGAAGTTTTTAATCCACTACCTTGATAGCTCTTTACAGGGCAACTGGGAAGTCCCAGCCACCCCCAAGTTTTCCAGAAGCATCTTGAATTATTACTGTGAATTTATCAGAGTGTTCAGCTGTTCCAGATTTACTGCCATATGTTGGCCTTTAGCGTAACTCCCCCCGCCCCCCACATTGTTAGCAGCCTCAGGTGTGCAGAATGGCTCCATGAATCCGTGAATGTGATAAATGTTATCCATTACTGGCAGGATTGTTTCATGTCTCATTGCAGTTGGTTTCACTACAGAAGTGCTTCCAGTACAACAGGAGGGCTTTTATTTATTTATCCCAGCAACTTCTAAACCTTCACAATTTCTCTGGCCAGTGCACTTTTCAATAGTTATTGGTTATTAAAAAAAGTTGTACAATGTTGTTTTTCAAATGAAATCCCTTATTTGCTCTCCTCAGGGATCTGTCCAAGAAGGTGACTTGTGATGTGTGCTCAAAGTTCTTGAATTTGGCCAAGTGGATGCGGAGCACGAGAGCAGAGAAAGCTCCTGATTCTTCAGCTCCTGTGCCACATGGTGCCCTAGAGAAGCACCAAGTGCAGAGAATGACCTTTGAAGGGTTGGGGTAGTTTCTAGAGATGGCAGAACTCATGCAAGAGACTGATAACTATTAATTTTCAGTGTCCTTCAGCCTTCCCTGCTTTAGTTAATGCATCAGTGTATTGTCAACTGTCTCATCCTTGTGTGAGTTGTTTCAAAATCCACCAGCCACTGCTTCTGTTTGAAAATCACTGTACTGTGAGGCGAGAGCATCTTTCTGATTTCAAAAGTTGCCCTGAAACTCCAAAAGCCCTTTGTGACAAAAGTAAACATGTTTTAAATGCAGGTAAATGCCATCTCTGTCGGAGAGGAGAGGAGAGG
>VXBX01006909.1:121298-134734 GCA_013400415.1 Scytalopus superciliaris
AGGGGAGGGGAGGGGAGGGGAGGGGAGGAATGATAGAATGGTTTGGTTTGGAAGGGACTTTAAAGATCATTTAGTTCCAGTCCATGAGCGGAGACAGCTTGAACCACACCAGGTTGCTCAGGGCTCCATCCAACCTGGCCTTGAACACTTCCAGGGATGAGACACCCACAAGTTGTCTGGACAACCTGTGCCAGGGTCTCACCACTCTCACTGTAAACCATTTTTTCCTAATATCCCATCTAAACCTATTCTGTTTCAGTTTGAAGCCATTCCCCCTTGTCCTGCCACTCCAGGCCCTTGTTAGAAGTCTCTCTCCATCCTTCTTGTAGCTCCTTCAGGTACTGGGAGGCCACAATTTGGTCATTCCTAAACCTCCTCTTTTCCAGGAAGGAAAGAGAACACGGATACCACAATGCTAATTTTGATGCATCCATTTTGCTCCATGTTTGGATAGAGAGATTCCTCTAACTGGGAAGTAGTCCATCCAGGTAAAGCTTTAACTTTGAAAAACTTGGAGGAAGAATTCAAACAAGTGCTTTTTCTGTCATTGTATTATGGATGGAGTTGCACTTTCAGGAACTGGAGCCCTGCTCAGAAGCACCCCAGTTGTCTTTTTGTTCTGTGCAAAATTAATCATTAGTGAGAAAATAATTTTTAAGTGCATTTGTGTTTGTAGATCGCAGTGAGGAATCTCAGCAGTGTCTGCCGTGCAGCTTCAAACTCAGAAGCAGAAGGGTTGTTATGTTGCACGTAATTAATGTTTAATTGGAGGTGACTTGTGAGACAAGTCTGAATATACCAAAATATATATGCCAAACATTTTCACTAGGTTTAAATGTCATTTTTGGTGTAAGGTTGTGCAGTCTACCATGTAAAAATCCCCATCAAAGCTACACCTCTGTGCTCTGCAGGGTTTTTCCACCCTTTTTCCACCTTTCCCTGACTTTTAAGCAATCTTAAGTGATATGATAACTCTTCAAAAGACTTAATGATCTCCATGTGACTTCTCCTTGTCCTAATCATATTTACTCTGGATTTACACCTACCTGAAATAACAAGGAAGCCAAAAGGCTGTGTGGGAGAGATGTGAAGACATTGGTGTCCTGTAAAGAAAAATACCTAAGAAAGTTTGGTGAGGAAGCTGGTGATGAACCCATAAATCACAGTGTTATATGATTTGGGTTGGAAGGGACCTTAAAGATAATCTAGTTCCAAAGCCCAAACCTTAAATATTAATGGTCTTTCTACAGGTTCATTCATGGCTGATTTAGACATGTTGCCCTTCTCTATGGATTTGCTTGTTCATTTAATTTTATCTTCAAAGCTGAAGGAGCCATCAGGTGTCTACTAAGGGTTGGAAGAATTTCCCTCATATTGACAAGGATATTGCAGGGGCTCATCCAATCCCTGTCTGATGAACTCTATAGAGACAAACCCAAAGAGCTGGAGGTTCTGCTCTAGGACTTGTCTGAGCTTCATGTTATTTTCACTTCATAGTGTCTGGTAGACACCACGATGCTGAGGGTGCTCCTGAGTTCAGCAAAGCAAATGATGCTTTTATTGGATTAGCGAAGTTGTTGTAGGTGTTGGGATTGCATATGGCTGAGAAATCACATCTTACCTGCTTCAGTTTTCCCAGCCATCTCATTTCTGTGCAGAATTTCTGTCTGCCACTGGTTTTGGGTGTTGCTTTGTTTTGCTAAACATCTGGTCTGTCCCACATCTAAGTGGGCCACCCTCCATTCTAGGGGAAAAAACCTGAATCAGAAGAGGGCGCTGCATTCACCCAGTGTGAAACATCTCTGTCCTCATTTCAGTTTGCAGGCGTCACTTAGAGAGGTCTCTTTGAAAATGTCTGGACATGTATCGCTCCGTTTCCTCCTCTCTTCCTTGAACAACAAGGATTCACAACCATTGCCATCACATTTTCTGCCATTCAGTGGGCACTGAGGCTCTGCCTACATGAGTCCTTCTGCAGAACGATGGGGAGAGAAGCTGCTGTGTTTTCTGTCAGATGGAGTTTAGTAAGTAAGTGTAAATAAGGCTTACGGACCTGTCCACAAGTTTAAAAGGATCCAGCCAGAAAGAGCAAGCTGGCAGGGCGAGGTCTGCTCAGCAGCACCACCCTGACCAGTGAGTGTTTGTTTGTTTTTTCTTTCCTTTAGAGTGACTGAAGCAAAAACTGCTGGAAGAAAATGTGCATAAAAGTCCAGGAAATGACCTGGAAGTGAAAAAGCAAGAAGAAAGGCTCTGAAACTGCTGGATCTCAATCATGGACTGGGCAGCTTTCTTTACTCGTACATTTTCTTTTATCTGTGTGTAAGGTGCTATTACTTTTGTTTGCAGAAGAGCACGGAAGTTCATCTGACACTCAGGTCCATTCTGTGACATGTTTTCTCATAAACGACTGACAGTGGACTTCTTTTCTATTGCAGAAAGGGCTCCCAGAAATGGTTTGATATAAAATCCTCCATCCAAAAATTTTCCATGAAGCCTTTTGGAAGGATGTGAGAGATCACTCTGGACATGTGCTGGATCAGAGGGGCTTTGATCCATGATCCCAGCTGATCTAAAACCTGAACCTATCCCCATGGGTACAGTGTTATCCAGCAAACAACATACAAAAATGCCTTTATATGGTGCTTAAATAATAATGAAGGATATATTATGGCCCTCTTTGACCTCTCAATAGGCAGGGACTTCTTTGAATAGACTAAATATTTGTCATAGTGAGTCTGCATTGAATTCCAGTGTGTCTGATATAGCTGGGACTGTAGAGGTTAACAGATACTCTCATTAAAATTCAGTCCTTTAAACTGAAATATCCTGAAATCTGCTGTGCTTCACACCACATGAAAGTGGGTGTAACAGCAATGAAATAAGCTGGAGTTCTTCTCTGCTTAAAGTGTCAGGCAATTTGCAATGCAACATGCAATATTTTGGTGTGAAAACATCAACTGGCCTTTCCCAATGCAAACTGGGCACAGATTTAAATTTACACTGGCAAAAGACCTGGTCTTGAGAGTTCAATAGATTCGGGGCAATGGCCAAGGACCCCAGTGCTCTTAAGAGTGACAGAAACATCAGTCAGGGCAAAAACAAGCTTTGAGCATCCCTTTGCAACACAGTTGCTTGGTTCTGCCAGCCCCATGTATGTCTATTTATAATTGTAACTTTCCTCAGTTAATCATGTTAAAAATGGCATTTGTACCTCTGGGAACTGTATCTGATGTAACAATCTTTGCAAAATTGTTAATCCCAGATGTGAATCCCCAAGTAACCTGATTACAACACTGGCAGCACGAAATAAGCTCAAACCTTCCATTAATCGCTGCACAAACCACAGAAAATTCTGAGCTGAATTTAGATATATAAGAACATTCCTGGTACTTCAGGGAATAATACACAGACAGCTTCAGACATCATGTGAGTGGGTAGCTGCTGAACACAGAAGCCATCCACTAGTTGGTGGTAATTCGTGAACCAGAAGCTCCTCTTCATTTTCTCATTTACTCATATGGAAGTAGTTCATGCAGAAGTAGTGGGGCTGGAAAATTGGAATATGTTAAAAAGAAACAACAGTCAAGGAATATTTTGCCCATGGTTGTCTTGCCTTTCCCACCCAAATGCTGCCCAGACAGGTCCTGCTGTCATGGCACTGTGGATCAGCAACCAGGGCTCAGCATTTTCACTGGGGCTTTGTTCAAGAAATTAAAGTGATTGGAGATGTGAACTGAAACAACAACCCGACTGCAGAAACCCCAGTAATGCAAAGGACCATGTGGAGAAACTGAAATGGCTGTTAGATACCTGGACATTACAATTTGTTCCAGCCTTGACATTCTCCAGTCCACCTTGGCAGGGAACAAGAGAGCATTTTGTGAGGGGAAAAAAAACAACTGAAATAAAAACCAAAACATGAGAAGTTTTACTTTACATCTCACAGGGGAAAAAAAAACAAAAACAAAAACCACCAGAAAACCAACAAACAAAACAAAACAAAAACCACCCACAAACAAAACAAAACAAAAAATCCAGGAAAAAAATCCCAGCAAAACCCCCACATAAATATGTTTGATTTTTAAAGGGTCCTTGTTGCCAAAACGTCTTCCTGTGAAGTAACAAGGACAGGCAGACCTCTCTGGTTCATACATGAACCCATGTCCATCTACCTGCAGATCCTCTTTCTGACCAAATACTCTGAGTCCCACCCCTGACTTGGTCTATGCCAGCCCTGGCACAGACTGGGAGACGTCAGGACTCAGGAGTAAACTGGGGAGTTCAGTTATTGAATAGGGCAGAAAGCCTTCTACAATCTCGCTGGGTGACACCCTGGCACAGGTTGCCCAGAGAAGCTGTGGCTGCCCCATCTCTGGAAGTGTCCAAGGCCAGGTCAGATGGGGTTTGGAGCAACCTGGTCTAGTGGAAGGTGTCCCTGCCCATGGCAAAGAGTGGCAATGAGATGATCTCTAAGGTTCCTTCCAACCCATTCTATGATTCTACAGCTTTCTTCTTGGCAGACAACCCACCTGTTGGCTTCCAAAACAAGTCATGCAGTAGTTCAGGTAATACCTCCCTCCAAGGACTTCTCCCAGGTAGGAGTACGGATGGGGCTGCAGCATGGGTCTTTCCCTGGGAATGGTGAATTTGGAAGTGGAGCTGTAAGCAGTGAAGCAGCACAAAGGCATCTGGGTGGAGCCATCAGCAACATACAGGAGTTGCTTTCCATCTGTTCATTTTTCAGGAAACCGCGCTGCATCCTTGACTATCTGTCCCTGCTGGTCCTCATTACATGCTGCTCATTTGCTTTGGAGACAAAATAGCAGTTTCTTAATGCTCCATCTCCCCTCCTCCCCTTTTCTGCTGCATGTGTCTGAAATTAAAGTCAGATTTTAGATCACAAGATGATTTATTACCATTTTTCTAATGGTCAGCCTCCCCCTCATTAAACAGATGATTTACCTGCAGCTTCAGTCCTCAGGGAATTAAAGTCTCATGTGCTGAACGGATATGAGGGTCTTTCTTGGAAGTTGGTGGGTGGTGGAAAAGTCCCGGGCTTGTACAATTTAAGACTCAACATGCACATCACTTAAGGGAATTTTCACCTTTTCCAAAGGTATTATGGGCTGTCTCCACCAGTAGCCATTTGCTCAGTGCAGGGCTAAAACCTCACTGTGGTCCATCCCTGGCAGCGTTTAAAAGAGGTGTGCCTGTGGCACTTGGGGACATGGTTTACTGGTGGCCTTGGCAGTATTGGATTAATGGTTGTATTCAATGATCTCAAACATCTTTTCCAACCCAAATGATTCCATGACTGCCTTGCTACCAAATTCATGCCCTTTGCAGAAGGCTGCATCCAAATTGCACTTCAGAGACCAGGACTGCAAAATAACCAGAGAGCTCAGTGGGCTGCCTGCTGAGAGATTGCTTGGCTTTGTCCATGACCCAAATACTCTGGAAGATGAGGGAAACCAAGGCAAAGGAGAAAAATAGTACATATATACTCAGTGCAATGGAAATGCTTATAGAATTATAAAATTATAGAATCATTAAGGTTAGAGAAGACCTCTGAGATCTCCTCCACCTACCAAATCCAAGTAAATGGGAAATTATCCCCGTGGTGAGTTTAAAAGCATGCTCATTATTCCCATGACAAATAGTTGAGTGTGATTCAGAGCACAACAGGCATTTCCACCATCCTGAGGCAAATACAAATACACAGCTCTGTGAGGTGAGGCAGGATGGAAATAAGTGTTAATAGTTCTGCTCTGTCACAGTCCAGGGCACCAGCTTGGGACCAAAGTGAGCAGCCCCCACCAAATTAATGCACAGTTCAGTGCCTTTTGTGAGGACTCCTCCTGGACTGTTGTGGCTCCAGCTTGTCCTGGGGAAATATTGCCAGCGGATCAGATGGAGTAAAGAGCAGCTGGTGTGAAAAGCTTGGCTTTGAGAAATGGAAACAGAAACGTGTCAAACACATTTGGGAGTTCAGTCCCTGGGCTGGAAAATGAGATTGAAAGAGGAGACACAAATAACCTTTGCTTTAAGCTGTCCTTGCTGCTGCTGGAATCTCCTGATGCTGGAATCTCCTGCTGCTTCTATTAAACAGACTTTGATGAGCCTTGGAGCTGTGGAAAGGTGTTTCCATAGTGGGCACAGTGGGTTCTGTGCAATATCACTCTTGCCTTGAGGGCTTGGTGCTTGTTTTTGTTATTTCTGCTGTCTTTCCCCATTTTCTCTTTGTCTAATATAGGAGGCACCTTTCCAAATATCTTTAAGATGAGATCAAGCGGAATATGGATGGTTTTTGCAGCTGCATTTTCCTCCTTCACAGACAGCTTTGTGTTACAAGTTAAATTCAGTGCAGAGGGCTGAGTTTTGTCAAGGGAATGGAAAAGGTTCCTCGAGATATACCCTCAGACATACTGTGGATGAGCCAGAGTTGTCTTCTGCCATCTCACCCAACCCATGCTCATCATCTGAACCAATAAACTCTTTTCCGGGGCGTGGGAACTTTGGTGCAGGTGTTGAGATAAATCAGGATCAGTTCTACCTGCAACTACTGGCCCGTGTTGGATGGAAAGAGTTGTGCAACTCTGGTGTGGGTTTGTACAAAATGCCTGTGGTGGATGTCTGTCCATCTGTGTCTGTCTCAGATCCTCATTGTAGTGATGTAGGAGTGACTGGGTGATCTCTCTCCTCAGCAAATTTGAGGGAATTTCATGGGAGATGGAAGGAAAAACATAAAGAGAGGATTTATTAATGCCTATGAGTAAGGAATGAGATCAGGAGAGGCCTTGCAGAAGCCTGTCAGCTGGAAGGGGCTTTCCTTGACATCTTTCTGCATCAATTCTTCTCAGCATTCAACTTTGTTGGCCTTTCAATATCTGCATAAAGTTTAGTGTTACATGAAATGATGCTCCACATCCAGAAAACCAAAGCAAAAGGCAACCCAAAGCAACCCATCAGCAGAGACAAAGGTAATGAAATCAGACAGTTTTGTTCTCGTGTCTCACAGACCATTTTGAAAAAAAAAAATCCTGTTTGTATAAATACCACCAAACTTTCCAAATCTTTAACGGAAAAGAAAACTGATATCAATTATGTGTTTAGTAATCCTCTCAAAAGATAATAACAACAGGCTTAGTGACGTCAGGCCTATCTGCTGGAGTGAAAAGACATTAAAAAGCAATCCCAAACAAGAGCAGATCTCTACCTAATGCTCTGTTCACTGGGACAGAGGAAGGCAGATTATTTTGCTTCAAGGGTTTGCTCTGAGCCAGCAGCGCAAGGGAGGATAAACTGAAGGGAGGTTTTGGTTAAAACACCGGTGAAATGTGAACCTCAACGCTCACCAAATGCATTTTTCAACTAAATACTTGTTGCAGGCAAAAGAAAAATCTCACATCACGCAACTGTCGGTGCGTGGTTGTTCTCAGAGTTTGATTTCCCCTCCTGAATGTAGAGTTAATCAGCAAAATTTGCATTGTTCTGCTTCCTCTCCCTCACTGTGAAAATCGATGTTTTCAGCCTGAGGATAAGGAATAGCAAATGCCACATATGCTTATGCAGGATCCGTGTGCTCTTCAGCTCTCCTAATGAGAAGTAGGATGTATCTAGAATCAGGTTGAAGAGGATCCAAAACCAGGGAGTGTAAACACGCAACGTCAAACACGTAGGAATAATAATGATGTAATTGGGAAAAAAAATAAATCGCAGGAAATGGAGTGTTTATTCACAAAAGCAAAATATTTGTAAATCAATTTTTAGTGACATAAGCAATGTCAGTATCAGAAAAAAAAGTCTTTCATATTTGTGTGATTAAATAAATATATCAGCATGCATAGTGAGCTGGGAGACTTATTGAGTCTCAGCTTTATGAGAAATTCAGTAGTTCTGATATTTTTTTTCATTGCAATCTGAAATATAACTCTACGCTTTGATTTTTTTTGCCTCTCGTGCATTTAAAAAAGCTTCACGTTTTTTTGGTCAATGAGAATATATCACTAAAACTGTTTCAACATTTATTTTTGTTTGACTTCTAGTATTTCATTTTTACTAGATAAAGCTGTGGAATATGGAATTAAAATAAGAAAATGAATATAAAATTAAACGTGAACATAAATGCGGAATAAAAGAGAACATAATAAATAAGCTTCTAACATAAAATAAATCAGAATAAACAATGTATCCTAAATATATATTTCAAATGGAATAACTCTAACAACTAAATGTTAAAATATATTATGGAAAAGCTGTTTTTAAGCAATGTTGACCTGAAATCAGTGCATTCCTCAGGAAGATTGAGATTTCGATGACTTTGCAAATCATGATGGAAAATGTTTTGCCAAAACCCTGTAAAACCAAGCTAATATATTTTGAAAAGCATATGTTAAGAAGCAGTTTCAGATGACATACTTGGGCCAAATGGATAACAAGACTATTTCCAGCTAATTTCAGATGGGAAAGCAGATGGGGCTGTTTCTCACTGTTAGACTTCTGTGGTCACAGTCTCTCAAGGGCTGAACTTGAACATCTGAGTCCTTGTAATTATTATTATTATCATCATGACTCAAAATATTGTGGCCAGGTCTGCAATCCTGACTTATATCCTACTGTGCAAAGCGCAGGAGGATTTTACTACTGCCTGAAACATCTGTAGCCCATTAGAACTTCAGGTGCCATGTATGTGGTGCATCTCACAGGTTTAAGGTGGGGTTCACTTGAAAATACATAGAAGTTTTGCACCCCTTGGAAATTCCCAGGGTGTCCAAGGGATCTGAAGAGGGCTGGCAGAGATGCCATAGGACCTCACAGGTGATCTGTGCTCTTCTGGACTGTCATCAGGTGCCATCAGTGTTGGAAGTGTCAATACACACATATATAAGGGCAACTAAGTCCTGTATTATGTACTCTGAATGTGGGTCTCTATAAGAGTGAGATGTCAAGGCTCTGCATACAGGGAGTCATACAGACAGCAGGGAGCCTGGAAGCTCAAGTGTTATGGACATCTGTGCTAGGAACAATTTGTCCCCAAATTCCAAGTCCCTGATGAGGAACATGAGATGACTTACTCACACTGAAACATTGAACGGTTTGGGTTAGAAGGAACCTTCAAAGACCATTTTAGTCCACTCCCATGACATAAGTAGGGACACCTTCCACTAGACCAGGTTGATCCAAGCCCCATCCAACCTTGCCTTGAACACTTCCAGGGATGGGGCAGCCACAGCTTCTCTGGGCAACTTGGTCTAGTGCCTCACCACCCTCACAGTGTAGAAATTTATTCCTAATAACTAATCTAAAGCCACCCTCTTTCAGAAGGCATTACCCCTTGAAATATCTTTGCATGCTTGTGTGCAAAGTCCCTTTCCAGCACTCCTGGAGCCCCTTTAGGTACTGGAAGGGGCTATAGCATCTCCCCAGAGCCTTCTCTTCTACAGGCTGAACAGCCCTCTCAGTCTGTCTTCACAGGAAAGGTCTCACATCCCTCTATCATCTCCATAGCCTCATCTGGACTCACTCAAGCTCCATGTTCTTCTTATGTTGGGGGTCCCACAGCTGGCTGAAGTTGTCCAGGTGGGATCTCATGAGGGCAGAGTAGAAGGGCAGAATCACCTCCCTTGACCTGCTTTTGATGCAGCCCAGGATACAATTGTCTTTCTGGGCTGCAACCAGGTATTGGAAGCCATGTCTAGTCCTTCACCCACCAGTGTCCCCAAGCCCTTCTCTGCAGGGGCTGCTCTCAAGCAATTCACAGCTTAGTTTGTATTGATAGTGAGGCTTTCCCTGATCCAGGTACAGGACTTTGCATTTGGCCTTGCTGTGTTTAATGAGGTTCATCATAGACCTTCCTGTGTGGCAGCTTTCACCCTGAGGTTTTTTTTGAATGCTAACCAGATGCTTATCTGGATCTGGGACCTCAAAGAGCTCAACCACGAGTGATTCCAAAGCAGACAGCACATGATGTCTTGGAGTGGCCTCTTTCATACGACACCATAAAAAATGCCAGCAGTGAGTGACTGGAACCAATAGCCACCTGGAAGATTTCAAGCTGTGAAATGTTGCTTTTGCTTGCATCCCTCCTTTGCTTTGAGATGCGCTGAGCTGGAGCCATCCTTCATCTGGGAGAACACTGGAGAGGGCTGCACATTTCATTGCCTACAGTGGTAGGTATCGCATTGCACAGTCCCACTGGAAGTTTCAGTGATCCAAAACCATTTACCTGCACTTGAAGATGGAGTGACAGGTAGCTACCTTGATTTTCATTTTTAGCATGATCACACTGTAACTGTCCATCCGTCTTAGCTGACTGCCAGTCTTGTTTCTCCCTCCTAAAACTGTTTCTGTCTCCTTGCCAGTTTCAATGAGACTGAAAGAATTACTTAAATTTCCAAGAATTTGTTCCTAGAAATGAACAGAAGACTACATTTGTGGGCCTTTGGAAGGCAGGGTCTAAGCATGAAACCCATTCCCTTTGCCCTGGTGGCACATCAATCAGTGTGTCCACACTGAGGACACTGCTGCCTCTTCTGCTTCTTGTTAAACTCATAATGAGGGTACATGAGAGGGGCTGGAGACAGTGTGGATGGGAGCTCAGGGCTTATTAGGAAGAACTGGAGGGATTTGGGGAGTTTCAGGTTGCAGAGGCCTGGAGGTGTTTGGATCTCCAAAGTCAATGGGTTGCCAGATTTGAAACCTGGGAAAGTCCTTTGTGTAGCTCAGTAGGTGGAGATGGGTCTGTACATGAGAGAACAGCTGAGGCTGTTGTGGTAGGATTGTTTACAAAATATTGTGCACACAATTCTGTAGAAAATCTGCCTTCTTTTAATTCTGCTGCTTATGAATATTTGAGTTGCTGGTAATCCAGAATATTCACCATTCCCTTCTCAGAGTTGAACACTGTGGCTGGTGACTGTTACACCCTGGTCCACAGGGCTGTCCAAGTTAATTTGCTTTTTGTGTTCATTTGTGCAGCTAATGTGAGTATTTTCCTAATCAATGCTGGTAGATTCCTCTTTAATTAATATCGATGAGTTGGAGAAAGAATAGAATGGACCACAGGCAACATTTCCCCCTTGTTGAATGTTTGAAAGGGAAAAAGCAGGCTTGTAAACAAGAAATCATCATCAAGGGACATACAGTGAAGACCTTCAGCTGGACCCGTTTCTGTCCAGAAAAAAGGAAGAAACACTGCAAAGTCATCATGTGAAAATGGTAAAGATACATTAAGAAACCAAGAATGATGAGAAAAAAACCAGGAATTATAAGGCTGAGTGAATCTGTACAGCTCAGATGATGCTTCACTTTATTCCTGACTGTCCCCTGACATGCACTGGCAGCAGCAAAAGCTCTGCTGTATAATTGGTGCTGTGATACATCCCTGTCCCTGGAAGAGGACACCCTTGGACACCAAGGCACAAGTGGCTCCAGGAGGCTCCAGTGGGCTGTCCACATAAAAAACTCTTTACAAGAAGAAATAAACACTGCCCAGGGGGCTCTCTATGACAGGAAAACTTCAGGTCAGTACCTCCCAAGCTCACCGTAGCACAAGGCTGGTAAAATAACACTGCTTTTCCCTGTTGGCTTCACAAAGAGGAGATCTGGCAAAGTGTCACAGATAGAATAGATCTGTTCAAATGAAACCACCCTGACAGACAGCATCCTTCTCAAAATTTAAATTAACTGTTTTTCCCTGCTTAATGATACCAATCACTGAGCCAAATTCTTGGCTGTGCTTTCCCTTTGTTTCTTTTGTTTATTTAATCTGATTTAATTTAATCAACCATTTGTTTTTGGAGCTGTCTTTATGGATCTGTTTAAAAGCACTGAGAGCTACTTTGGAAATAGAGATTTGCTGTCCTTTTTTGTCTCTTATTCCTCCTCATTTGCACTCTTCCTAATGAGGTGCAAAGATGAGAGTTGAGAAGATTCTTTTTCATGTCTCTTTTAAGAAGACAGTCCAGTCTGCTTGAATAAAGACTGGTCAAAAATTAATTGAGGGCTTCAGGATTTGCTTTGATATAAAGTGAGGCTTGTCCAGTGACCTAAGGCAATGTATTCCCCAGGGGAAAAAAACTTGTAGGAAGAAAGGTTCATGTCCTACACCCAGGAGTTGAGCACCTTTCCTGGCAGTCAGACTTTCTCTCTAGCTTATCATGCTACAACACCACTGCAAACAGGGGATGACAGAGACAGCTCTCTTTCTGCCTTGTGAGCAAAATCATAGATTCATTGAATACATAATGGTTTGGGTTGAAAGGATCCTTAAAGATTATTTAGTTTCAACCCCCCTGCCATGGGCAGGGACACCTTCCAGGTTATTCAGAGCCCCTTCCAGACTGGCCTTATACACCTCCAGGAATGGGGAGTCCACAATCTCATCAAAATCAAAGGTTGTTATTCTAAATGATGATGAGTGAAGTCTGGGAAGGGCCAGACAGGGAGTTCCTGGGAAAGAAATAAGGTTGAAAGAAGGACAACCATGGACAAAGGGCTGAAGGGACAGCCCTGAAAGGTCAGGCTTGTCTCTGCTGTTTGGATGGGTAGGACATGTGGATATAGCAAACATGCTCTGTGGAGGGGCTAAAAGCGAGGATCTTTGGCCAGTCTGTTGGATTCTCACTCAGCAGTGGTCACTGTGGCTTTTCATAGTTCTGGCACATAGAGGGAAAAATGTGGTGCAGTGATGACTCCAGTGTTTGATCATTTCCCGTATCCACCCCAGTCTCCTCCTTCAGGCAAGATAGAAGGGCACAGTTTCAATGCAGAGAGGGAGATTGATCTCAGCAGCAGCAAGGAAGGGGAGAACATTTCAAACTGCTCTTCTGAGCATCACGTCCTGCCTTGAGAGCATTGTCTCCTGCTCTGCACCATCAGAGGAGGGCTCAGGATGGCTGCAGTGCAGAGGCAGGACAGCGCTGGGAGTGATTTTTACACCAGTCAGGCTGCTGGGCAGCACAAGGGGAGAGTCAGCAGAACGAGCCTCTTATTCAATATTTGACTTGACAGGTCTGAGAACCTGGAGTGCTCCCCAGCCACAGACCAACCCAGTCCTGTCAGCTGGCCCAGAGTGAAAAATTAGGGAGGTTTGCCTGGATATCAGTGAAACAAATGGGGCTTATCAGAAACTCAAAGGTCAGAGCTTGTCACTTTCCAAAGTGAGTATCAGATGGGAGTAACTCATGAGCATCACAACAGAATCTGTGTGAGGAGCCACAACAGAAATAATTTGCAATTTTGTCTGCAGTGTTTTCCTTGTCTACGCTTTGGACAATCATCCTCATCACTCTTGTAATATGGGGGTCCACCTAAACAAAATAGCCCCAGGGGCTGGTACAAGTGATGACTATTATACCCATTAATTAACAGTTTCATCTCTTTTTAACAATTCTAAAACATAACTGATTTAAGCCAGATGAAATCTTTTTTTTTTT
>VXBX01006909.1:139924-170707 GCA_013400415.1 Scytalopus superciliaris
TTTTTTTAATGTGTTTTGGGTTTTTTTTTTGTGTTTTTTCCTTTTTTTTTTTTTTTAATTTTAAAATCCTCTTTTCTACATTTCCCCTCTTATTGATTTGAAAACAACTGACAATGGAATTTGTCATCAGAGCTTTGTCTTCCCCCACTTCCTAATGTTTCCTTTTCTTTACTTTCATAAGTGTCACACACAAATGCTTGAGGAGGAAGGAGAAGGATTTCTTGCTGTTGTGTTTTCTACATTCATATGATGCCCACCAACCTCACTGCAGAGGGCACTTAAGCAGTCCTGCTGTGATTGAAGTCACAGAATCATAAGATGGTTTGGGATGGAAGGGACCTTCAAGATCATCTCCTTCCAATCCCCTGCCATGGGCAGGGACACCTACCATTAGACCAGGTTGCCCAAAGCCTCATCCAGCCTGGCCTTGAGCACTTCCAGGGATGGGGCAGCCACAGCTTCTCTGGGCAACCTGTGCCAGGGCCTCCCCACCCTTACAGGGAAGAATTTCTTCCTAAACACACCACAAAAAAGTACAAATCTTGCTCTGAGAGGCTCTGAGGCTTCACAGATGTGCTCATTAGCACTACAGTCTCACTCTTGTGTTATCCCTGTGTGAGCCTCGTACTGACACCTGGAATCAACTTTTCTAGCATTATCCCTGCTTTGGGAGGGTTATTATTTCCGTTTTGGGAAGGTAATGCTATAAACGCATAGTTGTTCCCTTTAGGGATGGTTTAGAGAGACTGAATTTGGGGTGAAGACCAGTGAGAGAGGTGACACATTTGCTATGGAATACCTTAAGGAAAAAGCTTCAGGCAACATTTCCTTATGGATTTTTCTCACATCCAGCTGTATGAAGGACCAGTCTTGGTCCATATTATTGGCCAGCCATGATACCAAAGGGGATCTGAGCAGCAGCCTGACCTGCAAAGGTTAATTCACAAACCTAAAAGCGGGAAACATTTTGCAGGCTGGTAAGAAATCAGTCAAACCATTTCTGTTCAACACAGAACTGTGTTTAAAATTAAAAAATAAAATAATTCCAACACAATCTCCCAGTACTAGCTGCTGCCCATATCACAGCAGTTCAGGCCTTATATCTCAGTTTTGATCTCTTCTGGTGGCTTCATTTTCTCCTCCTCCAAGCCTGCATTGTCCTGTACCTCTCCCCCCACTCCCTTTCCAGAGACTTGTGATAACCATTGCCTAGGTAACAGCATCTTGCCTGGTGTGTTTTACTGACTGCAATGCATGTGGGGGCGTGTGCTGTGCCTGCATTCCCAGTGGGATAAGAAGTGGAGAGTCGAATACTGTGTGTGGGAGAGAAACTTCTTACCCTGATTCTGACACCAGCAGAGGGAGGAAGGTCAGGCCCTTGCACCCCTCTGGAGTGCTTGGGAGTTGCTGCCGTGGTGGCTAAAAGGGTTTATTGACTTCTTGGGGTTCTGGTGAGAGGGCTGGGAAGGGAGACACATGGGGGACTTTCTGCTTACGATATCCTTATCAAATGTTAGTTATGCATGGCTAAAGCTTTGATTATTCAGGAGCCAGCTGGAGGGAAAGCTGATTGACACTTCATTCATACCTTGGGTTTCCTCTGGAGCGAGTTCTAAATCCAGCAGAAAAAAAAAAAATTAAACACCACAAGATCCATCTATCAACAAAGATCAAGAGAAGAACGACTAACAACCCAGCAAACTAATCTAAGAAACAATTTTCTGCTGCACTAGGGGTTAATTCAGACCCAGAGAATGTCAAAAAATCTGAGTGTCTCACAAAACTTCCTCAAAGCATTAATTTAGGGAAGTTTGGACTTATTTCCACTAATGTGTGGACTGGAAACCAGGTAAAAAACTGAAAGCAGGAGATCAGGCATAGCACAGAGCATGGAATAGAAACAGGACCCATAGAGTTTTTAATTATCTTACTTATAAAGTCAGCTCTTAACATATTCATGACTTTTTTTCCTAAAGGTGCCTGAAGCACTAAAGGAAATGAGCAAAGGAAACAAAGTGGATGGGATGGCTCACAATTTAGACCTGGTGGCAGAAAAGACTAAAATGATGTTGTATGTGGGGAGATAAAGAGGAACAAATTCACTTGTCTACGTAATGTCAAAGAGAATTTAAGAAGAAAGCCATGCTGAAACAGGTCTGTAAACAAGGATGGACAGCGAAGGAGATGGTGATTTGGTGCCACAACTCAGAACTTGGGTGAGGGAAAAGGAGAAGGGAATGGCACTTTGTTTCCCTGCCACCTTTCCAGGGAACTGCTGCTTGCAGATTCCTTGGAAAGTACGAAGTCAGTGGTTTTACGTTGCTAGACACTCAACATGTTATTGAAAAAGGTCATAGAATCACAGACTCATGGAATGGCCTGAGTTGGAAGGGATCTTAAAGACCATGTATAGTTCCAACTCCCTGCCATGGACAGGGACATCTTCCATAGCCCAGGTTGCTCCAAGCCCCATCCAACCTGGCCTTGTACACTTCCAAGGATGGGGCAGGCACAGCTTCTTTGGGAAACTTCTCCCAGTGCTTCACCACTAAGAATTTGTTCCTAATATCTAACCTAAACCTGCTCTCCTTCAGCTCAAGGCCATTCCCCTTATTCCTGTCACTCCATGCCCTTGTAAAAAGTCTCTCCCCAGCTTTCTTGTAGGCTTCCTTCATGTTCAAGCCACTAAAGCCTCTTTTCCAGGCTACTCCATCCCTCTGATCACCTTGGTGCCTCCTCTGGACTCGCTCCAACAGCTTCAACAGCTTCCATGTGCTGGGGACCCCAGACCTGGAGGCAGCACTGCAGGTGAGGTTTCACCTGACAGGAGTAGAGGGGAGGAATCACCTCCCTCGACCTGCTGGTCAGGTCAGTGCCCAGCCTTGGTGAGGGAATGCAGAGAGAGGGATGAAGGATGGATCCCCACAATCCTGTGCTGAACAGCACTTGGCTGCCGAGCCAGGAGGCAATTCCACTGGGGCAAAGGTGTGATCTGCAAGAAACACTTGACCAGGCAGTGGAGTTAAGTCCAGGACTCACAAAAACATAGTTTTTCATCTATATCACAGTTCCTTTCTGAGCAGCTTTTTGCTACATCAGGCAAATGCCTGACCTGTGACTCCTTGAAGAAAATACAGCTCTTCTTATCAAATTCAGCTGTTGGAATAAGGAAATGATAAAAGTGAACTATTCTGCTGCCAGTCAGGGTCTTCCCTCCACTAAAAAGAACTTTTCATAGCAGAGGAAGGCTTTAAAATATTGTCATGAGGACACTGACCTCTGGTAAGAACTCCTGTCAATATAAACCATGGAGCTGACACAGGACAGCATGGACAGCTCCCATGTCCCTCAATCTGGGAAGATGAAAAGGGGGTCTGGAAAGGAAAGGGTTCAAGCCACCATCCAGCAAACCAGAGACTCCAATACTTGTGGAAAATAGCCAGAAAAATAAGACCCAAGTGAAAACCAGCTGACCTCTGGACACTAAACCATGTTTTCCAGCATGAAGGCATCTCTGCTCTTCTCCCTTTGCCTCATCTTTCCCCATTCCCTCTTTCTGAAGGTTCCTCTTGACCTCAACTTTTCTCCACTATTTTCAATTCCATCCTCTCCTCTGTGCAGAGCTTCCCAGCCAAATCCAGTGTCAAAGGTGCAGGGAACAGCACCAGTCACCAGGAAACACTGATGAAATGATTTTCCAGTAGAAGCAGAAATGAAATAACTCAATCCTGTGCATCAATCCCATGGAGTTATTCCTAGCTCAATATTGATTGGATATGAAAGGAGCAGCCCTTGGGAATGAACATAAAGCTTCCAACACTTCTCCAAACTTTTGAACTCTTTTGTGATGTTCCCCTATTTCTTTTCTTTGCCTTTTTGTTCCTAACTTGTTTCTCTATTCCAGGAGTGGAACCCCTTCAAGCTTTTCATGATCATACTTGTGCCATCCAGGTCTGAGCCAGGAGCAAGGCAGCAAACAAGGCCTCAGGATATAAATCAAACACTGAAGTCCTCTGTGTAGGGAGAAACAAAACAGCTTCTCCGTGTTCTCAGAGCAGCGGAAGGAGAAACAAAATTCCTCGGAATCAGTGGTTTCTTTCCCTTCCCTCTCATTGCGTTTTTGTTTATGTTGGATGGGCATCCGGTGGTTTGCAGCTTGGACACTGTGAGGTTCCTTCTTTGGGGATTTAATGTCCTGAATAACAACATTTTGGGGATTCTGATGTTTTCTGGATTGTAGGAAGGCTGGAAATGAAAAGAATTTTATTACAGTGCACAATTATCAATTATCATTCTTAATTTTTACTGTTCTGAAAGCATTTAGGGGCTGCAAACATGAAAACCTCATTGTGAGACTCCAGTCTGCATTCCAAGGGCTCATGGCAGGGGCCAGAGGTGCTTTAAGTAGTCAGGTGTGGAATCCAAAAGATGATACTGGTTATCAACCACATTTTCCTGCTAATTATCTCTTCCCCATCACTCCTCTGCACCACTGATGTTTCTTTCTCTGGTCTTGGACCCAGAGGCATTTTACCTCATCTTTCCTTCCTGATTTCTTGATAGCCGTGTATCAAAGCTCTCCCTTTCCACTCCGTGTTGCACTCACAGACCTTCAGAGCAGGGACCAAATCCTTTGAGGATTCCATTAGTGTTGAACTGAGTGGACTGGGCTCTGCACAGTGGATAAAGTTTTAATTCAGAAGTCACCTGCTCATGAAATAAAGAGGGGTAAAAGCATAGGAATAATCCCTTTTTTTCCCCATTTATTTTCACATGATTGGTCAATGCAAAGGGCAGATACTCGGGTGTCTATTTTTCTTACAAAGAACTTGTAAAAGTAGGAGGAAATAGCAGGGAGGGAGGGAATAATATATGGAAATGGGCTGGAGTGGCCAGATATGAGATGAAATATGATGTGGGGGAAAGGAAGGAGGAGTGGGATGGCAGAAAGAGGGAGCAGCACGCAAGGCAGGAAGAAAAACTCACCTGGTCTTAAAACACTGGGATAATTTCTGAAGAAAAGGTATTTGTGAATGTCAGTTTTATCCATAGTATGCTGGAATCACTTATGAATACTAGAAAGAGAGTTTGAAGTTCCTGTAGAAACAGCCTCAGAGTTTATCCCTTGCCTCCTATTCAGGGCAAGGGACTGCTCTGACTCCCCAGTCACTGCCCAGGGATAGTCGTGGGCAGCTTCTGGTGAAGACAAAGTGCTCTAGTCCCAAGACTGGGTCCAGCACCCAGAAAAACAGTGCTGTGGGTTCCTGCACAGGTTCTCTCCCCCCCCAAAAAAAAAAAAGCGACGTTTTGGTGAAGTGAGGCAGCAGGTGAGGTAGAACAATTCTCTTTCTCACTTTGGACTTCTTTTTGCTGTATTATCCTGTGACAAACGTGGATGGGGAGATGAGAGGGGTTGAGAAGTGAGCTGAACTTTGTCCTGCTTCTGAGTGAAGGAGGGGGAGCGACACCCAAAAGGCACATGTGCATCTGTGGGGTAGAACTGAGGGGGGACAGACAGCCCCCCTCCTCATGCCTGTGGGGTGTGCATCTCCCTCCATCCCCTGCTTCTCCCTCTCCCACTCCTCCCGAGGTGCCTTTCAGAGCTGCTGCTGTGGCAGGTGAGTCAGTGTGACAGCTCAGACACGGGGCAGCCCCCTCAGCTGCAGAAATGCCAGCCAATCTCCCAGCAGGCTCAGAGCCCACTATTAGAAATGCATTATTTTTCTCCCTCCCCTCTCATTCAGCTGGCGTGGTGAGTCAGTAATCAAGGTTTCTTTGTCATGGGGTGGGATGTGGGGGAACTGGTGCTGGGGCCGGTGGGCACAAGGAATTTGGGGCAGGTTTAGCTGTATCCTCATATGGATCTTGCATTCTGCTCCTTCCTTGGCTGAGAAAGACCCACCAGCTGCAGAAAAGGGCAGGAGAGGGGACAAGATGGGTAAAGAAAAGAGGTGGGGGGGAAACAGTCCCTCTCTGAATTTTAACGTTCCCTGTTCTGATTCACAGTGGTCTTAAATAGGGACCAAGATCATGCCCTGTTAATGACAATTGTTCAACAAAAGCCAGTGGGGGTTAAAAGGGAATTTAAAAATCCCAGCAGCTCTAATATCAAAGTCCTGGGAGTGCTTGGAGGAGCTGGTGGGCAACAAGAATAACGTCAGCCCCTTTGTTTGGAGTCTTTTTGCTGAGGTGGGCTGCACGCTGTGGAAAACATGACAGCAGCAAGGGAAGGAGGGAGGGAATGAGGGGAGGGAAGGGGAGGACAAGGCAGGGGGTGTAGTGGGGCTGAATATTCACTGCTGGCTTGGAAAAGGGAAGCAGAGCCCAGGGCAGAGAAGAGGGAGACAGAGGTACTGCCAAGGGGAATGGGACAGCCCAAAGTGAATAGGGGAAAGACATGGAGCAGAAAATCAACCAGTTGCTGCTGTGTGATTCCTCAGACACCTAGGAATGAGCCTTCACTGGAATGGCACAACTGCAGTGGTGCGTTGGAGCAAAGAACAGTGCAGCCCTGAGCAGCCAGAGTGGATGTCAAGGGGAGGGCAAAAGCACTGGAATACACCCCTGGGTTATTCCACACGTGGCAGGGCTCAGGGACATTTTGAACAAGAGCTGGTGTTGTGGGACCAGGCACCACTGTGTGTTTTCTTCCCATGAATTTATCCAAATACTTCTTAAATCCATGCAAGTACCAGAAGCATCATCCAGGAAAGAGCTTCCACAACTTAGCAAACTTGCATAAAAAAGCTCCTCATGATGTTTGTGATGATCTCCTTGTATTAGAAGGGAATTTAAATGATCATCCCCTTATTCAGCATCTCATGACCCCTTATGATTTTGTCATCAATTTTCCAAGCCAAACCATGGTGGTCTCCCTTGCACTGCAGGACATCTCATGACAACTGGAGCATCAGTGGTCTTCATCACAGCTCTGAGGATTTTGTAGGGCCCACAGGGTGGGCAAGCCAGCAGAGACCTTCCTGGGGTGCCAAATCCAGCACAAGGATAATCTCCCCACAGGAATCGGTGTGGGAAAACTGCAGAGAGGGAGTTGTGTGATAGGATGCAGTCAGAGAAAGTATTGTATGAAACACCAGTGGCCCCAAGACCACATTAATGCTCCTTCTTCTGTACCAGCTCCACCTTCAGGCACTCCTTCCCACAACTCTCCCTGCATGGGTGTGTAAAAATTCATGTTTCTAGTAAAAAGGAGAGCAATCATTGTCCAGAACTTTCAGGAAACTGTCAATTTGTGACTTTGCATTTGGCTTAAGTTGCTGCCTGCCCTGCAGCTGCCAAGGATGTGTTGTTCTTCCCATGGGTGTGAGCAGAGATGGGATCATCCTTTCCCTCTGCCTCTTCTGTTTGAAAATCGGTGTCTTTTCTGCTGGATCACTGAGTGGAGCAGTCATTGTGTGTGAACACACTTCCCAGAGCTGACATGTGGGAGGCTGTGTGAACACACCATTAAGGACACTGGAACAAGTGGGATGTCCCTTTTGGTGGCAACAAAGAAAACAGTGTTTGATTTCCTTAAGCTGGCAGCAATGTGCACCTTCCACTGGTGAGTGATGGAATGATGCTGAACTGCTGGAGGAAGATATTGCAAGAGCAAACCTTTTGATCAGTGAAATCCCTTGGATTTGTCTCTCTTGATTGACCCAGAGCATGATCAAAGCTTTCCTTTCAATAGTGAGCCTTCATAATACCTTTCTGATTATACCTCTCAGATGTGGGCTCCTTGTTATCTAATAAAAGCTGACATGCAACAGCCACTCCTTTGGATGGGAGCACTGACTCTCCTCCAACTCTGTGTGTTCATCTAGAGTTATCTAAAATTAGTCAAAGAATTCAGAAGCTATTGGACTGAGGAACAGGCCAAAATTATCTGTCTTACCAGTCTGAGATGGCTTTTCCTGGGAAGGTGAGTCTGAAAATGTTGATTAAGTGTTAAAGGCCAGGTTGGATGAGGCTCTGAGCAACCCAGGCTATGGAAGGTGTCCCTGCCCATGGCAGGGGAGTTGGAATGTGATGACCTTTAAGGTCCCTCCCAACCCAAACCATTCTGGGATTCTGTGATGTTGATAGTGAGATGGGAATATGGATAGTGAAGAGCGTAGTGGAGCTGCTGTAAAAGACATCAAGGACTACCCAGGACTGTGATTACAGAATTTGTTCAGAAAGAAGAGAGGAACAATAAAGTGGTATCATTTTTTGTTGGCTGGTGTGGAATAAAACAAGGATTTGAGCATTGCAGGAGGTATAGTGAGAAGGGATGAGGAACAGCAAACCCTCCATAAGACAACTGTTTGCTGGATCCTAAGAGGTCGTTGACTCTGCTCCAGGGGGTAAATTACACTGCAAGATTCTCTAGCACTGAAAAGAGTGTTTTTGTTATAGTATATTTTTTTAGTCAGTTGTGTATTGATTTGCTTTTTATTCTTGAGGAAAAATTAAGACACAACTGATAGTCTGCTTACTTTACTAATTTCTGTATCTGCTAAGTTGTCCAAAGCAAGAGGAAGGTCCTGATGGAACATTCTCTCTGTGTAGATCTGAAGAAGAGGTGGATTTTTTTTTCCATCTCCTATAAATTTATTCTAACATAACTCAGCTAACCTCAGTGTTGATGGCAACAGACTATTGCACACGTGCTGAATAATGTTCTGCTCCAGGGGTTACCAGTGACACCAAGACAACAGTGGAATCAGATGTTGAGTGGCACAGCTCAGAGGGGGACTTGGCATTGATTTCTTTTCAGTCTGCTCTTTCAGTTAATTGTTTTTGTAGATCTAGTATGCCTTTTTCCTTTGCTCTTTAATCTCAGATGCACCCACCTGATTCACTTTCTCTGTTATTTCAGTGTAATTTTCTGCATGCTACTAAAATGTAGCAATGAACATGCTCTGAAGGTCGATATTTCTGTTGGGTGCAGGTTTGGGTGAATGCACCCTTTGCCCTGGTTTCCTAAGGCTCACAGGCAGGTTTTCAAGGCTACTCTGTCAAGACACTAAAACTATTAAACTGCCAGGGTATTTGTTGTTGTTTCCCTTATTGACATTATTAAATAAAATGTGACTACACCATGCTTTGTACCACTTGAAAATACTCAGAGATAATTCCTTCCCAAGCAACCTGCCATCTGAGGAGACAAGATGAACACACACAGAGGCAAAGATGGGAAGATTATTATCCTTTTAGTGATGCGGATTTGTGGATTTTGGTAGAAAAGGTCAGGATCTTTCAGGGATGACTCAGCCCAGCTTAAATCTGAGTCACATCTCATGCCCATGTCTCTCTCTCTGGAACACAGAAGAAGCCAAAGACGATGTGGTTCCTCCCATAGACATCTCCAGATGTATCATTAGAGCCTGGATCCTTAATGTTTGTGTGCAGTTCAGTTATGTAAGATGAAAATGGGCCTGAAATTTCCTCCAGGCATCTCTGTGTGTCTTTGGGCACTTGAACACCTTCAAAGCTCTGTCTTGAACCACCAACCAACCCATTCCCATGAGAAGCAGGGGGCCACCTCACAAGATGATAACAAAGAGACTGTGTGTTGGAAGCCAATGTGAAATTCTGATTTTGTACATAATTTTCACCCACTGAACAGTTAAAAATGTTCAGCATTATTCCTTTTATTTTTTCCCTCCTTTGGCTGGAATCATCTGTGTGTGTTCATCCACATAACACCCTTAACAGAGCTGCTGAGCTTTTCATAGAGATCAATAAAACTTAAAGGATGGAAAAACCGTGAGTTTCTCAAGCCCTTTACAAAAGGTTTGCCCAGGGCTGGGGTTACTGACCCCTTTGGGGTGATTGTTAGCAGAATAAAAGCCCAGGCAAAGATAAAGGCAAGTTAGTATGGGAGAGAAAAGGGGATTGTGGAACTTCTAATGCAAGAAAATGCTACAAATGTTCAAGTCACTGGAAAGGTCAGAGCTACAAGCTGCATAAACACAGGGGTAAGTCAGGCTGGTAATGAGCAAGGGCATAAATTGATGTATTTTTGTGCAGGGGGGGAAATGAAAGGATTGGGAAAATACTTGGCAAAGCAGTGGATGGGTGGATCCAGAGTGTATAATAAAGACAATGTGTATGTGTGTGAATAATCAAGGTTTCAGTTCCTAATGTACATGGATTCACTCATTAATTTAGTGAGGGGAGAAGGGGATGCTCCTCGGAGCCTTCATGTGTTTAGCAAAACCAGGAGCCAACATGGTTTACACCCAGAGGATCACAGAATCCTGGAATGGTTTGGGTTTGAAGGGACCTTCAAGATGATCTCATTCCAACACCCCTGCCCTGGGCAGTGACACCTTCTGCTAGACCAGGTTGCTCAAAGCCCCCTCTGGTCTCAAAACCCCAGCAGTCCCTGGACCCCACCAGTCTAACGAGGACTGTGGCTCACCAGACCGCTCTGCACTATTTCCAGCTGCCTTTTCAGAGTGTTTTCCCTCTTATTCCTTTCCCTTGGTGACTGAGGCTTGGTTTCCTGCACTCGGATAATTCACATATTTCTGTGGAGTAGCTCTGGAATTCCCTGTGTGCTTGTGGTCAGAAGGTGCTGTGTGAAAATTAGAGCCCTCATTACCTAAACAACATTTAGTATCATAACAGTAAAATCCGATTTGAGTTAGCTCTCATAAGCCTGTCTAGAAAACTTCATTGACTCCATCCATCCTCCCCACTCTGCTGTGCAGAAGAACTTGGTAGGGCACACCCAGAGTTCCTGGTGCTGAGGAGAAACAAAGGTCGTAACTCCAGACACCCAGACCATGAGTCCTTACACATCATTAAAGGGATGGTAGTGGAGATAATAGACTTACCAGAGGGGCAGATGGCAAGAATGTGGCAACCAGAACAGGCAATTTGACGTTGTGCAGAAAAGCAAGTTTAATTAGAGGAGTTCAACTCATAATTCAGTTCCAGAGCTCAGCAGCACAGGCACCATTCCTCGCCAAATTAAAAATTCACATGTGTAGGGGAGGGGAAATGAGAGGGACCCTTCAGCAAAGGTAAGGTGAATTTCAGGCAGTGGTTCAGACTCTGTCTTATTTTTGCCTGAAATATTTCTGTTTGCACACTGCAGAACAGAGCTCTTTGGAATGGAGCACAGCCTGCTCTGGGCATTGCTTGAGCAGGAAAGTCAGACCACACTTTTCTGAAAAACACAGACCTTGGTCAGAATTGCAAATTTCAGATCTGAAGCATAGTTCTTGTAAAATCTCAGAGTGCCCAAATCTGGGTTTCTTGTTTCGCTCTCTTTTACAGAACATGTAAGGCTGAAGCTTCTGCCTCCTGACTCGATGTATACGTGGAAATATTTTATTTTTTACTGTTTTACAAAAAAAAAAATTGTCCTACTAAGACGTTTAGTCATAATTTTTACACAATTGACAATGTCTAAGCATTTTAAAGCTTCGGTTTCATTTTTTATTGTATTTGTGCATGTTGGTAAAAGCAATAGTTTCAAATCTGCTTTGAAATTAGGTTCATTTGAAAGGGATAAAAATGATGGATTTTGGAAAGATGTAAGCAAATATATATTCTCATAATCCCCCAATAAATGTCTCCGTGTGGAACACTTCTGGGAGCAACTTTCGTGCATTTATTGCTCTTTCACTCTTCTTTCCCAACAGTGGGCTGAGTAAGGTAAGTCAGTAGAAATCCATCCTCCAAAGAGCAGATGACCCAAACACATTCTTATTTTGATTCTAGAAGGCTTTTTTTTTTTTGTATGATTGTTTTAACTTGACCTAGATAACACATCATCTTCTTAGATACCAAATGTCACAGTTACCTGGACACTCCTCTGGTGCCTACAGAGAAGGATGATTACATATTCATGCACCAGATGCAGCTGATCCACAGGGACTTCCACCACCATTTGGTCTAATGAAGGAACAGCTGGATTGAAGGAAGGTGCACTATGGAACAGAAGAAATGCATTAATTATGAAGAGTTTTCATCAGCTGAAGTCCTGCTGATGTGCCACGTTCACATTTCACTTAGAACCTGAAAGTTGGTTCTTCTTCCTCAACTCCATTGAAGACGGTGCCTGATATTCTTCCAACACTTAATGCAAGTTGTCCTGTTTTCTGTTGTTCCCCCAAAGTTGGCTTCTGTCATTCTTTTCTTATCCACCAGTATCCCCAAAGGTGTATTTCAGGAGAATAACATTCCAACCTGACTAGCAACCCTCCAAAGCTACATGGCAAAAGAAGAAAATAAAGTAGTCTTTAATTTTATCCTCTGACTTCTTTCCTTTGACACTTATTCTTTGGAATTACACTTGAAAATATTTTTGTTGGTTCTGATTATCATCTTCACAGACTCAGAACTATTCTGAAGCTCTCCAGATTCTGTTCTGTGTTCAGAATTTGGAATGAAATGCATTTCTTGGGCTGTTACTTACGCAGGGAATGTTTATGTAATTTCTGGGTTGTGATGCGCGTTACAGGTAGCAAAACAAAGTGCTCAGTAGCTTTCCTCAGATCTTACTGACAATGCAACTTCCTGCGGTTTCCCTCAGGGCAAACTGTGTTTGAAAAGCTTTCCCCAAATCCTTAAAGCCTTCTCCTGAATAATTTGATGGGAAAAAAGGCCCAAGGCAAGCAGGCTGCCTGTTGCACAAACAAGAGGGATCCGTGTGTCCCTGTGGCCAAAAAAAACTTTACAATTATGAGTGACCTTGAGCTGTCCTGGTGTGTTGGGCAGGTGAGCAGTGGGGAACTGTGTCTCTCTCTCTCTTATTTTTATGGTCCCATTATTATGAGACCTGG
This sequence comes from Scytalopus superciliaris, assembly GCA_013400415.1. Taxonomy (NCBI): domain Eukaryota; kingdom Metazoa; phylum Chordata; class Aves; order Passeriformes; family Rhinocryptidae; genus Scytalopus; species Scytalopus superciliaris. Next base: position 152,710 of record VXBX01006909.1, read on the forward strand.
GTAACCATCACATAAACCAATAGCAAAAGTCTGATCATGGTAGCCTCGACATGTCCCATGTGATTGCAGGTGCTTACCTGAAACACTTCTCAGTGATCCCAAGATCTCCGTCATGAAGGGGAGAAACAGGAGTCCTCATCCCTAAGAACTACTTTTTCTTGACGGTGTTGGGACTCCAGTCTTTCTAAAGCAGAAGACTAGATTCTTAATTGCAGTGCCTAATTTAACTTACCCTGGAGTCTGAGGAAACTGATTCTTACACTTCAGCAGGTGAGATACATGGAGTCTCCAGAAAGAAAAACTTTGAATATTGACCTTATCCTCACTAGAGAAATTACCAATTTTTTTGGTCTTAATTGACCTCTAGCGCAATTTCTTCATGTGTCCTTTCCATCAAATCTGGAAGCTGGCAGTGCTGTTTTATACAGCCCTAAGGATCAGCTGGAAAGGGTTGTCATGGACTCAAGAGCTAATGACTGTCTGGATCACCTGTTTAGGAACTGCTGCTCTGAAGGAAAAGTGGGTTATTTTTTTTAAGGGACGAAGTAGGTGAGTGCCCCTCTAGGCTGTCAGAAGTTGGATTGATCTGCTCTGTTCTGGGGAACAGTCTGTTTTCTCTCCTGTTTATGAACCCCTCACTGCAGCTCTTCCATTTCAATTCCTTCTGGAGTAAAATGCTGACTACCTAAATGGATGGGTTTGACACAGCAGTGGCCAGGATAGCAAAGGTAGAAGTTTTCCACTGCTTTTTAATACACTGGATTATGTTTGAGCCTGGAGTGTGTCTCCTGGCTACTGCAAAGGGGAAGGAGGACACTCACTTTGCAAGTACATGGAAGTGTCTGTACAAGTCTCTAATTCAGTTTCACATACAGTGGAAAAGTGTTGTTATCTGACAAAGAAAAAAGCTAATTCTTTGCAAATACCAAGGCCCAGCTTTACTAGTCAAAAAAAGACCTTTTCAGCCTTTAGTGCTATGTTAGCTGCCTCTCTTCAGTGAGAAACTCAAGTCCTGAAGACTTGACACCTGCTTTATAAATGGGATAAAGTTTTCTGATCTACACCAAAAAGCTTAACCTTTAGTGTCTCTTCAAGTTTTTAAATTACTTTTGCATTTCAGTTTTTCATTCAGTTTTCAGTGAATGACCCTTTGGACTAAAGAAATTAAACTTCTGTTGCTGTTTTGAAAGGAAAATGAGTGGTTATTGATGGCAAAAATCGAGTTCAGTGTGTGGCAAATTTGGCAGAGCTTTGTCTCACATAACCACCTCTACAAGGCTTTAGGAACGGTTTCAATTTAATCTTGACACCCTCTGGAGTTTTGCACCTGTCATAAAGGTGTTGGGTTATGAAAGCAGAGGAAGAGCCAGCACAGAAAGCTCATTTGTGCTTCCCTTCCCAGCACATCTTGAAGAGGGAACGGGCCAAGCACAAAAACCTTGTATTTTGTACAGGAGTGAAATGGGTCAAGCTGTAAATATGGAAATGAGTAAGAAAATTTTCAAAGTGGGTGTTTGAGGAAAACAAGGAAAATAAAGGCACTCCATTTGCCCGAGGTAGTAATTGTTGGCCACTTCTGAAAATGTATTTTGATGAAGCATTAATTGATTGTTGTATTACAGCTCCTATATTCTAAGCTCACATTATTAGCTTAGAGATAAGTGCAGACAAATAGATCTCCCATGAATAAATAGCTTCTGGTTGTTGAATTCTCTGTGTCATGAACATTAACCATCTGAAATAGTTCTTCTATCTCCAGTTACCTTCTCTGCTGATACCCCCCCTAACTGGAAAAGGAGAAACATAACCCACATTTTTTAAAAGGGGGAAAAGGAAGACCTGGGGAACTACAGTCTTGTCAGTCTTGTCTCTTTTCCTGACAAGATCATGGAAACTATGCTAAGGCACATAGAAAGCAAAGAGGTGATTGGTGGCAATAAACATGACTTTGCATGGCTTTAAGATGAAGAAGGACAGGTTTAGATGAGATATGATGAAGAAATTCTTCCCTGTGAGGGCAGTGAGGCCCTGGCACAGGTTTCCCAGCGAAGCTGTGGCTGCCCTATCCCTGGAAGTGTTCAAGGCCAGGTTGGACAGGGTTTGGAGCAACCTGGGATAGTGAAAGGTGTCCCTGCCCATGGCAGGGGGTTGGAACGAGTTTGTCTTGAAGGTCCCTTCCATCCCAAACCATCCTATGATTTTATGATCAAACCTCTTGGCAGTACAAAATTTTTTACAAACCCATAAAAAATAATGAAAAAAAATGGAAATATGCATCAATTCAGTAGAAAGTCAGCCATCAGAAAGCACCTGCTATGATTTCACATCTCTCCGGAAAGGATAATAGCAAATAACTTCATTCTTTATGCTTAATGAGAAGCAGGTCTCATGCCACGGCATCTCCCACAGGCTCAAAAGGTGCCCAGAGATCAAAGGATAAGGTGAGTGGCAGTTCATGGCAGCCTCAAGCAAAGCATCCACATTTTTTGGAGGTAGAGGGACTGTATCTTTTCCAAGCTCTTTATCTCCTGTTTCCTGGCCCTCACTGAAAGACCAGTACCATTCACAACCCTGTGCTGCTGTTCCCGTGCTGCAAGTGGACCCTGGGAGGATTTTCAAGCTGTATTTTTCAGCCCAAGCAGCAGGAGCAAACAATATTTAATGCAGAGATGGTTGTCCTGGGGCTCATGGAACACGTGCAATTGTCTTTTTTCATTACACTGATGTGCATTTTGCAGTTCCAAACACACAGTGATAGAAGCAGGGAAGGATCTGTGGCTTCTGATCAAACCGCCCTCTCCCAGCAGATTACTCAGGGTCCTTCTCTTAGATTGACTATTGTCCTGATGAGAAAGCTTTTCATAATATCTAACAATTATTCTTTTTGCAGTTTGGGTTTGTTTTCTCTTTCAGATCTCCTGGGGGGTTCCTGCAGCCATTAGCCTTTTGTGGTGGCAATATTACTGGTGTAACTTCCAACTAACCTTGTCAGTGCTGGGGATGGAGAGGAAAGGAGAGAGACTGCAGGTAGGTAGAGAAAAACATCTCAGTAGAGATGTACAGTGTGTAGGATGTAGGACTTTACTGACTTCTGGAACATAAGGAGGAAAAAATATCCTCTTTCCTCTAGCCTAGAGATTCCCAAGCTGTGGGAGTTACAGTACACCTACCTCTGAAAACCTTCCCCAAGCAGCTGTCTACAGAAATTAGTGCCTGCATGAAACTGCAAGGAGGAATATCTTGAGCATGGTTGCACCAGATTGCCTCATGACTTCTTCGCGCTACGCTGTTGGTTTGTATCCATCTGTTGTTTCTTGTCTCATCTTTCATCTAGAGAGAAGGACTTGGCAACATGGCCTAGAGATTAGACCTTCCTCTAGGGAAGAGATGAAAGCAAAGTGTAATGAAAGGCAAAAACAGAAGTTAGGGATGTTGTCAGTTTGAAATGTTATCAGCAAAAGAACCAGATTAATTCATCTTCTCCCACATTGCTGTTAAAGGGCAACCAGGGCTTTGGCTCGTTCTCCATAAATTATTGCATCATGCTGGTGACTTTCTCTGATGGTTTCTCCAATTTTGCTAAAATCTGGAAAAATCTATCCCACCTTTAAAGCTCATATTTCTTGATGAAGTGTTTCTGGAGCTGCCTGATCAGCACTCTGTGCTCTGCCCTCTCCTCTGAAACACATTGATGAGTGAGTAACAGAGTGGGAAATCCCTGTAACAGGGTTTTTCTCATGTGTTTAGTCATTTGCCTTCATGTACCTCATGCAGCAAAGCATTCCTGTCTTTGGGAACACCAGGATTGTGCATCTCAGCATAGGTATAGATTGATTGATGATATTAATAATGTCAAATTATATTCCTCTTTTCTGTAATACTCCCGGGTTATTTTACAGGTAATGAGTATGAGAGAGACAGGAGCAATGAGTCTTAGGATGTTTTAATTTTGGCTGATCTGTTGCTTCTATCATATTCTATTGTTTTCAGAAGGAGATTCTTGGGAAATTTAGACTTATGACACTAAATTAACCTTGGTGGCAATTCCACAGAGAGACCTGGAAATTGTTTTGACACACTCAGAAGAAAGAAGGTGACCTCCACAATTATGTCTCCTGAGAAATTAAAAAAATAATCTGGTTATCATTTTAAGGCAATCATTCCTCTGTGGTGTTGTCCTATATTTTTTTGGTTTCTTTCTCCATTCCAGCCTTTGATCAACCACAACCCCTGATAATTTCAAGCTCAGGGCTGACAGTGGATAATGTGGTGGCTGATCACAGAGCACAAGGCCCTCAGTCAGGGTCATGTCCATATGTTTATAGTACATGATTCATGTCTTGCTCTTAGTTCTTCCCTGGAAGAGCCTGACATCTGCATTCCTGGTTGGCATTCTTAGGAGAAAAAATAAGAACTGAAAAGATCATAGAAACTTGACTTCTGTTCCCCCAAAAGGTCAAGTACAGTAATGGGACTCTATAAGGAAAAAATTGACCTTTCTCTTCTCTTCCCTACCATAAATGTGGAAAGCTAGAAGATTTGTATCTTTTGAAGCTGTCCTGGGAAAAATCCTTCTGTAGTAGAATCATAGAATCCTGCAATGCTTTGAGTTGGAAGGGACTTCAAAGACCATCCATTTCCAGCCCCCTGCCATGGGCAGGGACACCTTCCACTAGACCAGGTTACTCAGAGCTCCATCCAACATGACCTCGAACACTTCCAGGGATGGGGCAGCCACAAGTACTCTGGGCAGCCTCTTCCAGTGCCTCACCGCCCTCACAGTAAAAACTCTTCCTAATACCTTATGTTCCAATTGTGTAGACCTGGTGGAAGCACATGGAGAAGGATGTATGTGACAAGCTGTGGATCTGTGGGAAAACACTCGCCACCAGCAGAGGAAAGGAAGTGGTGCCTGGCCCCTCAGAGACCCCATGTCTTCTATCAGGCAAGTAAGAGCGGCTTTGAAATTCTTTGAACTTACAAGGTGAAAGACAGAGATTAAGCGTCAAGTTTTCATGAGTGTTTAAAAATACAACCTGGTGAGTTTATGAATGAGCAAAACCAGTTTATGATCTTTAAATGTAGTGAAAGGAAAGGGGAGTTAAAGAATAACCTAATTTTGTGTTTGCACTTATATCATGAAGCCCTGTTTTTCAGAGGTATCCAGGTCCAGGAACAGCATCGTGCAGGGGGAAGTAAGGCAGTGGGACATCCAAGTTAGAGCACTGATTGTGTTCACAGAGGAAATGCTGTTGGTTTGGCTGCAAAAGTCACAAGTCAATAGAGACAAGAAACTCGTCAGAGAAGGATCCAAGCCATATCCATCTTTCTTTCCTCTAGCTCAATAAAAAAAACAGTTTAAAAAAAAAAAAATAAAATTAATACTTAAATGTGAATTTCCCCCTCCTACTCCACTCCAAAATTTCCAGAGTACATAGACAGCTGTGGAGGTTTTACTTTTGCTACCTGTCCAGCTAATTAATACCTGCCAGTTTACTTTTTCCCACTCTTGTTATTTTTGGACTGCTATTTTATTGAAAAAAAAAAAACCAAAAAAACAGGGAGAGAAAAGGGAGAGAGAGGAGGAGAAAGGTAAAATTAAAAAGAAAAGAAAAAAAAAAAACCTTGAATTTCCCCTCCTCTGACCAAAAGAATGCATTTCTGATGTTAATTCAAATACTGAATCTGTTTCAAACTTTCCTCACATTTTCCCCTGGTTTAAGGATTTCTGTGCTTTTTAAGTCATGTTATGCACAATGAGCATTCTATTCATTTTCTCCATAGCAACATGTTTGTATTGGTTCCTTTTTCTTTCCTTTTCCTCCTGCTCACTGAAGGAAGTCTGTCAGTGACCAGCTTGATAAAGTGCCTTTGTAAGCAGTGTTAAATCCAGGGGTGAGGCTTTGAATTAGTGTTTGCAGTAAACAACAGATGCAAACAAGCCCTTGGTATGCAGTGACAAAGCAAATTTCTAAAAAAAAAAATTAGTGACAAAGGGATTTTCTCAAGTTTTGATGTGTTTGTATTTTTTTTAAACTCAGGATGTGTTCAGTCTTGCTAGACTGAGTTTGAGCCAGATGCTTTTTCTTGTAGGCACCCTGATATATTACAAGAAAGGTTAGAAACATCACTGCAAGGCACTGGAGCTCATCAACATATTGCTGGCAACAGCACTGGAGTCCTTCTTTATCCCTCCAACTGATCATCTGTAAATGAACAATAATAACCCAGGGTTGAGTTCACAGTTTTGATTTATGGGCATGAACTAAGAATTCATCACTGCTTGAGTTATATTTCTCTACTAAAGAAGAAGTAGCCAAGGCCTGAAAAAAACAATTAATGTTGATGTATTTGGATGTGTAGATAGAAATAAACCCCAGCACCTCGCCAGGTCATATGTGACCCTGGAGTAAATCAAAGGAGCAAGAAAACAAGGAACTCATTGGAGAGCCCCACGCCTTGCTGGTGTGCCAACCCATGTCAAGCTGGTGAGCTTTGAGGCGGGTCTGACAAGTCCACAGATGCAAGATAATCCAGGCCATTCAAATGCTGTGCACGGAAGGGAATCTCTGATACCAACCTTCTTCCCTCTTCCAGCTGGATGAGTGTTTGACTCATGTTCGTCTCCCTGGTGTGACAGTGGACACATAAGAATGAAATCCAGTATCTTAAGGACCTTGTAGGTTAAGTCAAGCCTCTCAATTCTCTTCAGAAGCCAGTGTGGAATCACGTCAGGTCTGGGCCATGCTTCAATTTAATTTCTATGCTTACAGCTTGACTTCCAAAAGTCCAAGAGATCTTTGGTAGATAAACCATTACAGATCTTTCCCAATATGTTTTCCATAGCACTTCCCTCACTGTCAGGGATATTATTACCTTTGTAACAGGAATGCTCTCCAACTACAGCAGAACAAGTACTTTGGCATATCTGGTTACCAGATTAGTAACATCTTTATGGCCAGACAGTGAAGACTGACCTCATCTCATACACTCAGGATGGTATTAATCGGATTTATCTTTAGGAATGGGATTTGTCCCACTGTTTGTGTGTTTCCACAAGGGAAGTGACTACTGAACAATTCAGCCCAGGCTCTTTTTCTTCTCAGAGGAGACTGAGTCAGTGGCATTGATGAAATTCAGGACAAGATTTGGTTTATCCTAAAGAAGATGCTTCTCTGAGGTTTGATGAATCACATGCCTATGCTCTCTGAACATTCTGACTAATTCTCCATTACTAAAATGGGCATCTGATGGAAACACTAAATATGGACACCTTAAATTAGGAAGATGCATCCCAGATAAACTGTCTGCAAGCCAGGTAATGGAAATACTTGTAAACAGCCCCCCTATATCTGCATCTCAGGGTGTGATCAAACCCATCCCATGATAAATGTGTAAAGAAGGTGATAAATCAGTGGAAGTCTCCACCTGCCTTAAGATTGGCCAGTGGCTCAGTTTTAGTCACTCAGAATTAGCTGAGTTGCACTGAACTCTGAAAGTTGTATCATCACACCTCTGTCTGGAAAAGTATCTCTTAACACTGATGGCTCTAAAGTCTCAATGCTCACTCTGGGAACATTTTTCCAAAGATTCTTCAAAATGAAAAGGATCCAACTAGGCTTTTCCAGTATTAAAACTCAGGTGATGGGAGGGTACATGTTTTGGACTTCATGGACATTCCTAATCCCAAGGACTCTGCAAAAATGAAGGACAGAATCCAGGGGCCACTGTCCCGTGACAGTAGGGACTGCACCAATACCATTCCATCTGTATGGAGTTATCTTTTCCTTTATTTTCTGTACCCTGCTTTGGAGAAAACAGTCCTGTTTGCATTCATACACTTTCTTGTCAACAACCAAAAAAAAAAAAAAAACCAACCAAACAAACCCAAACCCCTTCATCCTTGTTATTAGAGGCTTTTTAAAAATGTTCCTATTCCTGCAACAGGAATTTAAAACAAAACCCATTGACTTCTGTAGGCCAGAAAGCACCTTGTGTTTATTGCCAGTTTGCACCAGATTTCTGCCACTGACCTTGATGGGAAAACTCCTTAACCCACTTACTCAATCCCCAAGTCATCTTGGAGCCAGAGAGTAACAGTTAATAAAGTGCCTGCCAAGTTTCAGGTGTTTTTAGCTGACCTGTATTTCGACTTGTTACATGATTTGCTGTGTAAGAAAAACCCAGGGGTAACACTCCTAATGCTGAGTACACTGAGCTGGCACTGGAGAATAACACTGAGCTGTGGTCCTGCCCCTGATCTACAGCTGTAAAAACTCAAAGAACAGGGTGAGAGGAGAAAGGAAGAGTAAAGGACAGAGAAAATGAGCTGGCAGGGAGGAAGGAAGGAAGGAAGGAAGGAAATGAAACTAAGAAGAAAATTATATTAAGAGAGAGAGGGAGACAGGGAGAAAGGGTGGGAATGAGCATTCAGCCTTCTCAGCCTTCACTGCATTTCTTCTTTCGTCAGAGCAAGATCACTTCGGGGAGGGACTCAGTTATGCACTTGTCTTGGTATGTGTAGCAAAGGGGACACCAAACTAATTCACCTTAGGGAACAAGCGACACAGAATCACAGAATTACAGAATGGCTGAGGTTGGAAGGGACCTCTGAATGTCATCTCGTCCAACCCACCTACCAACTCACTGGACCACAGTCACCTACAGCCAGTTGTCCAGGATGATGTCAGATGTTTTTTAATGTCTCCGAGGATGGAGATTTCACAAACTCTCAGGGCAACTTATGCCAGTGCTCAGTCACCCTCATGATAAAGATGTTTCCTGAAGTTCAGAAGGAAATTTTTGTGTTTTGGTTTATGCCCGCTGCCTCTTGGCTGGCACTCAAAGGAGCCTGGCACTGTCCTCTTCTCACCCTCCCTTCAGGTGTTTATAAACATTAATAAAACCCCTCTGAGCCTGCCCTTCTTCAGGCTGAACAGCCTTTTCTCATGGCAAATGTTTCAGGCCCTTCATCATCTTCAAGGCCCTTGATGAACTCTCTGCAGTGTCCATGTCTTTCTTGTACTGGGGGGCCCAGAACTGGACACAGTAGTCCAGGAGTGTATCATCAGTTCTGAGCAGGGGTCACACCTCCAAATTCATCATAGAATCCTGCAATGTTTTGGGTTGGAAGGGACCTTAAAAACCACCTAGCTCTAACCCCCCCTTCCATGGGCAGGGACACCTTCCACTAGACCAGTTTACTCCAAGCCCCATCCAACCTGACCTTGAACACTTCCAGGGATGGGGCAGCCACACCTTCTCTGGGCAACCTTTGTCAAGGCCTCATCACCCTCACAGCCAACAATTCCTTCCCAATATTCCATCTAACCCTGCCCTCTTTCAGTATGAATCCATTCCCCCTTGTCCTGTTGCTCCATTCCCTTGTCCAAAGTCCCTCACCACCTCTTAGAGACACTTTAGGCACTGGAAGGGGTTCTATGATCTTCTTAGAGCCTTCTCTTCTTCAGGTTGAACAATCACAACTCTCTCAGACTGTCTTCATAGTATAATTTTTAAATTTCTTTAAACATTTTGCCCAAGCTGCAATCTGGTGGTGGTGTCATAGTCAGCTTCTTCTTCTTGGTGCAGCGGTGAGAGCCCTGCAAGCTTTGCATTTGCAGTGACACAATTGCTGCTGCTGCTACCTGGCATTTCCATGCTACCAGGCTCAGCTGAACTGACAGTGTTGGAAAGACAGTGTAAAAGAGAAAGAAGAAAGTTGACAGCTCCTTAAAAGCCTCATACAAATAGGACAGTGTTTGACATAAGGCTGTTCCAAAATCAGTCACTTGGACTTGATTTGCAAGGCTTGCAAAAAAGCTGCTTGTTGCCTGGATTTTGCTGGGAAAGGTGGTTTGGTTTGGTACCTTTGTGTTTAACATCCCGGGCAGATGTCATCAGTAAAAAACAGCTTCAGAGGAGAGGAATTAGAGCTGAAGAACAGAGATGTGTCTAAGAGGATCTGGCTACAATATTCTTAACTGCAAATACACAAAGACACCCAGGGATGAAAAAAACCCACTTTCTGGGACTGAAGAGAAGAAGACCACCAGTGACACATGTCCCAGTGTCCTTCCTTTGTATAGTTCCTTAACAAAGAAAAAAATATATATCTTTTGTTATTTCTCTAAAGATTTTTGTTTGTCTGTCCTTGTTCTTTAAATGGCACCATTTAAATATCTGGGGATTTGAGATCTTCCTTCTCAGCACCACTTTCTGCTCTGTGGCTGAGCACAGGCTGGTTGTGATACCATTAAACCAATTGAGCATGAAGACTTATTTCACAACAAGGTAAGTGTCTACAACATACAACAAATCATCCTCTGGAAGTTTCAGCCTTCCTCTGAAATTCCAGCTGGGATGAGACACTTAATGAGAAACCACAGGTATGGTGAATCCTGCACTAAAATGACCCATCACACCATCATCTGAATTTGCTGTACCAGTTCTCTGCAGAGCAGTTGGTGCATATTCTGAATGCTGATGCTCCCCAAAGATCATGTCTTACTGATGGGGGAGGTGACATCATCTTCCTGATCAGTGTAGAAGATGAGCCAGTTGTAGCTACTACATAACACAAGTGATGCTACAGAATCACTGAATCATTTGAATTGTAAAGACCTTTAAGACCATTGAGTCCAACCATTAATCCAGCCCTGCCAAACCCATCACTAAACCGTGTCCCCAGGCACCACATTTACATGTCTTTTAAATACCTTGAGGGATGGTGACTCCACCACCTCCCTGGGCAGCCTGTTCCAATGACTGGCAACCCTTCTGGTGAATAAATGTTTCCTAATATCCAACCTAAACCTCCCCTGGTGCAACTTGAGGCTGTTTCAGCTCATCGTATCCCTTGTGAGATGTCTTCACTAGAAAAGTGGATGCTCTTTGTTGAATATGTTGTTCTTGCTTTGATAAACCAAGGCTTCTCCCAACTTGCAGAGGCAACCCTTCAGGGATGCTTCCCTCTAGGCAGATTGCAACTTTCCAATGTGTTTTTTCAGTCTTCCATGCCCTGCACTACAGAGATGTCTAAGCCAGTTGTAGAGAGCCAAGAAAGAGTTTCTAGATATTAACATGAAGACATACCTGGAGCTGGAGTTTTGCAGGGGGTTGAGAAACCCTTTTGGTTGCTGTTTTCCAAAGCGACTCTGCAAGACTGTGAGCTCCTGGGAAGCTTCAGGATTAGTCAAGATATGACTGATAGAGAGACCAAAATGAACTGAGGGTTGTCAAGACCAGAACAACAAAAATATGATCAAAACATTTGAGTAGGAAACCCTCAGGAAACCCACTTTCAATTAGGAGATAAGACACCAGCAGGCAGGGTGATGTCCTACCCTTGAGGCACTGGAAAAGGTTTCCCAGAGAAGCTGTGGATGCCCCATCCCTGGAAGTGTTCAAGACCAGGCTGGATGGGGCTCAGAGAACCTGGTCTAGTAGAAGGTGTCCCTGCCCACGATGATCTTGAAGGTCCGTTCCAACCCCAACCAGTCTATTATTCTATGATAAAAGATGTTACAATGTTGACCTGCATCAATTCCTCTGGTCAGGTAATGAAAATAGAAATAGATGATCATGGTATAGTAGGGAAAGCCTTAAACCAAGAGTGACTACATGGAAAAATCATAAATAATGGAGGAAATTTCATAAATAATCAGTGCCAAGTTAGGCAGAGCTGTCTACTGGTCCCACAGGAGGAGAGAGAGAGATGGCCCTGGGTTTGCTCAGGAGGAGGGTGGTGGTCTCCCTGGGCTGTGATGGAAGCACACGAATCTACCTGGATCACAACTGTGTCAGCAAGAAGCAACATGCCTCCTCTGCAGGACTCATCTCCCTTCAGGGTCTCTTCCAGAGTGCGGATGAGATCACCCCCTCATTTCTCAGAGTAGCAACTGCTGATTCAAAATTCAAATATTTCGTAGTCTCCCATCCCCTGCCTGTCAGTGTACAAACATGCCAGCCCTCAGCAGTGCTGAGCAGCAGTAAATCATCTGTGTGGGAGAAGGCTGGGAGGGAAAACCAAACCTTGTGGGGCAGAAGCAGATGGGCAATGAGGGGAAATTAAAAATACTCTCTGTCTTGCTGATGCCTTCACCATCTTGCATAGACCTCTCTCCCCTCAGGGCTTCAGCCTTCCCACCTGGGAAATACTGAGGCAAATAATTCACTTGTGTATCTTGCTCTGCTAAATAAGCATTACCAAAGTCACACAGGTCTTGCTACATCGATGTCAGGAGCTGGAAACAGGAGGCACGAAAAAAGCTGGGACCTTCAGGCAAATATCTTCTTCATAGTTCTGGAGCAATTAAAGTGCACATTTAATTGCTTTGATATATATTTGTTTTACATGAATGCAGGTCCCAGCTAATCTAATTGGCTTATTCGCTCCGACATCGCTAACAATGGACGTTAAACTGTACATAAATGCCCGTTAAATTATGAGCTATCAGGGAGATCTGCAATTGGATTTGGAATATGAAACAAAATGAGGGCTGGGAGAGGCAATTATTATTTTTTATTTTTGCATTTTTGTAAATTTTTTTTATTTTTAAGCAGCCTTATTATCTCTGCAAGAGCCTTGCTCCAGAGACAAGCATTCCTGTTGGAAAATCGATAGCAGAGCCACTGTGATAGCAGCAGTAACCTGTCGAGTTTCAATTAGTGCTTGGGAGAGGTTGAGCCCCTTCCCTGGGCCTGTCACTTGCTAACATGAGTGAAATTTTTATCCTTATTTATTGTTCAGAGAAATTTGAACTCCTGTCAGTAAAAAACTGAGGCAGCAGTAATGGCAGTATGATTTGCAGGCAGCTCCAGCATTTTTTTGTCCCTGTTTTCTTGGACTCCCGAAGATGCCGGAGACCATGAAAGATTTTCAAGTGTTTTATAGGAAAGGCATCAGTAAGGAGATGAGGATTGGACTTTGTTGCTTTCACAATTTGAGCTGGTTCCCAACTGCATCTTGACAGCAGACTGGATGATATTTTGAGTTTGTGCTCAGACTTTTAAATTAAATATTTATACATCACCTAAAACACAAAGGTCTTGATATGTGCTGGAAAGCTGTTTTCTACAGTCAAAACATGAAGCATCCTGAGATGTCGTCTTCAGTCTTGGTCACCTTTTAGTTGGCTGGCTTCACCTAACCTGCCTTCCTGGGCTCAGCTGAAGCTGGAAAGGTCTATCAGGAAGATTAGATTGGGAACCCACATTTGTGGACTATTAGATAAGAGGACACAAGGTCAGCCAGGTGTATCACAGACACCATTTTGTAGGACATTAGTGTGAACAGTTTTCTTTTCTTAGGTCCTTGACAAGCTCTGCCAGTTTTCCAAGGCTGACTGCCCTTAAGGGAGTCAGATTATCTCACGTTCTTCATCGCCTCTCACAGGTTGACCCCTGGGTACCTCTAGTCCTAAATCTCCACCACTGAAACCCTTGACTGATCAATCCACTTTACAGCTGTTCTCTTTCCACAGTTTTATACTCAGGCTTCTTTTGAGTTTTTTTTTGTTTCCTTCCCCAAAGATCTAGAAAGGGTATTACAAGAGAAGGGTTCTGTCTGTGCTGTGTGAGAAGGTGAGCTTTGCCTCCAAGTCAAGATTGCTCCTCACAGGTGTACCTTTCAGGTGTGATCAGGTGTCCTACTGTGCTATGGATAATGTCCCCAGAAACAAGAAGCACAATATAAATGGGGGACAGGATCCATCTCACCTGCCTGACATAACTCTGGCTACAGGCAGGGGCTTGGTCTCAGCTGTTTTTAGATCAACACAGAGATCTGCTCTTCTGGGTGGTGGTTCAAGCCAGGCCATCAGGGTAGGTGAAACAGTCACCCTCCAAGAGAGCTCAGCTCTTCATCTCTTCTCAGCATGGAGAAGAAAAGGCTCTCAGAACATCTCACTATGACCTTCCAGTATGGAAAAGGTGCTTATAACATAGAGGAAGTGTGAGGTTTTACACAGGCAGAAAGACAGGGAGGAGTGGTTTTAAACTAAAGGAGAAGAATTTTAGATCTTGTGCTAGAAAGAAATTGTGAAAGTTTGGGTTGGCTCTCTGCCAATGGCCAAACCTCACAAGAAAGATTCCCCCCTCCTTCTCCCGAAACAGCAAAAAGCAGCAAGAGAAAATTGAAGAAATATATATATTTACATATATTAAATTTATATACTAGGTACAACGAGACAGGGACCCCCAAACAACCCCAATAAGGGACAAGGGGAAGGGAAATGGGGAGAGGGAGACAAAAAAGGGAAATGAGACAAACAAATATATACAATCTAAATTCAGAAATTAACTCAGTNTTCAAGGCTAGGCTGGACAGAGCTTGGAATAAACTGGTCTAGTGGAAGCTGTCCCTGCCCATGGCAGGGGGCTGGAATGAGCTGATCTTTAATGTCCCTTCCAACCCAAACCCTTCTATGATCTTATGATTTTATTTATTTATTTATTTATTTTTCCATTGACTGGGAAGGGGCCGCTGGTGAACCATTTTCATAAGATATCTGGATTTTCAGATGCTCAAAATTCAGTAAAGAGTTCTGTGGTTGGTGACTTGTTCAAAACTTTGTATCTGCATTTCTTTATACATAAGAAAAATCGAAGCTTTCTTTCCCAGTCATGTGTTACCACTTGGTGGATGACATGAAAGTTTCTGATCCTCCAGTGCCCCTCATGGAACAGATGTTTGTGACAAGGGAGTATCAATACCCTTTCACAGGAAGTTTATAAGTAGAGTTCTGACAAGATTAATTTGCTGCTTCAGACAATGACTCGTCTGTTAGAAGATTATTGAATATTTAATTATTAATATGCATTATTAAAGAACACTGCAGGATTCATGGATACACACTGGAGTAAAGCACACCCCTGAAGTTACAGTGTGTCTCACAATTGCAGAAACAAGCAATACTTTTTTTAAAATGTGAAATTTGGCCCCGAATTTATGAATGAATGAATTTTTCACCCCACTAGAAGTTATTTTTCTCTGATTTTAGACAATTTCGAATTAAGTGACTTCTTTATTCCATGCCATCTTTCTCTGCTAGTGACTTAAAAATTAGGATCATGACCAAGATAAGGGGACTGCTATTCTCAAGTGCAGGTCTGCATTTCCAGCCCCTCAGACAGAGTTGCTTGTTTTGCAACTTGCTATAAGCCACTCAAAAAAAATTCCACCTGAAGGAATTTTGTTGGAAAAAGGTAGATTTTAAACCGATATAAACACCATGTGAATTTTTGACAAGGGGATTGATTTTCCTTTTCCATCTGCAAAAAACAAAACCAAAATATTTTGCTTTGTTCTTCTCCTAAAAATAGACACTTCCCTTTTATTTTTATTTTCTTTTAATTTGAATTGATGTTCCATTTAGATATTTTTTCAACTGTGCTGAGGAAACACATTATAAAACTGGAAAACAAGATGAAGAAATTCATTGTGGGTGGAAGACAACACTCATTTTAACTCAGATGTGCCGGGCTTGTTCTCCTGTTTGTTTGTTTTCCATTTTCAGTTTGCTGGTTTGTTTTTTTTTTTTTTCTTTCTTAGCCTCATTTCAGATCTGCCTCCAACTTATTCATTTATTTGCTTACCTTGTGGAATTGACAGCAAAAATGAAAAAACAGTTATTCCCATATCTCCATTTAGGAAATAACGCAGCACGATCAGTGCCTAGAGGGGTCCAGAAATTGCTCTAGATCTCCAGGTAACAGTTTAATATAATTGAGAATAAGTAACAGCCATGATAGAAATAACAGTAAAGCAATAATAATAATAGCAATAATAATAATAGGATAGAAAATTTGCCCAGAGCAGCTGTGGCTGCCCCATCCCTGCAAGTGTTCAAGGCCAGGATGGAAGGTGCTCTGAGCAACCTGGTTTAGTGGACCAGGTTGGACCAGAGGGGTTGGATCTCAGTGATCTTTAAGGTCCCTTCAACCCAAACCATTTTGTGACTCTGTGAGGTTCAAGCAGTGGAGGATCAGTGGGTGTAAATGAGTGAAACTCCAACTCAATGCCTTCCTCAGCCAACCTCTTCTAATAGAAATCTCCACCTTGGGCCAATATGAGGGTTCACTTTCTGCTCCCAGCTCAATACCTCTTTGCCCCTCTCAGACATGGCAGTGGTTGACCATGGAGTGTTCAGCACTGCCCTGGTGTCTGATGTCATTGCTGTCCCCAAATCTGCAGCATAGACCATGAGATGCTGTTCTTCCAGGGAAGCCAGAGGGAAACTGCTCTGCCAACTGAGAGAGGAGCAGCAGCTGCTGAGCTTGCCTCCGCTGAGGGATCACAGTCCCATCCACCTGACTTGATGCTCTGCATTTAATTTCCAGTCACAGTTACTACTGGGCTGCAACAAGGCCATGGTTAATATGCATTGGACAGAGATGGTCCTGGTGCTGGAAGAATTTTATTCACTATCAGAAAAACAGACATTGTCTTATGAGTCTGTAAGTCTTGCATTGGTAAAAAATAATTTCTTGATCTTCTACTGCATCATGATCCAATCATAGAATTGAGCTGAGAGGGATCCACAAAGATCATTGAAGTCCAAGTCTTGGCTCTGTGCAGGGCAACCCCAAGAACCCCACCATGTTCCTGACAGTGTTGTCTACATGCTTCTTGAGCTCTGGAGGGTTTGGGCTTGTGACCACTACCCTGGGGAGCCTGTTCCAGTTCCCAGCCACCCTCTGGGTGAAGAAATTTTCCGTGATATCCAACCTTGAAGATCATCTAGTTCCAACACCTGCCATGGGCAGGGACACAATAGGCCAGGTTGCTCAGAGCCACATCAACCTGGCCTGGAACACTTCCAGGGATGGGGCAACCACAGCTTCTCTGGGCAACCTGTGCCTGGGCCTCCCCACTCTCACAGGGAAGAATTTCTTCCTAATATCTAATCTAAACCCACATTCTTTCAGTTAGAAAGCATTCCCCCATATCCTGTCTAATATCACTATATACCCTTGTAAAAAGTCTCTTTCCATCTGTCCTGTAGGTTCCTTCAGGTACTGGAAAGCGACAATTAGGTCAGTCTGAAACCTTCTCTTCTCCAGGCTGAACAATACCAGTTCTCTCAACCTTCCCTCCCAGCAGAGCTGCTCCATCCCTCTAATTATCTTGGTGCCTCCTCTGGACTTCCTCCAACATCTCCATGTCCTTCCTGTGCTGGGGACCCCAGAGCTGGAGGCAGCTCTGCAGGTGGGGTCTCACCAGAGTGAAGCAGAGGGGCAGAATCCCCCTCTCACCTGCTGCCCACACTGCTTTGGATGCAGCCCAGGACACAATTGGCTTTCTGGGCTGCCAATGCACAAATAGAAAATGTATTTTAATTCTGCCTTTTGGGAAGAAGAATATTCAGAACTGACTTTGTTGCAACCTATGTTGAAAATGCATCAGATCCTGTTAGATGGAGTCTGGGGCTGGATTTGCTGTGGGATACTTTGGTCAGGTGAACATGCTCCTTCTGGAATGGTGTCTGTAGGGCTATGGCAGCACCTTCTGCAACTTCATTTGTCTGTAATGCCCCACCTGACAAACAACAGCACCTGAACTGAAAAACAGGCTCCATCACAGCATCTCTGCAAGTTTCTCCCAAGTGAGAATAACAAGGGAATTTAAGAGGAGCAACAATCTCTGTTTCCTCCTTCCCTGTGGGCAGGAGATGTAACTGGCTTAGTCTATGTGGCTTTTTCTGGTTTTTTATTTCTATTTTTGTCGTTCTTTTCTTTGAACAGGCAGCTAGAGATGGTTAGGAGCAGAAGACAGACTGTTACCAGAGCCTTAATCCTTTATACATCAGCTAATTATGGAGTCATTCCCCTTGTCCATACAATTTTTGGTACAGGGTCACATTCTTGCAGGGACTTTTCCAACCATCCATCCCTATCCCAAGTGCTTCTGGCTCTCTCAGCCTGTGCCAGGGAACCAGCTGCAACCCAGCCAGGGTCTATATCTAAACCAGCTTGTCATTGACTTGTTTGGCAATTT
>VXBX01006913.1:4386-41746 GCA_013400415.1 Scytalopus superciliaris
ATTAGAATTTCCCCCCCCCCCCCCGGTTTTTTTCTTTTTTTAAACTAGTTAGTATTTGTTTACGAGTCTTTAAAAAGCCTTAAAGAAGAGTTCTGAGACAGAGTCAGGTTATTACATCTGGGTGCCTCCAGAGAGGGACCCTGAACAAAGAAATCCCCAGGCCATTGAACCCCCCAAGTCTGTGCACAAGATCTCCCTGTGCCCCGCGTGCATCTTGTGGTCCAGCAGCGATTTATGGCCTGGGATCTTCCAACACCTCATTGGATTCTTTCTCCATGTCCCGTGGGCAGCCCGTTCACTGCTCTTCTCTCCCAGCTTGGGGCAGCCTTGTGGTCCTCCAGGGTCTCAGCCCCTCTCTGAAGGTGTCCAGTCTGTCTCTGTTTGCTGCCCTGCTGAGCCAGTCATGCCAACAAAGGGAGCTCACCTATGCCAAGCTTTGAGCAGGGCCCACTTGTATTAAGCTGTAAGTAATTAAATTTACACAATTAATTTTTAATATTCTATAAATAAATTTAATCCCCAACAGTCTTATAAACAAAGTATTTTTGAGCACAGACATTCTCTAGGTGATGAATGTAGTCAGTCTGCAGCAAAGACATTTAAATTGGTCCAGTGACTTTAGAGGCCAGGCACCTTGAATATATGAGGAAAAAAAGCAGGGGGAGTTTACATTTCTTGCAGCAGCTTTTCTTATTCTTGCAGTGAGCAGTCATATTGATAAGCCTTCATGGAAATGGGTGGTGTATTCTCATCTCCAGAGTTCTTGACTGTCCACATAAGAGTACTGTTCTGAAGAGGAAATAATTTCCTTTGCCTGTATGAAACCACCTATGTTCAGCAATGGGTGATAGAAATTAAGAGCCCTGGGGACGAGGAGGATCCTGGCCACCATCTGAGAGGTCCAAAGTTTTGAGAGGCTAATGTTTGTTGCTGCATTGCTTCTACATCATTGTAGAAATGTTTTGTAATTAATTAGATTTGGTTGATTTTTGGGGAGTTTTTTTGGTTGTTTGTTTTGTTTTGAGTTTTTGGTTTTTGGGGTTTTTTTATTTAACGGAAGTGACTTCCCTTTCTGTATTTTCCTGTTTGGTTGCTATTTGTCCTCCAGCTGTAAGTTGCTGTAGCTATTGACTTTGGAAACTTTTTGCTCATAGTCCACTGCACTGTTGAAATTCTGATTATGATACTTATTTAAGGGTGAGTGGTAGAGGGTATAGGAGACTGAGCTTTGTGTTCGGTATCAACCAGTTGTAGAAATTGTCCTGACTTCTGATCATACTGGCCTTCCTCTAGTCCAAATGGAGCTACTTTGACTTTGCTATGTGTTTGCTATATGCTGGTTCCACAGAACTTTTCCCTCTTCTCTACCCATTGCTCTGTCTGTTACAGATTTGAGCAACATACTTGCTGCTCAGGTAGGCTTGTTTTGCCTGCCTTTTTCCTGTTGGCCAAAGCGAGGCATGAGATTTGTGACAAAGATTATGAAAATACATTATTACTTTGCAGGGTTACATAAAAAACACACAACTTGTGTTGCCTCCCCCAGTTAGAGATAGAAGGATGATTGCAGGGCAGCAAAGGCCCAGCTGTAAGTAGCATGTTTGTCAAGTCATGTACTGATCTGACGTACTGGTTGGGGAAGTTGCCAGTGAGGATTCTGATCCCTCCTGCTTCATTGTGGGTGCCCTTTCCCTGACTTTGTTTATTCTCTCCCAAAGTAGGTAGAATATTAAATGATTGTCAAAAAAACCCCATGAAAATTATGCCTGTGAGACAGTTAATTAATTCAGTACATGCTAATAACTCCTCATGCTAACCTGCAGTGAACTTCAGTCAGTGAATATCACTGAAGTGTTTTGCTAAAAGCTGCACCTAAATAAAGTTCATGAGTGGTCCTGTTGTTTACTTCTATGCAGCTGATAAAAACTAGCCAAGAACTGTTCTCAGTTGCAGCCTAAGTTCTTCGTTGCAGCCTAAGCAGCACGTCCTAATTTGTGTCCACTCAACTAAACTCCTTTGTGCAGGTCAGCTCTGCCCCAGGTGGCTTTTAGGCTTATTTTACAACTATAAACAAAGCTGTTGACTCTGTGGCAGTAGATGGACGTTTCTGAACAGACCCTCAGTTTGGGCAAGACTTTCCTAATCTTATGACAGCCAAATCCAAACCCTGCCTATGTTGTTTCTTTTGGATTAGATGGGAGTATTGGCCAGAGGGAAAACTGAACGACCTGTGGAATTCTACTTCATTGCTACCTTTTGGTCTCTTTAAGAAATTGAAACAGAGGGAAGAGGGCAGGATTTGGAGTGAATTGGTTGTATGAGAATAAAGACCCAGAGCACTGTTACACTCATACAGTTCTGATTAATTTGTGGACTTCAGTCTGTGCTGTGCGATGAACGGGGTAGAGATCCTGTGTTACATATAGTTAAAGTGTAATTTTGTGTGTGTTCTGGCTGAATTTATTTCCTGACTTTAGTCATTCATGATATGGTTCCTTCCATTAATTTGTTCCATCAAGAATAAATTCTGCTCCCTTCCCAACCCCGTCAAAACAACCGTATCTAACAATAACTTTAATACAGTTATTCTGAAAGCAGGACATTTTTCTCTTGATATGGTGTGTTTAAGTGAAAAAAGCTGGTACTGCAGATTTGCCATTTGGTGTTTCTGTACAACATTTCACTGGGAGCTGATGTTTGGTTTGATCTGTATGCCTAACATACAGTTAGGATTTGTAGACTGATTTGTTTCAAGTGTATTAAGCAAGTCTTATTTATGAAATGTTAATTTGGTCTGGAAATTTTAATATTTTTTTCATATGCTTGAATATATAAGTAGCTCACTTCGTAGAAGTGCTTTTTACTGGCTTGTTCCTCTCGAAGCTGGACTCTGTAGGGAAGAACTGGATACTGTATAGTTTCAGTCCCACTAACTAAACACTAGTAAGCTGCTTCCCTCCTAATGCACGTTAAAACCTTAGTGTCTGTGTTTAAAAGTGGCTTTGCATTTAGTTGCTAAAGTGAAACTGGATTTAAATTAGCCTGTGGTAAAATTGAGATAATGCCAGATGTGATACAGGCATACAGTTATCATCTGAAATGCAGATTGGTGTATAGTCTTACCTGTTTTTCTTTCTGCATATACTAATAGATTATGTATGTGTGAAGTCTGAAGATGATGCTGACACAGTGATGATGGACCATGGAGAACATGGACTGTCCACACAAAGCTGCATGTCAGTGGAACAAAACTGTGAAGCAAACAGTGCTGTTCACCATGTGGGTCAACTTAGCTATGGTAATTGCTGCTGATTTTTATTGTGATGCAATAGTTAATGGCTAGTTTTAATGCTGTGTCTTCAGTGCTACTCTATTGAATACTTTCTGTATTGCCCATACCTTTAAAACACATTTTATTAGAAAGCTACTTCATCGAAATTTCTTGGAAATGCATTTAAATGAGGTACCTTTTAGTTATTACTTTACAGGTCTTTATAAACAATGAAGCTGCTAAACTATTTTGTATTATGTTATATATGATTGTCCTAGTTACAGGGGCTGGTACCAGTTTATCACTGTGCAAGTATAACCAAAACTGTGTATTCTACACCCTCTGTGTCATTTCTGATGAACTGTTAGTAATGGATCGTTTGCAGCAGCTGCCCACGGCACACCTGACACCTCTGGCTACAAGCTGGATGTTAAAGAAACCTGCTAGGCAGGGGAATGTTTCTGTCTTCACACCAGTGACTCAGCCCTGATAACTCCCCTTCCAGGAGGCATTGACACCTTCAAACTCAGCCTGAGGGGTCACGTTTGCTAATGGGCCACCAAAATTTCTAAAAATATCCCATGACTCACAGAATTAAATCACCCACTGTGAAACTCCCCACCCTGGGTAAGGTACTGGGCATTCCCACCTGAACCTGAGCATATATAATCTTCGGGTTTGGTACCACTTTTGTCAGATCCAGAGAAGGACCAGAGCCTCAACAGGAGTGCGGGACCATGTGGGGCTCAGTACAGTGGCTGACAAACACCATTCTGTTCATGCCCCAGGGTGCTGGGTTATACATCTGGTTTTTGTGGGTTGAAACCAGTTTTTCTCTGTATCATTGTGCTTATTGTAATCTTTTCAGTAAATTTTAACTCTGACTTGTAATCTCTCTTGAGTTGTGTTCATTTCTCCCGCTGGTTTAGCTTTAAACCAGCACAATGATACATTGCGTTTTAAGAAGACAGTTTTTACCTACTTATGAAGTAAATGTACATAGGAATGAATTAGAAAGCTCTTTGGAAAACAGATGTCATGGAAGAACCTAACATAAAAAATTAGGTTTTTAGATAAACTGGTGTAATTTAGTACTGGAGATACTGGTATATAATGATAGTAAGATGGTTGTTTAAGCTGATAAATTATTAGCTGTAAGTAGCCTTTGGTGATTGTCTCTAATTCACTGTATTTATCAAAGTCTCTCAGAAATCTTAGCCCAGACAAAGTAATTCATAGCTGTTACAAGCATTTAGTAATTCCAGGAGCAGTATTACCAAGTCAGTGATGAAAATTACTGTAGTTAACTGATGGCATTTACTAGTTTGGGGGAATTTTTTTTTTTTTTTATTCAGCTGGTTGAATTTATAGAGAATCCCATTAAGATACAGATCTGGGTCTTTATTTCTCCCCACCTGCTGCAGAACACTTCTGTTTTGCTTTATTCTTAAGCAGTTTATGCCCACAAACTCAATATCACTTTTGCTGGCACTTTTTTTATTGTATTGTATTTGGGCCTAAATCTAAACTTGGGAATCTAATCAGGAAGACCATTAGTTTAATGTAAGCATAATATGTTTAAAATATGGTTAAACAGGAATTTAATGTTTTGTGCTAGTGTGTTAATCCTGCAGCCCTTCTTCTTTCCGAGTGTCCTCTTACCTCTGTTGGTGTTGGTCCCACAGAGTGCTGTCTGTCATCTCTTGGGCTCTCCATTCTGAGAGCACTGAGTGCCAGGAGATGAGTGCTAGCTTGGCCTGTGTGACAGGGATGGAGGCATGAGATGGTCTAGCAAACATTTACCAGAAAAAGAGTATGTTAATTCAGCTATATTTAGAAATGAGGAATTTCTGAAGAAAAAAAATTGTTTCCTGAAGAAAACTGATTTTATTAATTCCGTCTTCCTTTTTTTTTTTTTTCCTAAATTATCTAGTCAGGCTAAATAGGTACATAAATTTAGTTTTTGTTCATAGGAAACCCTTACCAAAGACAATGATGACCAATTTCTCTTCTGCTAATTAAAATGTCTGTGCTATTTATAAAACAAGGTGTATTTTACTTAGATTTTATAAGGCATGAGGGTTCAAATGAGAGCAAAAGCAAACCTCAGTGAGCAGGAAAATCACTGTTAAGAGTCACAGAAATTACTGTGCTAAAATGATAAGGAGTACCCTTGTAAGTTTTGTCACGCAGCTCTGTGTACATGGAAGGAATTTATTGCAGATGTCCACAAAACTTCCTCACCATAGCTTGGCCTGTGCCATCTAAAAACTGCACCATGGCTACATTCTTCAGTTCTGGCAGGTCTGGCAATTGTGTGGACTTCAAAATAATTAGGACAGAGCAGTAATAAACTGTAGTAATGGATTTTTAACTATGCTGGGCCGACACATGGAGAGGTGGAGACATTCTGCATACCACTTATGAGTAGTTCATGTGTGATAGTCCCTGACCTGTCACACAGTGTTTCAGTGACAAAACTAGGGGGAGCTTTGTAAATGTAGGGGAGCAACAGCAGAGGACTGAACAAATGGGGACTGTGTTTTAGGATTGTGGGTGTATTGCCTCAATTTTCGGGTAACTGGTTTTGTTGGGATTTTGAATTTGGACATGGAAATTAGAACAGAGAATCAAGAGTGAAAAGCAAGGCAAGTGAAATGATGTATGGAGAGAGTGGAAGAAATTATTAAATCGAATTTATCATTTCTGATTTAAATGAGTTGGATTAATAAGTGTTTGATAATATGCTGGTAAACAAACTTCAAATAACCAAGCAGTTTGAAAGTTAAAAAGGGTGACTGTGCCTGTTTTTAACTGTAGTGAAATGTTTAATGCGTTGGGAAACTTGCTGATGTGCTTTGTTTT
This sequence comes from Scytalopus superciliaris, assembly GCA_013400415.1. NCBI lineage: Eukaryota > Metazoa > Chordata > Aves > Passeriformes > Rhinocryptidae > Scytalopus > Scytalopus superciliaris. The sequence goes on from VXBX01006913.1 coordinate 10,523, forward strand.
CTCTTCCCTTTCCCAGGAAGAGAACGCTTGCCAGTGCTAGGTGATCAAATGGCCTCGGAGCTGAGCCATTCTGCAGTGATAGGGAGACAAAACAGTCGCACCCCTGAGAAAGCGGATTTTGTGGTTTTGCATAATAAAAGAAAACGACTTTCTCCTACTGTAGTGGAACAGAATGCGGTATGTTTCACCAAACAGCTGTTGTTTTTGAGGCCAATTTCAGTGTTATTTGGAATGTCATTTTTCCTTCACTTTTGTATGATCGGTGGATGACATCTGAGTGAAGAAGATGGGTAGGATATGCATGCAGTGCATGGATGCTTCTGGCAAGTCCCCACCCTGTCATTCTGCAGTCTGTACATACATCCAGGGTTGCCCCATCCCAGGTGCAGAATCCGGCACTTGTCCTTGTTAACTTTCATATGGTTGGTAATTGCCCAGCCCTCTGATTTGTCCAGATCTCTCTGTAGGACCTTTCTGCCTTCAAGGGAGTCAGCAGCTCCTAAGAGTTTAGCGCCATTGGCAAACTTAGTTAGCATTCCTTCTCGTCCTCCATCTAAGTAATTTTTGAAGAATTTGAAGAGCACAGGGCCTGAGATGGAGCCCTCTGGAATCCCACTAGTGACAGGTTGCCAGTCTGATGTCACCTCATTCACTATTATCCTCTCTGTTTGATCCATGAGCCAACTGCTCACCCAACACATGATGTGTTTATCCAGCTGTGAGATGAACAATTTGTCCAGAAGGATACTGTGAGAGACAGTATCAAAAGCTTTGCTGAAATCCAAATAGATTACACCAACTGGCTTCCCTTGATGAACTAGATGGGCTGACCTTGTCTTAAAAGGAAGTTAACTTCGACAAGCAGGACTTTCTTTTCATGAAGCCATGCTGGCTGTGACTGATGACTGTGTTGTCCTTCACGTGTTTTTCAGTAACTCCCAGAATAGTCTTCTCCATAATTTTACTGGTCACGGCAGTTCAGTCTGTTGTAAACAAAACGAAACCAACACCCACCACTCCCCAGTCCTCCTTTTTTAAAATACGATGTGATTAACTTAAAAACCAAAATTAAAAAGAAACAAAACAGAAAACACCACCAGCAGACTCATGAAATCTGCTGTATATGGTGGATGGGAAAGGCACCCACCAGTAAAAGAAAAATGTCAGTATTGTCCAGGTGGTGGCACCATTCTTCCTTCATAAAAACAGTTTATAAGCAGTGAGAAAATTCTCTGTTCCAGACATTTTTTACTGCTTCTGCTTGCAGTTATACCCATTTAGGTAAGCACAAATTTTTTAAATGGTTTATTTAAATTAGTGTAAAAATATACATCAAGTGTCATAATTTGGACTCAAGTTAGAGGTCTTTTCCAATAGAAATGATTCTATGATTACATAAGCCTGGCTGTATAGTATGTATGCTTAGAAGACAAAGTTCTGGTCTTAGAATAGCCAAGTAAAAATGCATGTTATTATATGTATGTATGTAAGTATATATACAGTATTATATGTATATATATAAGGCCCCCAGCTCAAGCTGTTATTCTGCTGTTGTATCATGTTAAAAGTACTTAAAGGGGCCAGACATCTGAGGCTCTGCTATGGCAAGCCCAGGGTCAAGCTGGTAAGGAAACCTTGTCTGGCTCTGAAAGTGGGGTGTGCAGGGAGTCAAGGAGGGCAACACTTCAGTTCACTGCAAAGGGTCTTCAGTCCCAGCAGTGAAAGTGTCTGGTGGTGGGAATGTGACTGCCAGAGTGGCTCCTGAATGGTCAGACAGGAAAGTTTGCTAAATGCAGCAATACATGAATAAGATGACTCTATTAAATCTTGTTTCCTTGAGCCCTCTTGTAGCCAAAGGAGGGAATAGAACTACAACTGAAAATTTCTGAGTTGGATTCCTAGGAGGTTCTCCCTGCAACTTATTATTCAAAACATTAAACACTCTTTATGTTATTTCCCAGATGAGAACCAGGGAAGAAGAATATGAAGATAGTGACAATGTCATTTATGAGTATGAACCAGACTATGAATGTGTAAGTTAATTTTCTTTTGTTTGACTGTCTTTGAAAAGCTGCTTTGGGATGTGTATTTTGGGGTAGGCTGAAGTAACACGTGAGATTTGAAGCTGGGATTTATTTGCTTAATGTGATATCCTAAGCCTGTGTATATATTAGTAGCTTACACTCTGTTTTGTTTTGTTTTCATGAAAAAGGAAAGTATTGTATCTGAAGCTTCCTATGCTGGATATCAGCAGAATACTCTTATGGAGATCCTCAGTTATTGCCAGGTATTTTTTTTTCTTTGTCTGAAATGTCATTTAAACAACTTTATTAAACTTCAGCTAGACATGTATTCTGTACTTTACAGCCTATGACTTGATCCTGTCCAGTTGCTCACTTGTTAGTTGCCCACTTACCTTCACTATTTTTATATTTTCCGAACTTTTCACGGTATAGCTGGCAAGAATGCTTTACAAATATTAAGCTTTAATACAAAATGTAAAGTCTAGTGATTCATTGTGAGAACCTTCACAGTAACAGGAAAGATATGACTCTGATACACACCCAGCTATTGAAAGTATGTATTGCTTACCAAAGGTGTGCCAAAATCCTGGTAGTTGTTTTTGTGAGTTCTTTCCTTTTGACTTCGGAAGCATTAGCTGGTGAGATTGAAAATAACTGCACTAAAAATTAAAAGCATCCCCTATATATTCAGGTGAGCACTTGTGTGACTGGGATCACAGCATCCTATAGAGTCAAAGACATTTGGGCCATGCTTTAGGGAAGTCAGTTTGTGAGGGGCTTGTAGCCACGTGTGAATGTCTTGTAAGTCTTCTTAGGCATACATTGAAGAACGTAGTGGATAAAGGTTGACTGAGACTGTGTGACTGACATTCTTGCCACCAGTCTGGGAATGTGTGCTGTGACAAATAGCACTAATGAGAAACTATAGCCCCTTTTGCTGCCTACAGCCACCTTTCCATCTCTTTCACCCCACTGTTAATCCCCTCCTCCCAGTGACTCTGCTCTAGGGCTGTATAAAGCTCTTTTATAACACCTGTACTGTCCACACTGATTCAAGGTCTTTTAGTGCTACCTTGAGATATTTCTAAATTTTGGGAAGATTTATAATTCCATTGTCTAAGGCTGTCTAATTTATTTTGAAAGATAGCTATCATACTGAAACTTAATAGTTGCTTTTGATAAAATTTTTAAAATAATTTGAAATTCTATCCACTACAAATCCATATAGCAGTTTCTTTTTCTTAATAGCCATGTATTTTTTAAAATTTTCTAATTATGCTGTAGATCAACAAAATAAATTGCTGTGGTTAGTTGAAGACATTTTTCTTCTTTGTAACTCATAATGTCCTTAGCCTGTTTTTTGCAGTGATTGCTGATGACATATGCCTGATACGTGTATTTTCAAGCTGGCAGTGGCATTTCAATACTAGATGGATATTTTTTATCTAATTTCTTTATGCTGTTATGTCACAAAGTGTATGTCTATATTGCTGTGTAAGCATCGTATTTGATTTGCTAAATTTTGGAAACACTAAAGTGTTCAGGAAACTTTCTTGTCTGACCATCCAGGAGCCACTCCAGCAGTCACACATGAACCACCTAAGCTGGAACTGAGGCCTCTTTGCAGCTACACCCCACACTCACAGTCAGACCAGGTTTCCTTACCAGCTCAACCCCAGGTTTGCCATAACAGAGTCACAGACACCCAAGTTCTTAAAATAATATAATCGTGGTGCACCAACAATATAACAGCTCAAGCTGGTGCCTCTGAGGAGGGACCCCAAACAAGGAAGCCCTGGGCTTTTATTCCCTTGAATTCATGGAAGTCTGGGGCTCCTGGGCTCCTGTCTTGTCTCTGCAGGTCTGGTCCCCTTGCTGGGCCACGGGTCTCTGTGCCCTTTGTTATGCAAAGGGTTGGCAGCTCACTGCCCCTTGCCTGGGACTGCTGGCCCCCAGAGGTCAACCTGCAGCTCACACTGCAGCTGCATCCCTGGCTATACACTCTGAGTGTGTTCCTCAACCTGTGACTGCCTCTGGTATTCTTGTCATCCATGTGTCTAGAAATGGTTTTCAGGGTCGCTGTTCCATTACCTTCCCAGGGGATGGAGGTGAGGCTGACTGGCCTGTAGTTCCCTCCATCCTCTTTTTTGCTGCTCTTCAAGATAGTGACATTTGCTTTCATCCAGTCTGTGGGCATTTCTCCCATTCACCTTGGTTGATCAAAGGCTGTTGAGCATGGCCTTGCAGTGTCATCAGCCAGTCCATCAGCACTTGTAAGTGCATGCCATCAGGCCTTGAACCTAGGTGTGTCCAGTTTGCTTAATTATTCTCTGACCAGATCCTCTAACACTCTGTGTCTTTCTTGGTCCAGCCTTTTCCCAGGTCTCTGGGACCTGGGATTCTGGAAGACCAGTCTTGCTAGTAAAGGCTGAGGCAAAGGTGGTGTTGCATCCTGGAGCTTTTCCTGTGTCCTCTATCACTGGCTACCCTGTCTCATTCAGCAGTGGGCTCACACTTGCCCTGGCTTTCCTTTTGTTGCCTGTGTACCTACAGAAGCCCTTCCTGTTGTTTTTGAGATACCTGGCCACATTCAGTTCCAGTTGTGACTTTTAATTTACAAACAGGATTTCTCTAAATATTTCCCATTGGTAATAGCAAAATCAATATTTCAGTGGCTGCCAGTATGCCTTTTACTTGTGTATGTGGAAACTTCCTAGCACTTAAAATAGTGTATCAGAATACCTAATTTGCCTTAGAGCTTGTGAGAAGCTTTTCAGTGTAACATAAAACATGGCAAATAGGTAAAAATAAAGCATCTGCTGGAAGCAGTAAGAGCAATCTTCAAGTGCCAGCCACGTTGAAGTCACAAGAGTAAGCTCTGAGAATTCTTTTAACTGTAGTATTTACCATTGTTACTTGCATTTTTAATCTAAGTCGATTTTTTTATATACTTACAGAATGTTTAGATTGTCTACAGATCACAGCCAGTTTTATGGAGGGAATTTAGCTTTTAATTGAACTTTCATGGTTTCTTCAGGTTTAATTTGGGTTCTTGTGAAATAATATTGTTTTCACTCTTACATTTGTCAACAGGCCATGTATGATGCCATTCAGAAATTGGATAAAAAATTTGACCTGCTTCATCACAAGGTCTCAGAAATGCAGCGTACTCGCGTAAAGCCACTGTTGATCAAACCTGTGAGTATTAAAGACCTGAGACATTTATTTTTCCTTTAATTCACTCATTTCCTCTGATGCTTATTTAAAAAACCAATTTTTTCACTAAGATTAAAACTAGTAGCAAGGTAGTAGACTTAGAATCTATTTCAATTGAATTACTTAAGATTTCTTACTATCCACCAGCTTCAGTCTCCTGTGTTATTATTGACTGGTGGTCACATTGGCAGTGGCCTCCATCAAATCCAGGATGCTGTGATAGATGCTGTAAAATTCTGTTTGTATTGGGATGAAGAGAAATTAATTGTGTAGATACATCTTAAAATTCAGCATATTGCTGTTGCACCTTTGCAACATGTGATGTGCTGTCTTATTGGTTTCTGCAGTTAAAAGAGAGTTTAAGCATCAGTCAGGCTGGTTCAATTGACTGACTGATTTTTAGATCTCAGCATTGTGTTGTCATATCCATTAAAGTCTAGAATTTATTATTTTTCTTAATAAAAGCACTTTTTTCAACATTTTTAATGAAGTTTGATATTGAGTACAGACCTTTTGTTCCTAAATGGTAAATCCATTGTTAACTTAGGAGACACAATATTAGTACTTCTAACAATACCCTTTAGAAGGGAAGCGTAACAGATGATTTTTGAAGAAGGTCATAAAATCCATAATGACCTTTTTTCTCAACAATACTGCAAAGCTTTTATTGTGGCAGAGGTGATCTTGCTGTCAGGAGGTGTCAAGAGAGCAGAAAGACCAGTTGCTTTAAGGATGGGTAAAAGCCAGGAATTTCTCATTCATATCAGCTATGTAGGATACTACATTTAATTTGGGATCATTTTTGTTGTCAACTCCATGTTTCTACTGTCCACACATCCTGAACAATGAGATCCAGGGAATAAACTGATCTTACCACCTACACATGAACTCCATGAGCCCTCTGTACTCTTATCCTCCCCTCTGATCACATGGGATGGCAGCTGCTTTAATGTTTGGGTTAAAAGTGACCTGCACTGCCTTTTTATTTTATGTATTTATTTTTTATTTTTTATTTTATCAGTATAAGCTTGTGAGATGCAATCTGTCAACAGTTTAAAACCAACAGGAATGCTATTGGGTTTTTTTATAGCTGTACCCTTGTTGTTTCTGTGAAGGGCTAAGCATATAAATATGGAAAGGTTTGTGGTAAAGGGACTTTTTTTTTTTTTATTATATGAACTCCAAAAGCTGGAGAAAGATCCAAACTTTCAGATACATAAGCCTTTCTTCAGGTCATAGATTTTTTTAATGTTACAGGAGTGAAATATAATGGGATTTCTGTAAACAAACAAACAAATCCACGAAAAATAAACAAAGTAAGGAAAACAATCCCACACATCACCTACATTTGGTGGCTACTGCTCAGTGACCTGTGTTTTGATATGCTTTAAGAATCATATGTTTTTCAATAAAAGTGGTGGAAAACGCAGCCCATCTCTCAGTTTGTCTTAGTTGCTTTGGAATCTTCCATTGTAGATGAGATCTGAATGTTTAATTTTTTCAGCTAGCAAGTAATGAAAGAAGAGAAAGTGAGTATTTTTTTTTCTTGTTTGAAAAGAAGCTAGCATAGCAGTGGAGACATCCCTTGAAAATTTATCACACTGGGTCAATGGCTGAAAAACTTTAGATTTTATTTTGCCTATTTACCTTTCTAGAGCTTTTCAACGAATGGGTACAAAGTTTTTCTCATTATATATTTGTCTAGAAAGCACTTTTGCCAGCACCCCCAGTGGAAAAAAATTGAGAAACATTGAAGCTGACCAGATAAACTCTTAGTGTTGCAGCTACAAGTGAGAATAGAAGAAAGTAGAGGGAAGGCTAAAAGAAAGAGTCTGCTGCCAATAGCATAATTGCTAAAATCTAGTTTTCCTGGTTTGCTAAAAAAAAAAAAAAAGGTAAAACAATGACCAGTTATGTCTAATATAACCTTTTAATTTTTTTTCTGAATCATGTTTCCAGAAACCAGTTGGATTTACATACAGAAGTTCCAGTCATTTGCCCCAAGGAAAAATCAGAGTACAAAAATCCATGGAAAGGGACTTAAATCTTCATCACTCTTCATCAGGCCAGGGAAGGCATAGTCCAGTTATAAGAGCTGCTTTACAAAATGACCATGTTCAAGTCAATTCCACAGTAAAACATGCTGAGCAGAGTTTTCAGTTTGAATCACAGCAGCCTGTTGGTAGGCAGAGCCCACCACTCCCCACTATAGTTTCAACACATTCATTGCATTCATCATACACAGCAACTAATGAGATGCCTGACCTTTCACCACAATCAAATCTTGCACCCAGTATTGTGGAAAGTACTGTCAACGGTGCGTCTTCACCAGTGGCATCATCATCAATGCCAGCACCATCTGAACCCAGTCAAGAAAATGATGCTGTGATGGAGAACTACAGAAATGCATCTGAGGATGTGAATATTAGTGAAGAGCTACCATCTTCTTCAGTCTTCATTGATCCTAGCTTTGGTGAGTTCCTTTGTGATAAGTATTCAGAAACAAAGGCTAAAAAATTCCTGCTAGTATTAAAAAAGTATGCCTAAAGAAATTTCAGTATCTTTATTTAGCAAAAATAAAGGAGCAGAACTGGCTGACTGATGCACGTTTCTATAATGGAATACTGTTTAAAACTCCTGAAACAAAGGTCATAGGAATGTTTAATATACTAAAGATTGCTTAAAAGCCCCTCCAGTTGTATAGATTACCACAAGCCTTTGATTTACAGTAGGTGCTTTGGGTTCTTTTAAGATAGGCCCTCTTTTTCCTCTCTTGAGACTCTTGATGTAACCTTTTTTAATCTGTGCATAATTCAAAAGCAATGTATGCATGCTATGCATGTGTTTAAAAAGGCAAAAGAGATTGCCACTAAAGCTCAGAGACATATGTTTTAAGAAAGTGACTGACCTGATCTGTGTGAAGGAAATACCTGTTTTCTTCTTGTGGAGGATTTTATCAGTGAAACATCATTTCTGTACTCAAATTCTCCAGTGTTTGGTTTATTTTGAAATACTGAATTCCACAGGTCTTTGCATTATAATAAATATGCACCTATGAAAATAACACTATGTCTTAAAACTGATGTCTTTCCAAAGTATAAATGCCCTGAATTATGTGGAAGGCTGAGCTATGAATTTTTTATTGCTTTTGGTCCAAAAAATAAGTTCATATAGCTGAAGAACTGCATGAATAGTAGGTGAAATACTTGGATATCTCTCTACAAATTTGTAAGTGTATGATTTAGCAATACTGTGTATGGATATACCATTGTCTTGAAAACATACATGGTATCTGCATGTGTGTAAAACAGGCCAGTCTAAACATTGTAGACTCTTGGGTGTCTAGTGTATTTTCTTGGGTGTTTTGATTTCAGTTTATGTTGCTGGTTAATGTTAATCGATATTTCTGTTACCTTTCCAATTTAAAGCTTCTTTTGTAAGAGCAAAGATAAGTAGTAATACATAGTAGTAGAACTGACCACAGTGGAGAACATATTCTGAGAGTACCACAGAAGTCAAAAGAAAGAGTTGGAAAAGTGCTCTTTTTTAACAATTTGTCTTCAGTTTAACAAGACAAACACGTCTGCTAAGGGAGCAGGAACCCTCCTGGGGTAGAAAGATGAAAAGCTCCTCCCTCCAAGTTATTATTTCAAAATTAACAGGCCGCAGACACAAAATGTGTCATCAGAAACGACACAGAGGGCAGTGATAAACTGGTACCACCCCCTATGACTAGGACAGTAACCAAAACCAGAACAGAAGAAACAGCAGCACCGTAACCAAAACTTTTAAACAAAGTCCTGTCTTTGCCCCTTCGGTGCAGTTACAGTTACAGACAGCAGGGGCGCTGTGGGGCTCCGGCCAGAGCTCACCCGGGAATGGGAATGGTGGCCACAGGGACAGGCTGGGACCTTCCCCGTGGGCTGTGCAAAGACCCTCTCACCATCCCTTGTCCAAAAGTGTTGGGGGAGGTTGGAAACTCCTCTGCAAATGGTGCCGACCCCTTGAGGAGTCCACAGTGAATCCTGGAAGTGGTGGTTGCCCTCTCAGAGCAGCACAGGATGCGCGGAGTCGGGAGGGGTGAGCCAGGACCCCCTCCTAGTGCTGCCACCAGCCCAGTAAATGTTGTGTGGGCACCGAAGCAGATGGAGAACAAAGGTGTAGCACACTGGCAAAAGAAAACTGAGTGCTGGGGAACCAGTGGCCACCTCCCAAGCCAGGGAAAAATAGTGAAGTCCCACCAAAGAAAAGACTTTACTCCAATCCTCTCCCCAGCCATCACGTTGGAATGCAAAGCTATTAGCTATCCCTTTATTTCGGCTTTAGACAGCTGGCTCCAGGAGCAGGTAGTGAGAGAGCGAGGCTTCAACAAGCCATCTCCTTCTGGCTCCCAACCCCCAAACCACTGTGCTGGGAGGGAACATAAAAAAAAATAAATTCCATGAAAGATTTTGAAACTGTAGCACAATTTGCTTGGGATTTTTAGTTTTTTTTTTCTTTAAATGTTTCTGTTTTACAGAAGAGTTTGTTGGTGACCCAGTAAGAAAAGTAAAAGTTTTTGGAAACGATCTGGCGAAGGCTCGGCAAAAGACTAAACCAAAGTATGCAGCGCGCTACCTGGTTCGAGTCCTGTTCCCCAAGAAAACACTCCTGTGCAGCATTATGGGAGCAAGTGCACGAGGGCGCAGGACACTGGATCCAAACAAAATTGCTGCAATAAGAGGTGCGTTACCTTTCAAAATGCAGGTTTACTTCTGTAATACTTAACAAAGTTTTTTAACTTACAAGGAGTAGTTTTCTGTATGTTTCTATCATTGTCCAGCAACTGGTGAACAGATAAATGCTATAGTGCATGTGCTCCACTCTCCACTCTTTCTGTTTTGGAAAGTCCTGCTTTGTAATTCACAATGTTTCTGTTTCTTCAGTGTGGATAAAATAATTTGAATTTCTCCTAGTTTTGTGTGCTTTGTGTTCATCAGTCAGGCTCTCTGTCTTTAAATTTTTCATTGCTGTTTGTGTGTGACATGGGTTTTGTGGGTGGGTTTTTTGTTTGGTTGGTTGGGGGTTTTTTATGGCCAGGATATACTTGGGACAAACATTAACTGGTGATTTTTAAAATAGTCTTCTTTTTCTCTTAAGTTCACTTCTCTGAATTGAGAAACAGTGAAGATGGGGAGGGTTTGTTTTGTTTTTTTTAATGTCAAGCCATTTAAACAGATCCCATGGCATGTATGTGTTAAAGGGTTAAAAGAGTGAGATTATGTAAGCCATGTGAAATGGTTGCAGGAACAGCATTACCCTGTCTCTATTCTTTGTGGGGCTTGGTTCCTTGGGGATTTGTTTGGTTTGGTTTTTTTGGGGTTTTTTTTGTTTGGCTGGTTTTTGTTGTTTTTGAGTTTTTTTTTAAAGTTGATATGATAAATCACACATTTTCCCTGATTATATCAGGAATTGCTTAATATAGGAAAAACTTTATTCATAACACCTCAGAAAAGTATCACTGAACATCCTAAATTCATAGTGCTACTTAGCTTCAAAACATGAGTTTATATTTATAAATGGAAGTCTAAAGCTTATAAATAGAGAACATTTACTGCATTTCTTAGCTTTATTTCTCTTTCTAAATTAGAATACTTCTGAGTGCCATTTTGTGTCATGAAGCTTAAAACATTTTCTATATTTTATATGCAGAGTTTCTGGCAACTAACTTTCCAGCCTATGATTTGAGTGAGCATGGAAAGGACTGGAAAACCTGTATCACGAATGTCAATGCTATGATCCGCTGTTTGCGCTCTGAAACAAAAACGAACTCGAGAAGTTCTAAGGTGATAATTTATTTAAGTACTAACTTTGTGCTTTTTTCTCAGGTTAATTAAGTGCTCTAACTGGAAGTTCCTTGGGTTCTGTCGCAGAGTTGCTCAGTGTAGGGCTGCTGACCACAACATTAGTTCCTTGTGAGGAATACTGGAGGTGTATGCCTTTCTCTTGCCTTGCCTCATCCTGCTCATGTGTCCAGTGTTCAGTTAAGAGATGTTTAAGCATGGGATACGAAAAGGAAAGCACTGCAAATCTTGCCCAGAATTAGCGTCAAATTTGATTTTCACAAGCTTTTCTTTCAGATATATTCAGCCAGGCGTTTCAACTTTATGCTGTACTGAATGAAACATCACTCCCTAAACACCTGTAACTCCACTTACCTCTACTTCTAAAATGCTCTGTGCAAATCTCTAAATATTTATTATCCATTTCACCTGTTGTTTTCATGAGAGAACTTGAGGAGTATATCATAAATATCTGAAACCTAATTTATACTAAATGGGAAATAAACCGGAACACTAATTAGAAACCTGGTAGGCTTTTCCCAGTGTATATGCTAACCTCATTTAATGTTTCAGAAGACAGCTGAGGGGAAAGAAAAAGTGGCTGATGCTCCAGATACATCTCATGGTGTCGATGAAGATAGTGGAGGCAATTCACAAAACTCTCAAAAAATGACCAGCTCCACAATTGACACATTGCAGAATTCAGGATTGGATAAGTTTACAGAAGCTTTCCACAAATCGTCGGTCAGGAAGCAAGAGTGTTTGGAACCTATGGGTAAACTAAGAAATTTCTGTTTTCTGGAGTTACATTTTAAGTGGTCAGAGGCAGAAGATGGTACTGTAGATGTAATTATGTAGTAAAGGAATTTTCTGAACTGTGTGACTCTCTCTTAAGGCAGTCATGTGGTGTATATATAGTAAGTTTTCATGGGAGCAAACAAGAACATTATCTGGCAGAATATATGTCTGCATCTACCAGCATCCCGTAATGCATATCCACTGTAAGACTGGCAAGTTCATCTTAAGATACTCTGTTCAGTAGCCCTGGCTTTTTTCTTTTATTTGGTAGATACTCTACCTTCAAGGAGTAAGCTAGCTCAGAATATCTATTGAACGGTATTGCAATTTCAGAAGAAAACCACACCTTTCTGTAAAACTGACTCTTAGGACAATAAAATTCTTAAAGCAGCCTTCATATTTTCATTTTTTTTAATGAAAGTAAAATGTATTTTCACAATATACAAATGCATTGTGAAAAAATCCATGTACAACATGTGATGTTTAGAAAGCCTGAAGGAAGATGAGCTGAGATTCGTTGCCCTTGGAAGTAATTTATTTGACTAGAATCACTTGGGGGCTGTATCAGATCTGCTCCTGCACCCAAGATTTGTTAGTCTGATCCCACAGATCTCCTTTTTTTTCTTTTTAATGTTTATAGTGAAGTGAGGTTGAACTAGTTAAAAAAATATTTGCTCTTTTCCTGTTTCCATTTACAGGATCTAAGCACCACTGAAATAGCAGAACTTTTACTTATGTACTTGGAATAGCATAATCTTTTCACATGAGAGGAAAACAAGTTAGGAAACAATCTTTAATAATGTGGGTTATGGTGCTAGCATTGCTGAAGACATATCAAAAGTACTGTTACGTGGTTTTAAAACAGTCAGGGTTTTCTGACTGCGTGGGCATTTGTCTACAGTATGTTTCATTTCAGCATTAACTGTAGCATTATGATGTTGCTCTGGCCTTTCCAAGCAAGTAGAGTAGCTCCAGCGTGAACTTTTGGTGTTTGTTTTGGTGTAATACAGCCACTTTGAAGCATGGTCAGTATTGGATGAATAAAATATCTCTCTTCCCTCCCTGTCATCTTTTCTAGAACCTCTTGGGAGCCCATGGCGCAATGTTCAGTTGCCTTTCTCAGTCATTTATGTAGCCAAAGGGAAGACAAGGCCAGAGCTCTCAGCTCGCTACCTAATTCGTCATATGTTCACTGAAGATGTGCTGGTAAAAAGCAATGTGTATGGTAGTCTTGACCGTGGCATGAGCCCACTGGATTCCAACAAAATTAATGCTCTCAGAGGTAAGTAAGAAAATCTCTGTTCAAATGGTAATGTGGGGAAATTAACAAGTGTGATTGGATTTGTATCCTATGAACAAAGCATGGAGCTTCAGAAATTAGTCTGTGAAACCATTCTGATGGGTATTAGTGTCAACAGTGGGACAGATTGAGAGGAAGTAGATGGAACTACATTTTAGTAGCTCAAGAAATTCTGCACATCACAAACCTGGTTCCTATGAAAAAACTCCATCTCCATGACATCTGCCTGAAAGGGAGACACAGTGGGAGATGGAAGCAATGGAGGACATCTGGGATAGTTTCTTAATATAGGGACTAGGTAGATCAAGGAGAGGTGTCATGCATAGGAGGTTATGATGCCCTTCACAAAAAGTCTTGGAGTGGGATAATTGGTGGCAGTATTGCCTGTAGAGACTGTGAAATCATGGACCTCAAGATCATCCTCAGTAGAGTTTAAAAGGTCTGAGTAGGTTAGGAGAGCAGACTTTTGACTGACTTGGGAAACTCAGATGGAAGTTTGTGAGAGACAGCTCTAAATAGGAGAGAAGCTCAGGAAAGTTGTCAGATCTCTAAGGACAACATTCTGCAAGCACAAGAGAGTCCATCCTGCCATTTAGGAGCACCGGTAGAGCTATGGGGAGACAGGTTTGGCTAAGCAGGTAATTTGTAACTGAGCTCTGTAGCAAAAATGTTGTATATAGAGATTGGAGACAAGGAGAGCTTGTGAAGTGCAATTTAGCAACTACAGCTGCTTGCCCATCTTCTTCCCTTCTGTCCTGTTCCTTCTCCCCACCTCACTGGAATGGGGAAGAAAATTGGGGAAGTAAAAAAACCCCAGAATTTATGGCTTAAAATAAAGACAGTTTAATAGGAAAGAAATGTAAGGGAAAATAATGATGATAAAAGAATTTGATTATACAGACCAAGGGATGCACAATGCAATTGCTCACCACCTGCTGACTGATGCCCAGCTACTATCCAAGCAATGACCCCAAGCCAACTTTACCACTAGTTTATATGCTGAGCATGAGGGTATGGAATATTCCTTTGGCAGTTGGGATTAGCTGTCCTGGCTGTACTTCCTCCCAGCTTCTTGTGCCCCCCGGCTACTCACTGGTGGAGCGGTGTGAGATGTTGAAACGGCCTTGACTGCTTAGCAACAACTAAAACATCAGTGTGTTAATCAACATTTTTCTCATCCTAAATCCAAAATGCAACACTGTACTAGCTACTAGGAAGAAAATTAACTCTATCCAAGCTGTAACCAGGTCAGTAATCTCGCCTGGGAGTGTTGGTATAGTGTTGAGGAAGTCAAAGCTCACCTAAAGGAATATTCATGACAGCAAGAACTTCTACCGCAGCATTATTGTGGGATTGTGCTCACTGAGTTAGTAAGGTTGCATATTTGACTAATTACCCTCATCTGGAAGACACTCCTAATATGATACTAAGATACCATGAGGATATGATTTAGTTTTAGGTAGTCTTGCAAGAAGCAGGGAGTCCCACTCTGAGCCATATGAGTCCCTTCTGATGTATTCTATGATTCATCACACTTGCTTGCAATTTACATTTCCTAACTGGTTGTCCTCCTTGTCTGGAATGTAGGGAGATTGAAAAGGTTGTTAAGATCCAAACAGTGCATGCTAACAGCTCCACAGGTGTGGCAAGACTGCCTCTTGGGCTGCAGCATTAAGGCTAAGTAAAATGGAGCTGTTCTGTTTTGGTAGCACATACTTGTTTTGGCTTAATTACATCCGAAGAGAGTATATAGCTTGCATAAATAATTGATAACTCACTATTACGTACTTGTTTATTTTTAGACTTTCTTCAAGAGAATTTTCCATCCTTTGATCTAAATGAAAGTGGATTTGATTGGAAGGCATGTGTGGCTGCCATAAACAGCACAATCCGCAGTCTCAGGCACGAGCTTAAAAAGGCTGCGTTTGGAATCCGTCAGAGAGCCTCAGCAGTGCCATCATCAAGTGCAAAGTCCTCCAAGGAATCCCACTTCAGTAAAGCCAACTGAAAGTAACACTATCATCTCACAAATTGAAGCCCTCTAACTTCTGTCTCAAGTCTTAATTTAGCATGTTTTTATGAATTCTGTGTGGAGGCCTGTAATACTGAGTTGTGCTATTAAACTGAGTTGTCAGCAGCGTTGGGCAATATCGGTTAATGAGACCAAAGTTAGGAGAAGACTTGGGAACCCTAACTCCTTGTATAAGTAGCATTTGTGCTCCTCAGAAATTACTTTCACTGTTCCCTGTAGCATTTGCAGTGTGCTCTCTCTTAAGAGCATCTTCTTTATGATTCATTGAGTCTGAAAGATAATCTAATTAGAAAAGATGCACTGTGCATCAGGTCAGCAGAAGCAGACAAAAAGGAGAAGAGGAAAGAATGGTCCTCCTTGGAGGATGAATCATAGCCAGCTTAATCACATCATTATGTGTGAGGAATGAAATTTGCTTTGACAATTGCATATCTTCAGCAAAAATATCAGAAAGGGAAAAGTATTTTTAATTGCATTTAGTTAACTTGTATCTGGACTTGATGGTTTTCAAGGTATTTTTCAACTTTAATGATTCTATTTGCCTCCTACAGCAGACTTTTTCATAGGATAAGAGGCAGACAGCAATATGAGTACAGCTGGAATACTGCTTTGCTCTGATTCAGCTCTACAAAAGGGCAGAAAAAGCACCCAAAACAAACAGTCCAATGGTTGGTTCTGTTTTTCATTGATGGAATTTAAGGATAATACCTCTTCAGTATCCTGAATTCCACCATACGGTTGGTATATGTGGTATATGTAGGAAATAAAGATGTTAGCCAGGTAAAATTAGTAAATAAAAGTAGCTATGGGGTAAAGATGTAAAGGTATAAGGCGTAAAGTAATAGGCCTAGCCTAAGGTACAGGGATATAAAGGAAAGTATAAAGTATAGAAGGAAAGAGAAAACAGAGTAAAAGACTGCTCACCCCTTCATTGTCCAAAGGTGTGGCAGGGAACATGGGAGCTCCATGGTTACCCCTGCAGAGATGATGGTCCTTTTTCCTCATGAGTTTTGCTCATGTCCAGTCTCTTTTTATACTATTTTTGCTTAGGTAGTTTGAGTGGCTATAGTCAATAATAGTTCTTGGGGTGATAGACAGATGACATAGGCTTAAGGGCTGGCTTCCTGTGCTTCCACAAGGAATCACAAAGAAAGGCCATGCTATCTCCATAACACTCCATTCTTTATCAATCTGGGTTGAGCACCTTAAGGAAACCACTGGAGCTTCTTTGTCATCTGACAAAGGTTCCTGGGAGCAGCCCTCCAGGGCCTGAGGTGTTTCCCTTAACCCATCAGGAGCTTATCAGGGCTATCACCCCACAATATGCTTTTCTGTTACGTGTTTTTCCAGCACCAGGCACTGTCCTCTCAGTGTCCATGTACTGGCAGACTGGTGTGTGAATTTGCCTCACCACTTGCCTTGTGTCTGTGCACAGTCTCAGAGGTCCAACTTCTTCACAGAAAGAAGCTGCTCAGAAGACTGGCACAGGGCACTAATTTTACCTCTGAAATTTGAGGCAATGGTGGCTTCCAAAATTATGCCTTTGTACATAGCAGAACTAGATTCAACTAAGTCTGTCCTCTTCAGGGCAAAGATTTTGTGGTTTATTTGCAATAGGATAAAACATTGAAGTTATTTATTCTCACTTCAACTTCTGTTCATAACAAATAGGCAGTGTTTATTATATATAAATATAGAATGGCTTTTTAATTGCAAATTAAGATATGCAATGGCCTTTTCAGATATAAAATTAGTAATTTAAGTTCCTCCTGCCCC
Organism: Scytalopus superciliaris; assembly: GCA_013400415.1. NCBI lineage: Eukaryota > Metazoa > Chordata > Aves > Passeriformes > Rhinocryptidae > Scytalopus > Scytalopus superciliaris. The sequence continues at coordinate 27,491 of VXBX01006913.1, forward strand.
ATCTCCTTACAGAAGTCCTCTATAGGATTCAGGTATAGACTGAATTTCTGATTTTCTTTTTTACTAGAAATGTACTGCAAATTTGATTGTTCTGGTGTACTACTAACACATGTTGCTGTTACTCTTCTATATGGTAATTATTGTAAATGCCAAGAACTTTGTTGTGTGTAGGTATTACTGGTTCAAAACCTTAGAGAAAGCTAAAAATGCTTATATTTTTTCAGTAGTTTTATGACTTTTTTTCACTAGAATGATATATTTATTGAATGACCTGTGTGGCACTGAAATCTGTTAAGTGTGGTGCATACCTATAGCTTCCATGTTGAAAAGAGAATTGAATAATTGAATAAAAGTAGAAATAGTTTTCTTATTTCTGTTTCAAATGTATCAATTTTTGCTAACTTTTATAAAATAAGATTGCGGTATTTTGCTGTTAGGAATAAAATATTTTACAAATAAAACCACCACATATAGCTCCTTAACTATATCTGTGTGTCTTGAGTATTTCTTGCACTGTGGATCTACAGTTCAAGTACAGTTTCATCTGAAAAGATTTTTCTGATCTCCTTTAAAAAACCAGGGCTTTGAGCTGTGTTCTGATTCCAGTGAGATGATTTCCAGTGCTGACTGCCTTAACTTATTCAGTCAAACAAAGCGGCTCTTCTAAACTTGACTTGTCCATTACAGCTGTGTGAGCTCTCTAAAACAGATTTCCACAAAAGGAGTTCAGTAAAATTTTTAAGAAAGTCCTTTAAACTGAACTGATGAATTCTTAGCAGGCAAGGCCTTACTCATTCACTGGAATCCAGTTTCTGTGTTAGTCCCTATTCAGGGAATAAAACCGGGCTGGGAGGCAGACTGTTCATTTGAAACTGAGTTCACGGCCAAGTGAGCTGAGTCACTGCATGCTCATGGCTCACAAATGAGTACAGTTGTTCACTGCAGTTCCTGGCAGGGAGAGCCTGATGTGAGGGAGGGCAAGCTGGGGCCAAGCAGCCAGACTGTGCCCTTGCCCCAACAGGGCTCTGGGCTGGGCTGGGGTGGTGACTGGCAGGGACCATGCCGAGGCCAGAGGAGACAAGGTGATGGGTTGGGTCCCGTTGGCAGCAGCAGAGACCCCACTGCAATGTGGGCTTGAGTTTCATGTGGAAGCCAAGGCTGAGCAGGACTGCAGACATGAGCATGGGTGGGATGCCCTGCTTCCCCTGCCCAGTAAGGGGGGGTTCAAGGGATGGGACTGGCACAGCCAGCCTGCAGCACAGCCATGCAGGGGTGCTGGCAGGCAGGTCTTGTCACAGGTGGCCAAGAGGGACAGAGACAGGCTGCTCAAGGCACCTGGGGCCTCTTGGAGACCCCCCCCTGGGCTCTGATCAAGATTTTTGCAGGTTTCACAGCAGGGATGTAAACAACTCATCTTACAGATGTGTTCAGCTTTTATAGCCAGAACTCATCCCCTAAAACAGTATCAATACTTCCTGTTTTCTTCAAGTGCTTATTTAGGTGGACGTGCTCATAGGACTTTAGAATAGGCTGTAGAAAGTACTAAACATTTGTGCAGTTCTTTATCTGTATCTTTTATAGATATGGCAATGTAATGATTTTGTAGTTCTCTTCTACAATCACTGTTTTGTTCAGTGTGTGGCATACGTGCACGAAGTGCAATGAGAACTGCTGACTTTAAATGCCACCCCAACTACAGGCTTATGTAAGTATTTAACTTACAACTTCAGCGTAGGGATTTTTTGTATTTTTTTTTTTTTTTATTCCTCCTCCAGCCTTCGCCCTCAAGTGGTGAGGTGAGATTGATCGTACTGGTCCATGAAACTCCCTTCAGCACTGGAAGCAGGGGTTTTACTCGCGAGTGGATTGTAGGGCTATAGCACCACCTACCGAGAGCCAAAAGTTTTTCTGAGACACCAAAAACCTTCCTGACTGAAACACGAGCTATCCCGACAGAATAATGCAGTTCTGAGAATTTGATTGGTCCTCTCACTGAAAATTTGAAATTTCACTTTTAGCTGAGCTTTATTCTTTAACCTCTTTCCTTTAAAAAAATATCTGGTTTTAGTTGGAATTGTTTGTTCAGTGGGATGCTGTTTTTGTTTTAGTTACTTTTAACATAATCTTTAACATATGGGGAAACTGTTTGTGCACAGTTTTGTATGAATAATAAAATGTGGGAGTGATGGAACACCAGGTTCAGCATCCTCTTTTCTCACAGCCTTAGTAGATTCTTTGGCATTTAATCTGCTAGTGTGAACTTTCCAAGGGTGGCACCTGCTTTGTGGGCCCCATCAGTTTAGCCCCAGCTGGCAGCTAAGCCCTATGCTTACTTGCTCACTCCCCCCAGTGAGATGGGGGACAGAATCTGAAGGGTAAAAGTGAAGAAACTCATGGTTTGAAATAAAGACAGTTTAGTAGGTAAAGTAAAACAAGGAATTCATTCGCCACTTCCCATGGGCAGGCAGGTGTTGAGCCATCCCCAGGGAAGCCAGGCTCCATCAAATGTAGCAGTGACTTGGGAAGACAAATGCTGTATCTCTGAACATCCTCTCCTTCCTTCCTTCTTCCCTCAGCTCTGTGTGCTGAGTAGGACACCCTGTGGTGTGGGGTATCCCTGTGGCCAGTTGGGGTCAGCTGTCCTGGCTCTGTCCTTTCCCAGCTCCTGTGCAGCCCCAGCCCTCTCGCTGGTGGAATGGAGTGAGGAGCAGAAAAGTCCTTGACTGTGCAAGCGCTGCTCAGCGTGAGGGAAAATGTATCTGCATTATCAGCCCTGTTTCCAGCACGAATCCAAACCACAGCCCCATACTAGCTACTGTGAAGAAAATTAACTCTGACACAGCCAAAACCAGCACACCCATTGAGGAAGAGAATTCCAGAGCCATCAGCAAGCAGGCAGAGGCTTGGAAAATTCCCAGAGATGTGTGAAGCAACCACAGGCTGTCCAGAAGGACATCATTCTTCCTGTAGTGTCAGGTTTCAGAAGGCAGTGTAACAATACTGTAGGCCAGAAGACATTTTAAAATATCATTGGGTACCAGTTGGGCCTAGAAAAGGTTCCAATTACAGGGCAGAGAGTAATGAACCAGCCCAAATAAGGGGATTTGCAAATGGGACAGTTGTCTATATCCCAAAGTATTCGGGCAGGTGAAACTTACTGAAATAAACTGGTGTTCTAGCTTTGGGAAGACCAGAATACTGTGGTAGTGAAAGCATACAAAATAAATGCCAAAAAGATATGGGAAAAGGAAGAGACATGACCAGATACGAAATTCTGCAAGATTTTTGTGGAGCAGAGGTTGCTAACCAGAGATGGAAAACTACTGCAAATAGGATGCTGTGTGTGTCTTTTCTATTGAATGCCCTAAATTGCTTAGCTTAGGTGGTGTGTGGACTTACACAGAAAAAGATGTCCAATATTTGCTGACTAGTGCCTTTCAGTGTGCCAAAGGCTGTCTGTGCTTCTAGTTAGTTCAAGCCAAATGAGTAAGGCTTGTTTGATGTATGCTCTTCTTGCCCCAGTTAATGCCTGTTAATGTCACACCTTTTAAACTGCATATGGACAAACCCCGAGTGCCTGAATTGCTCTACATGGTTTTGACTCTGAAGGCTGCCTGAGGGTTTGGTGGAAGGATGTGGAATAACATCATCTAGAGCTGGCCTATCTGAAAAGCTGATGAGAAAGGCAGGCCTGTTTCAGTAAGCATCAGTTTGCTTTCCAAGGTCTGCATTACCGTGGAGATTGTTAAGGAGTCTGCAAGCAATGGGCCTAAGTAAGCTGGATTTTGAGAGAAGATTTTGTATTGCATCCTGCTTTGGTTCTTATTGTCCAGAGCATCAATCTTCACTCAGATTTGGCAACAAATGTGCTGAAAGGGATTGGCTTAGTTTTCTGATCCATAAGAATTCCTTTCCCTTACCAGTTCCACAGACAAGAAATTTTAGAAGGAAAGGGAAAAGCTATTTAAGTTTACACTGAGTAGGACAGGGGCAGAGGACAGAATCATATTTTACATTCCTGACTTAAATACTGTTATGCTTATTTTAATGCCTATAGGAAAGGAATAGGCAGGTGTTTGGGACATGAAAAGTAAGCAGGTAGGCACATTTTCCAATTTTTAGAGAAGGATGAATACACTGAGGAGTTAATGGTAATGCATTACTGACATAATTGGTTTTGTTTAAATGTTTTTGCAGTTTTTAAACTGAGAAAAGTAAGAAAAATTCATTTTTTTTTTAAAGAAACCTTAAAAAACCCCAAAACCAAAACAGCTGCCACAAACTAAAGATGACAAAAAACTCCAACAACATTCTGCCACTTCCTCTAAGAGGTCAAAAATAACATTTCAGTGTCACTGTTTTCTGTTCCCCTTTTGCCACTGCTCTTAAAGAAGAATTAGTTTTCTTCTTTATGGTTATGACCTTCTTGAAAATAAATTCAGTCATTGAAAGCAGCAACCTATTAAAGCATATTTGTTTTCCACATACTGCAGACCTCTTAAATTCCAGTAAGATAGTTTTCCATAAAACATTCTTTCCATCCTTGCATGTATTTGGATTATAAGTGAGGATTACTTTTCTGCTGTGTGATCTTGTGGAGGTGCTAGTTGAGCACATTTTGTCTGCTTTTTTTTTAAGGCTGTAGTTCTATAGAGCTATGCTTTCAGTGTTCGTTGGTAGCAGAGATAAATGAAAGCAAATATCTGTTAAAATCCAGAGATTTTTTCACAGGGAGAGCTTGTTTTTGAACATAATTTATTTTTTCTCTCTTACAACTGTAAAAACAGTAAAAGATGCCTTTTCTAAGACAACAAAGACAGCATAATCTCTGTAAAAGGGAAAAAAAGCCCATCATACCCCAAGTATTGAAATCTTTTGTATTTTTGTGGCTTTCCTCAATTTAATTTTAAATATGCACTTGTTTTAAGAAAGCCTTTTTCTCAGACACCGGGGCAAAACTCAGTCTTGCTTAGTCTGAAGGCACATCTAGTCCAACTTTTGGTTGGCTTTGAGTTTATTACACTTGAACCTATGGCCCAGTTCTGCAAACAGCATCTGAGAGTGTAACTTCTATTTATGACTTCTTAAGGTAGGAAGGACTAATACGGAGACACAGTTGAAAGATCATACAAATAATAAAAAAACGTATAATGACTCACCAAAGGATTGCAAGGAACAAATGTAGGAAATGAGTGTTGTGGGCACTCAGACAAACTTTGCAAATTTAGGTATTCCCTCATCCTGGAGGTTACTGAGTTACTGGTAATTCGGCATGGAACCTTGCACAAGGATACTGCACTCTGAACAGCAGTGGCTGAGGTGCCTGCCCAAATGCTCTCCTGCTCTCTTCTGCGGAGGCAGAAAGAAAGGCCAAGAGGAGTGACAGTGCCTGAAGCTGTGACAAATCTCTGTGAGGGAATGTGAGCCAAAGCCCCAGCTTCCCCTCTGTCACAGGGATCTAAGAATCTGATCAGAACAGCAACCAGTGAATCCTAACTGCTTTGAAAAATGGGGAAACATAATCTTCAGTACTTTGGATTACAGAGATGTTTCTCCTGTCTGTCTTAATTTCGCCAAAGAAGGTCTATTCAGTTAAATGTCAGGAAAATGACAGTGATCATTAACAAAAGCCACACATTTGCAGAGTAGATGGATGCTGAAACCATGACAAGTAAGATTTCTGGGGCAGGGGTCACTTTATTCTTTTTTCTATACACAATGCTAAGTGCAAAAGGGTTTCTGAGCAGAAAGCCCATCACCACTACAGTAATTAAGTAAATTCTGGCCTTTATTTGAGGGTCTGACACAAACAAATGAAACTGAAAGTATTCTCTCTGCAAATCCTACTGGAGGGGAGGCAAGATTGTTTGAAGTGTAACTACATATAATTAAAAAATTCATATATTTTATATATATGAAAAATTATACATATTATATATATAAGATATATATATATTTCTGTGCAATATAGATATATTAATTTTATACGGGTTATGTGTGAATAAAAAAAATTAAGCTAGAACTATTTTGAAATAGCTTTTGTAAGGAATATTAGTTCTTAACCAGGGGAACAAATGCAAATGCATCTCATCTTCAGCTGCAGATGAGTTGAAATGTGGAGTCCCTAACCCTATGTGCACATTTTGAACACTTTTTTTTTTTCTGCTGACAGCCTTTTAGCAGCATCCCCTCAGGAGGCTTATATTATAAAGCGTAATCTATCTTCTGTTTGATGAATTCTAGGATATTTAAAGAAAAAGTGCTGAAAGAAGCAGACTGCTGCTGAACCCCTTGTCCTGAATCAATTTCCAAGTCCAACATGCCTGTTAACTGGTGAAGCCCTGCTTATCCTTATTTTAGGATCGACTTAAGTATCCTATATGCTAGAATGTTATATTTCCTTTATCTAGTGCCCCTCAGTCTGACTCCCCCTTTTCTGCCCATACCCTGTAGCCATGAGCCATCCCCACTTCATTGCAGAAGAAAACCATCCAACTCAGCTCCAGCTCAAGAAGTTCCCCACTGAAACCTCCGATTCCCTTCTTTCCCAGTTCCACAGCATACCTAGCTACATAAAAACACTTGGAGTTTTTAACACTGAGCACTTTTTTTTGTCTCTATATTCTTTCTGCTAACTTGGAAAGGTCAGCTGGGAGAGCTGTTGTTTAAGCAAATACAGCTTAGCCTAGTGAGGGGTGACTCAGTAATCTGTATTGTTTGGTATCTCCTGACTTGCATCAGAAATGGAAGAACAATAGCAGAGTCTGACTCCCTGGGGACTCTGTGGTTTGGTTTTTTGTTTTGGTTTTAATAAAAGCAAGAACATTTGTTGGTGATTGGAATGTCTTAGGATATTACACTGAGATCATATATTTTAGCTGAGCTTTAGTAGGCCTTGCAACTAGAAGAACTGCACCAAAAAAAAGAATTGTTTTTATGTCTGCAGAAGACATTGCATTTTCTATGTGATCTCATCTTCTGAGGTGTACTGTGAACGTAACTGAAAATGTACTGCAAATGACTGTGTAGAAAGATATAGTCTCAAATAAACTATGTAAGAGACTTTTCTTTAAGAGAGAAAAATTATGAAAGGGAAAATAAAATACCTCCAGGCCTCTATTTTGAAAACAATGCAAATGTTACACCACATTTCAGTTTTGTATGTGTTAGCCATCCTTTTTACAAAACTAAAAAATGATACAAAGCTTTTCTGCAGTTGAAAGTATAATGTCTCAACCATCTGTGATAAGTACCTTCCTCACTTCAGCTCTCTTGTAGCCCATCACTAGTCTGTATTCTGGTGTGCTGTAGAAGAGAATTAACCTACATACAGATTTTTTCCTTTTTCCTTCCTACATTCATATGAGGTTTCCTGTAAGACTGTGAGCCCTTCTATCTGTGTGTGCCATAAAACAAATATTGGAGTTGCAGGTCATTTTTAAAAAGGCCTTTCGAAGAAAAGTGCTTTAATTAACATTTATTTGCAAAGGAACGTTGAAGATCCTTTATATCAGAATATAGATCGTGGCTCCCAAAGAATACCAATGATGTACTGTAAACTATGCTATTGATATATTAGTGTCAGACTCCCAGGCTTATTAAATCTGCGTGATTGTGCAGCACTAATTATTTCTATTATGGTAATGTGTGGTGACTGCGGCAGAGGTCTGAGCCTGTTGTACAGGGTGAGGGACACCCAGAACACCAGTTCTCCTGGGTGAGAAGCGAGTGCCAGGCAGCCTTGCTGGCCAGGCTGTGAAGGGGAACCGAAGCACAGGCACTGTGCCTGGCACAAGGTCACTCTGAAGCCTGTTGGAAGGCTCTGCTGGAAAACCCAGAAGGCTCCAGCCAGTGTGCTGATAGGGAAAAAATGCTAGTGTCTCCATGGATTTTGAAGAGATGATGATAAATGGCAGATCATTAGAAGCAGTATGAAAAGAATGGGGCAGGGCTGAGGGAAAATCAGACGTGTCCATGTGGTGTGGCTTTCCCTGCTAAGTGTGCCAGGGCGGCTGCTGCCTCAGCTAGGCTGTGCTGGGAGCAGGCTCTGCTGGGGCATCACTCACATGCTCACTTGCTCCTGCACATGGGGTGTAGAGCATGGGGGAACCCATAGAGGCAGCCCCAGATTCCTCCTCTGTTGCCTGCACAGGGCAGAGACACTGCAGGGAATTCTTCCCATGTTTGCATTGAAAACCTGAAGCTGTGGGGATTTCTTTCCTCAGGTGTTGGAGATAGAAAGGGTAAAAGTAATGAAAATCTGCTAAAGGCTGAAAATAATAGAATTCCTCGTATTTTCCCCAGCTTCTCCAATCCCCTCGAGAATATGAATTCATTGGCCAGATAAGCAGGATACTTTATGCACTTGGCCACGCAATCTTGGTTTGTATCCAGGGGACTTTACAGGTGTAAAATTAACCACAGGAGACCTCTTCTATTGTTCACTGACTGCAGTGCAAACATATGGAGGACTACAAGTGAAAAATAATTAAAACAATATTTGAGTGCATGCCTCTTCCCTCGTCTTATATGTACAACACATGTAAATCCATCCTTTTTTTCTGTTTCAGTATCTTAATGCAGGAAAGTGAAACTCTGTTGTTTAAAACATAGTTTTCTCTGTGAAGTAGCACCTTTTGGAGACAATTTGCCTATGCTGAGAGCACAGCAGTGTCCAGAAATGTACACAAAAAGAAAGGTTTTATTGCTTGGCATGAACAACAGAGTACCTTGGAATGATCCTGTGAAAATACTATGGCAGACTCCTCTAACTTGGCTGCCAGTGCCTTTCAAGAGCATACCTCTTAGAAAAATAAATCTGGTTTTAACTGATAGTAAAAGGTCATGGTCCATCAGCTACACTAAAATGTTTTTAAACCTGTCCCAATACACACCCATCCAATAAACCAGGGAGGCTCCTTCTGAAATACTCTTCTATCGGGTAGAGAAACTGTATTTTGAAGCTATGCTTACTCAGCAGATTGGAGTGGTTCCAAATTAAGTAGGTTTTTTTAATTTAAAACCCCCCACCTTCCTAGTTATATCTTTTTCCTCAAGAAACAGGAACAGCTGCAAAGGTGCCATCCTGATCTCTGAAAAATAGCCTGCATTTTATTTCCTTATTAAGACCATTTAGCACTCCTGAAAGGTGCCAGTTTGAGAGCTGCAGAGCATAAAATTCTTTTTTTTTCCTTTTTTTTTTTTTTTTAATTTTTAATTGAAGTGGCCGAAATTACTGTGGCACAGGCAGATATGTCATTAGCTTCCCAGCTGTGCCTGACAGTCTCAAAGAGGGAGGGATTCAATCAGATTTCACCCTCAAGTGGAAAGAGTTGCAGAGTCCCTGAAACTCGGGTGGCACCAAGGGGAAAAGAAAACAAGGAGTACCAGAGAGAGCAGTTGCCTGGGGGAGAGTGTGGATGGGCAGAGATGAAGCGCAGCATTACCAAGGAAGGCAAGGATGTGCCTCCAAAGAGGGAGCAGATGCCACGGCAGCCACATGCAACAGTGGCCTGGCAGAGCCACTCCCACCCCAGACAGTGATCTGTTGTCTCAGTTTTTCCACACCTGAATAAAAGCAAACTGTGCTTTCCCTTCTGACATCATTGTGCACTTGAGGATTTAGAATATCCTGTTGCTGTTAAAATAGATTAATTTGCATATATTTCTTTATGTTTTTGTGCAGAGTGACTGAGGATTTCTTCCCCAGAGTTTGCCATCATAAATTACAGTGCAACAGCTCCAAACTATTAGTAATCCACTATTGGCAACTGCTTCAGGGGTGGGGGAAGGGGTATTTAATGGCAATTTCATCTGCAAATATGGTATGTATTATGTTCTAGTAGTTCTTATTTCTTCTAAAGCAGCAAACAAAAAGAAACAATACAAACCACTGCTTGGTTACAAATATGAAATCCATTAGATCAATTAGTAGCAGAAGAAGGAACATTTGGGTCCATATTTGGGGTCATTATCAAATCTGCTTCTTACATTTGCTGAAGTCAGCTTAATCTAATGCCCCTCACCCAGTCTGTGTGTGTGACTGCACATGTGTATGTTCACAGGCACAGAAAACATATATCAGTTATTTGCAAGTAGAAATACAATGGGCTAGTGTTATTTCAATAGCATGCAGGCACATGCAAATAGGTGTGTGTAAAATTTCATGTAGAAAATTCCTTTTAAACCCTGGCTTTGGAGATTGACCTCTTGAAACTATTCTCTTGGCCCGACTTCCTACCATGAGCATCAGCAGGAGCAGGTTTACAGCTCAGCTGTAGCTGAATGCAGGTTTGCAGTATATTACAGATTTCCTTTAACCTGGATTTAATTTACACTGCCAGTCTTGGTGGAGTGGTGCTGGGTTATGTGAGCTGAAGCCCAAGAAGAGGTCAGGCTGGTACAGCTGCACGGAGCCCGAGCCAGTGTCAGCACCACCCTGCCAAGGATGAGTAGGTTAAAGAAAGTGCCAGTTCCCAGCACCATTACAGCTGTACTCCCTGGGTGTGTTACAGACAGCACAGACCTGGGGCTGAATTGTCCAGTGTCAGCTACATCAAATCTGGTTGTCTGGCCTTTGCTCAGAGAATGAACACCCCGTTCTTTTCAGTCCTCTTGGTTTGGGCTGGAATAGGACTTCCCAGGTTTCTGTTGTGGTCCCCTGTGTCCCCTTCCTCTGCTTAGGGTGGCTTCTGGAGGGAATCACTGGAAATTTCTTCATTTTCCTCTTCCATTGTCTGTGGTGGTGGGACATGGCAAAATATCCTAGAGACAGTATTGCTAGAGATGATCTCAGAGTGCAAGTGGAAAAAGGCAGCAGTGACAGCAGGCAGTCAGAAGAGGAGGGGTGGGCAGCCCTGTCCCAGCCCCACAGCAGGGGCAGAGCATGAGGCTGGCAGAACAGTAAGCTTTGCACTGTCCCTCCTTGGTTTTAAGGGCCCGGTGCAGAGTCCAAGACTTGTTCACAATGGAGCAGCTGGGCAACACCTGAAGGCAGTTTACTTAAATCCTAACTGGGTTATTTTGGGAATCTGACTGGGTGCCAGGATGGCTGCTTATGAGGAAGTAAATACTTAAAGACAAAATGTTCAAGTGTTATGCCTAAGCTGTATGCTCTGGCAAGAGGAAAAAATTAAACGGAGCAAAGTGTGCGGGCCAAGAGCAGCCCAGCTAGACTGGAATGTGGAACTCACTGAAAGGAGAGACACACAAAGTCTGGATAAGGCACAGCAGTGTGGAACAGCCTCTGCATGGGCATCTCTGCTGGGCCTGCCCATCACCTGCATGACTGTGGCCCCCTTACTTTCAGCTCAGAATCCTCCCACCTTTGAATAGCACTGCTGGGTGACAGACAGGCACAAAAACTTCAGGCATGTGTTCTTCATGAAATCTAGCTGGTGATTTTAGTGGATGGAAAAACTATGGGTGATGGAGACCCAGCCCCAAATGACCTTTAGAGCCTGAGCAGCACGCTCTGATGGTACAGGAGCAGCCCCTCTGGTTGCTACCAAGCTAGGATGAATGATGGGGCCACAGGTGCCAGGTAATACCAGCCAGAATTAAAGTATCTCACATTAAGAGGGCAAGACACTAGTGAGCAGAGCTGGTCAGACTTCAGTAAGGCATTTGGCACTTCTGAAAAGGCACCTTGGATGTGGAGTGCCCAGTTTTAACCATGTCATGCTAACATTAACATAAATGCATAGAGGAGCATATTTCATCCTTGAGGGAAGTGGATTTGAAGCAGTCAAACAAGGACAAGGACAAGAACATGGATGCAGGCAGCTGGGCCAGGAAAAGATGCATCAGTAATAGACTAACAGGAATGCCACTGTGCCCAGTCTTAAGGACAGATGAGCAGATGGTTAAAAATGACCCTTCTAGGTCAAAGTCTGCTTTGCCTGAGAGCCCATTTGTTGGCAAAGGCAAGTCCAGCACTTCTGGCCATGATTTGGGAGGGAATGATACAGATGGTGAGGAGAAATCATATGGGGTCAGACCAGCTGTTGCATAAGCCATTGAATAGCTCTTAGCATCAAGGTAGTTTATAGGTGTGGGATGAAAGAAGTTTGGAGGAACCACTACCTGCCTCTCATCTTGCTTTGGCAGCAAGAAAAAGGCAGGTTTTATCTGGGCATTTTACACATGGCTTTACTTTTTATGCTTTTCTTGGATCTTGTGAAATCCAAACAAGCAGAAATGTGGCCATGTGGTCCCATTGGGAAAATCCCCACCTGCAATTCTTGTGACTTTGTGGATCCTGACATCACTTGTAGCTCTATAGGAGAATGAAGAGTTCAATGTAAGGCTGGGATGTACCCATGTTCATCATAGCATTACACAGAGAGTGAGAAAATTAGGTACTACAGGGTACAGGGTGCATGTTGTTTTTTTCTGAAAGCCATGCCAGTCTATCCAGGTCAGACAGACAAAATGCCACACAAGGATGTGGGATTTACATGCAGGACAAATAACAGGAAGGTGTGTATTCTCTTTGTGTATTTCCTCTAAGGTGCTCTGGAGGCTGTTGTTAGGTGAGTGCTTTGACAAGGAGAAATCTTTACCAACTCTAAGGCTTCCCTGATCTTCTGTGGTGAGAAATACTGCATCTGTACAAGCCTCTGTTGGGCTGGAGTGTCTCTGCACATCACGCTAAGCCAAGGCCATTGACTGCTATCCTCACTCATAAAAGCAATCCTGCAGAAGGCAGCTACCTTCTCTATTGGAATTTAAATCCCTTGCCTTTGGGAACCAAAGCCTAATGGCAGTACATATGGCTTTCAACCTGAAGACATTAATTGTAATAACCCACTAAGTCACAATATCTGCTGGTGGGTGGCAGTGGGCATGCTTAGCTCAGCTGGGAAGCTCTTGCAGGCCCAGAGAAGACGTGTGGCTTGCCCATGACCTCATGGCAAATCAGCAGGGGATAGATGTGACCACAGCCACATAAGAAGAGATGTCCCAGTGCCAACAGGGACATATGGATGCCCCACAGGGAGAAGTTGCACTACCATCCTGGCACCTCTGGTACCAACATCACTATGCATCACAGAAGCCATTTCAGTGATCTTCCCTTTCCCATGCCATACTTATAAGTGTTGCCATCCAGGGATGTGATGGAGGTGGGCTTGCCCAGTTGAACAGAAAGCACTGCTAAAATTGCACCTAACTGCTTCAAAATCCTGCCTTCCAGCACACTTTGCTCTCTGTTTGCTCCTCCTGGAAGCTGTGCAACTTGTGCCTGACTCTGGCAGATTCTCCATCCCCTAAAAACAGATTTAGAGCCAGGAGCTGATGCATGCTCCCTCCCTGTTCCCACTCACTAGCTCACAACAAACTCTCCCATAGCCCCATGACCACACCAGCCCTCCATCCTTACAGTGCCTTTCTGCTCAATAATGTGTCCATGGAGGAATACCAATAAGCTCTGATTCCATATCATCCTCCTATCTTTGGGTTGGGAGGGTTTCTTCTTTCTCTCCTGCTGACCCTCAGATTGCTGCTTTTTCATGGCACTGCTGGTGTGTGCACCGTTTTGAAATGGAAGAAGGAGGTCCCTCTTTCCCATTTGTTTGTTGGTTTCTAAGCTGCTTGTGCTTTATTTCAGCCCACTACAGCATTTTCTCATCTGGTACGCCTTAAGCAATATAATTTGGACAGAAAATATCTCTTGTTAAAGTGAAGGGCAAAGCTGGGAAAGAATGCAGGGTGTTAAACACAGTGCTGTGAGCTTGAGAGCCTCACCATGTGTTCCTCAAGATGAGATGCCTGCCGTTACACTGCCTGAAACATGGCTTTCCCTTCAGGCCCACCAGCAAAGTTAAGGCCCTTCTTCTCTATTACAAGTAGCATTGTCTGTGAATGTCACAGTCTGAGGAGCACAAGCCCCACAGCACAGAAAAGTTCTGTTGTTGCCTTCGCAGATAGGGAGAGAGCAATTCATCAGAATGTGTTTCATCATTTTTCTCTTGCCAAGCCCTGTTAATGTAGTTGCCAAACAACTGCCAGCTTTGCAGTGAGCTCCTGTGCTATTCATTCAGGGGATTTAAATGGCTTTTTCTTATGGCAGCACAGAGAGGACTACACATGTGTTGGTCATGGGGCAAAGACAGTGTCCCCAGCAGTGGGGATAGGACACATACCAATAACAGGGCCAGCAAAGGATGCTGGAGACACCTCTGTCACTCTGCACCGCCAGCAAACACATTTTAGACAAGGATAGAAGTTTCTGACTTCTCTACGGACACCCCCTTG
>VXBX01006919.1:0-15306 GCA_013400415.1 Scytalopus superciliaris
TGAGGTGGAGACATGCTGAGACCAAAAAAGAAATTATTTGAGAGGGGAAGAGGCACAAGAGGGGAACATATGTTGAATGAAAGAGATTGAGAGAACATGAAAGTGATAAACATTCATAGCAGAGACAAGGAGAGCTCAAGCAAACAAGAAGTAAAGCATGTATGAGAAAGTGCAAGAGCATATCAGAGAGGGAATGCACATGGTAGAGCAGGACACTGAGTAAAGAGAAAGCCCCTGAAGAAATATCAAAAGCATGGAAGAAAGATGAAAAACATCAGAGAAAAAGAGGGAAAGCACGTCTAAGACAGAAAGTGAAAGTGAATGGGCAGGGTGTGAGCATATGGGGAAGAGCAAGAGGAAAGGAGAGGGAATGTGCAAAGAGAGATGCAAGGCATGACAGAAAGAATGAAAAGGTGCCAGAAAGGGAAAAGGCATGGGAAAATAGATGGGAAAATGTGAGAGAGGGAATGTATGTAAAGAAAAAAAAAAGGAGAGATGTTAGTTAGAGATGGAATACGCATTTGAAAGATGAAAAGCATGTGACAGAATAGGAAGTGCACAAGTGAGAGGGAAAGACTGCAAGTCAGCAAGAGAAAGGGAAGGCTGCATGACGGAGGGAAAGTGTGCCCTAGAGAGAGAAAGTACAAGCCAGAAAGAGAGGGTAAGAACAATCAAAACAGGGAAGGAGGAAGGCTATGAGAATGAGAAAGTGTGCAAGACAGGAAAAACACATGCAGAGGAGGGAGAAGGCACTATAGAAAGAGAAGAAAAGCATGCATGCAAGAGAGGGAAAACTTGAGAGAGGAGGAAACAAATAGTAGATTGTGAGGAAAAGAGAGATGGGAAGCACACACAACAGAGAAAAGGGTACAAGGATGAGCAAGGAAAACTGCACTAGACAAATGAAAAAGCATATGCAACAAAATAAAAGCATGCACAAGAGGGGTAGCATCCTAGAAATTGAAAGCATTAACTAAAAGGAAAGTGTGAAAAAAGCAGAGGGATGGAATGTGTGCAATAAGGACAGAGAGTATAAGCAAAAGACAAGAAGAGGAGAAGTGAAAGATCAAGTAAAGGCGGGGGAAGAGAGAGGCAATGTACATGACCGCAGACCAAGCAAAAGAGACTGGAAGACTGTTCAACAAAAACTAAATGTGGTTAAGGGAAAGCATTTAAGACAGTGAAGTATAAAAGAGAAATAAAATGTGTGAGAGAGAACCCACAAGAAAAGGAAGAAAAAAAAAAGTGTAAGGAATGCAGTAGTGATAGGGAAAAGCATATGCAGAAGAGTATGAGCCAAGGAAAGCATAGGAAGCTCCACGAGTAAAGTGTGAGAGAGCAAGCAAGAAAGTGGAAGTGTGCGAAAAAGGAGCGAGAGTGTGAGACGTGTCTTATAGGGGGAGCCAAAGGGACAGTCAGGGTGGGAGGGGAGGGACAGCCAGAGAGGGGTGCAGGGAGTGCAAGACAGGGAGAGACCACGAGACAGAACTGATGGGGGAAGAGCACGTGAGACTGACAGAACCTGTGCATGACAGTGAGCGCATAGGTATGTGAGACGCAAAGAGTGGAAAGAAGCAAGAGAGGAAGACCTGGGGAGAATTTTAGAGGAAAAGTGAGGGGAAGCAAGACAAAATTATGGAGGAGAGGAATGCAGAGAGAGAGAGCGAACTAGTAAGCAGACAGTGAGATGTGTGCTAGTGAATGAAAGACAGGGAAAGCACCAGCAAGACTGACAGAATGTGCAGGGGGTAAAGCGCAAGTGAGAGATGGTGAGGCATGAAAGCAAGAGAGAATACAAGAAGTGACGTGGGAGAGCATGGTAGGGGGAAGAGTGTAGGGAAGATGGGAAAGAACAGGAAAGCACATGAGAGAGGGGAGTAAAACAAGAGGAAGGGGAAGGAAGAAGGGATAATGAGAGATCAAAAGTGACAGCGTGAGAGAGAGGGAGGAAAGGAACACAGGAAACCCAGAGGAATAGGAGAGGAAGTGCAGGAGGGAATACTGCAGCTTGTACAGCAACACAAGAAAGGGGGGCAGCAGAAGAGCAAAGTAACACAGAAAGGGCAAGGGTGTGTAAGATGACAACCCAAGTGAGAGAAGACACACAAGAGAGATACAGAAAGCAAGAGAAGGGGTCAGAGTGCATCCAAGAGAGAGGGAATGCATATTCAAGAGAGAGGACGTGAGCATCCAAGACAGCAGTAGAGCCATATGGGAGAGTGAAATATACAGCGAGAGCAATAAAGCTATAGAAGAGTAGCAAGTGGGATAAGGACAGAGCAATAAAGAGGGAAGTAGCAAGCTAGAGCAGGAAAGCTTTTGCCAGAGACTGAAAGCACAAGTGAGAGGGAAAGTGAATGCAAGACAGAGGAAAAATGTGAGAAAGACTAGAAAGCATGAGAGAGAAGGTTAGTGAAAAACACATTACATGAGACAAAAAGGGAAACAGTAAAGTATAAGGGAGAGGAAATGCATGCATAAGCATAAGAGAGTGAGCACAAAGTACATGTCCAAGACAAAAAACACATACTAGATAGTCAAACTGCAGGACAGAAGGAGGGAAGATGTGCATGACAGAGCGGATATGAGGTGGAGACTAGGGAAGTGTGAGAAAATGCAAGGTGAGGGTAGCATGACATCAGAAAATGATGTTAAGTTCAGGGAAAGCACATGACAGAGAGAGGCATGGCAGGCGAGTGGGAGGCAAATCATGTGCTGCTGGGAAAGTGTGAGGAAGAGGAGGCAAGTGACAGAGAGGGTGGGAGTTGAAGAAGGAGAGAAGTAGGGGGAACTGAGGACAATATGAAAGAGGGAATGAGATGAGAGGGGGAAAGCTAGAGAAAAAGAAAGGGAGCAAGACACAGAGAGTGATGGTCATAACAGAAGGGAGAGGGAAGAATGACACTAGATGGGACAAAAAGCATGAGTGACATTGAAAGTGCAAACAGGAAAGGTAATTGTGTGAGACAGAAAGCATGCAAGAGAAGGAGAAAGACAGAAATGAAGAGTAATAAGACACATGAGAGAAGAGAGTGCAAGAGAATGAGAGTAGCAAGCAAGGAAAAGCACACATGGGAGATAATGAAAGCATGACAGGCAGAAGTCCTGTTAGAGAGGAAGCACATGAGAGAACGCAGAATGCTTGCAAGAGGAAGGCTGTTGAGACAGAGGCACAAGGAGCACCTCACAGAGGTGAAGGGCACAACAAAAGGAGGAAAAGGGTGTGGGAAGCCTGTGAAAGGGAAAACATGAGAGAAAAAAAGTAAAAGTGCAAAAGAGAAAAAGAGGCAAATCATCAGAAAGTCAAAGCAAACAGAGATAGAAGGAGGTGGAGGGAGAAAAAACCCAAGTAAACATACAAGCAAGAGGAAAACCGCAATCAAAAGAGAGGAGAAACGTGTGAGAGATGGAAGAAGCACGAGAAAGGGAGAATATGAGATGAAAAATTGAGAACAGACACTGAGACACTGAGTAAAAAGCACTATGGGGGAGAACGGATCAGAGAGGGGGTGGCAAGAGATGCAAGGAGTAGCATGAGAGAGAGAAGAAAAGCCCACCAAAGACACTGAAAGCAGAGACATGAGCAAAACGACATCAGGAAAGCAGAAGGAAGCAGGAAAACACATCAGAGAGAGGGGAAGTATGCCAGAGTGCAACTGCATATGGAAAAGGCAAAGCAAATCCACACGAGCAGGCAAGCATCTGAATGAGGCAAAGCATGAGCACAAGACAAGCAAAGTATATACAACAGGTGAAATATGTCAGATGGGGTGATCAAGACAGGGACAATGCTTGAGAGAGAAATCCGGGGGAGAAAGGGGAGGGCGAGTACATCAGAGAGGAAAACCATGGCTGAGGCAATGGGAAAATCACAGAAAGAAAGAGAGAGGGAGGCATAACAAGTGGAGCACAATACTTACAGAGAACTAGGGGTAGCAAGCAATAGGAGGAGAGACAGCAAATGACAGAGGTAGGGAAAGCACGAGGAAGAGGCTTTAAGCATGAGCAACAGTGAAAATGCATGCACAAAAGTAGAAAAATGTGTCCTAGATGGAAAAGAACACAAAGGGGATGAAAGAGTGACAGAGAGAAGTGGGAGGGGCGAGAGGGAAGTGCAAAAGAAAACAGCAGTCAAGAGGCAAAGCATCCAGGAAAGAGAGGAAAGACATGACAGAAGCAGTGTGAAAAAGGCAAAGACAGTAGAGAAGGAAGAGCACATGAGAGAGGTAAAGTGAAAGGTAAAAATGTCTGAGAAAGAGTTAAAGGAGGATGAAGACAGATACATAGTGGGGAGATGGGAATGTCCAAGGAATGACAGAGTGAGGGAGAAGAGAGAGGACAAAGGGGGAACAAGAGACCGAGAAGAGAAAGAGAGACAAAGAAGGGGATTGAGAAAAACTGATTGCTAGAAAGAGGGATAGCAGGAAAGAAGGTAGGGAAGCACAAGACACAAAGCATGAGAGAGGGAAGGTACCAGCAAGAGAGATGCAGGACATGCTGTGCATTAAAGGGAGGGATAATGAACCACAGAGAGAGGAAGGCATGAGAAAGAGACTGAAAACATAAATGAGGGAAAGTACACACAACAAAGGACATGATGTTTCAGAGATGGACAATTGTGCAAGGGGTGGATAAAACAAGACTGAGCAGCAGAGCAAAAGACAGAGAGGGAAAGTGAGGCAGAACAAGGAAGGGACAGGAGAACGGAATTCAGAAAGTTGAGAGGGAGAGGGAAAGCAAGAGAAAAGGAAAACATGAGAGAGGAACCACAACAGATAGCAAGGAATAGCACAAGCAAAACAAAGCACTAGTAAAGTGCAAGCAAAAGAGAAAAATTTCAAAAGTAGGAACATGTTAGAGAAAGAGGAAAAACTTACTAGAGAAAGAAGGAAAGCACATCTGAAAAACAAGGAGAATTTGGGGGGAGGAGAGAAAAATACGTAGAGAAAGTGAGAGCAAGAGAAAAAGAAAACAGTGGGAAGACTGCAGAGAGAAAAAGTGGAGAACACACAAGAAATAGAAAATAGAAAAATATGCAAGAGCATAGATGCTCACAAGAACATTAAGAGATAAAAAAAGCAAGAGAGAGGCAATGCATGTGTGTGAGGCAACATACATCAGGGAGCGCAGATGTGTTTAAGGTTGTAGGAGAGGGGATGGGTCTGTCAAAAAGGAGGCTGATCAGAATGGGAGGGAAAGCACATATACAAGAAGGAGACAGTTTCTGTGAGAGGGGGGAACATGGCCAAGAGGTGGGAAAAGGCTGGGAAGCGAGAGTGAACTGAGACAATGAAAAAGTACACTGCTAGGAGGGAAAGCATATCTAAGGGAGAGAGGCAAATGGAAGGGCAGAGACAGCGAGCCCAGAGAAAGCCCAAGGCAAGCAAAAACAAAGAGGCAGAAGCTAAACAAACAGAAGAAACATAAAAGTGAGACTGGGGGGTAATTTGTGAGGGGAAGGGGGAGAGACAGCATATCTAAGACAAAAGGGGAAAGCCCAAGAGACAGGACGCTAGAAAGGGGGAGCAAGAGTGGGATGCTGAGAGCAAGAAAGAGGGAGGGGGAGTAACTGAGAAACAGCAAGTAGAGAAGGGAAAGCACAAGTGAGGGACTGAAAGCATGAGAGAGGGAAAGTGTTTGCAAGAATGTGTCAATAGGTGGGAAAGCACACGAGGAATGGAGAAAGTGCAAGAGGCAAAGCAAGGGAGGACGCAAAAGGCAAGCACAAAAGAAACCATGCAAGAAGCAAAGTGAGTGAGGGAGAGAGACAAAACATATCTGGGAAAGAAGGAAAGCTGTGGAGCAGGGACACAACTGAGTGAGGAAAAGCACATCTCATGGAGAGGGAAAGACAGGAGACAGAGCAGAAGAGATGGAGGCAGCAAAGGAGAGAAGCCAATTAGAGATGAAGACAGACTGATGGGGAGGAAAGAGGTGAAAAAAAAAAAGAGACTGAGAGTGAGATGGCAAGTTGAAGGAGAGAAATGGTTGGGGGGTGCGACTGAGACTAAGAGACAGTGAGCAGAAGAGAGAAGCCCAGTGAGACAGAGAATGGAACAGCAAGTGAGACAAGAAGGACAGACAGAAAGCTTGAGGGAGACAAAGTTCTAATAGAGAAAAATTGAGAGATGGAAATGCATGAGTGGGCAGGAAAGAACATTAGACACAAAAGCAAGACAGAATAGGAGAATAAAGTGCCTAAATTGACACATCAACAGCAAAGCCCGTAAGACAAGCAAAAGGGAGAGAGGGAGAGCAGCACAGCACACACACAAGAAGTAAAGCGTGAGCACAAAAGATTGAGGAGACAGAGGCAGAGAGAAGCAGGCATTCATGCAAAAAAGAGAAAGGCAGAGTACATCCACATCAGAGGCAAAGCATAAACAAAGGAGTGGCAGAACACATAAAAAGGTAAAGCCCACATGAAAGGCAAAGTGTGTGAGAGAGGCAACATGCAAATAAGGAAGACAACAGAGTGAAATGTACCTAAGGGGGAAAGTCAGCAAAAAGGGGAACTGCACTAGTGGAGTGAAGTGCATATAAGAGGCAAAGCACAAGGCAGAAGTAAAAGTAAAGCACAAGTGACAGAATAAGACAGGAAAGTACAGAATTACAAGGTTAAAAGCACATGAGAGAGGCACAGAACAATATACAGGTGAAAGGCAGGAGAAGTGAAATGTGAAAAAGAAAGCACAAGAGGGAACATACAATCTGTGTTGGAAAAGATCTTAAAATCTTCATGTACAACCATTAACCCGGCACTGCCAAGTCCACCCCTAAACAATGCCCCAAAGTGTCACATCTACAAATCTAAATATCTCCAGGGATGGTGACTCAATGACTTTCCTGGGCAGCTTGTTCCAATACTTGGCAATCATTTCAGTAGAGAAATTTTTTCCCAATATCCAATCTAAACTTCCCCAGGCACAGTTTGAAGCCATTTCCTTTTGTCCTATCACTTGATACTTGGGATGAGAGACCGACCCCACCTTGCTACCACTTTCTTTCTGGTAGTTGTAGAGAATAACAGCCTCTTTTTCTCCAGGCTAAATAACCCCATCCTCTCAGCTGCCCCTCATAAAACTTGTGCTCCAGACCCTTCATCATCTTTGTTGCCCTTCTCTGGACATGTCCAGTACTTCACTGTCTTTCTTGCAGTGAGGGGCCCAAAAGTGAACACAGGATTTGAGGTGTAGCCTCACCAGTGCCAAGTACAGGGAGAGAATCACTGCACTGGTCCTGCAGGCCACACTATATTGATACAAGCCAGGATGCCACTGGCCTTCTTGGCCACCTGGGCACACTGCTGGCTCATGTTCAGCTGACTGTGGACCAGCACCCCCAAGTCTTTTTCTGCTGGACAGCTTTCCAGCCATCCTTTCCCCAGCCTCTAGTGCTGCACCAGATTGTTCCAACTGAAGTTTAGGACCTGACATTTGTCCTTGTTGAATCTCATACAACTGTCTTGGCCCATCGATCCAGCCTGTCCAGATTCCTCTGTAGAGCCTTCCTACCCTGGGAGGTCAACACTCCCACCCAACTTGGTTCCATCTGTGAGCTGACTGAGCGTGCACTCAACCCCTGCATACAGATCATTGATAAGGACATACATGAGGGACAGGCAAAGCACATCAGAAGAAGGCAAGGGCTGTCAAACAAAAGGAGTGCAGAGAGAAANGAAGGCTCAGAGTGGTAGGGAATAGGAGATGGAGAGACATTTAGGAAGGAACAACAGAGAAGGGAAAGAGGAACAAGGGGAGATAATGACAGAGGGAGAGAGAAGGAGAAGCCACTGTGTGTGAGGAAGGACTCAAGAAAGCTTGAAAGACAGAGACAGGAAATCCCCAAGGGAGGGAAAACACAGATCAGGTTCAAGCCAAGTCAAAAGCAGGGCATGGTTGGGAGAAGCTCTATAGATTTAGACAAAAAGCTATACAGATAGCAAGTACAGAAAGCGAGTGGGAAGGAAAAAACACAAGATTCTGCAAGCTTAAGAGAGGGAGAATGCATGCAAGAAAAATAAAGTCTGTCAGAGTAGAAAGCATACAGAGGAAAGTAAGAGAGAAAGAGGTAAAGTGGGAATGAGGGAGGGAAGTGCTAGAGGAAGAAAAAGCTTGCAAGAGAAAAAAGTTGGGAGAGGAGGAGGACCCAGGTAAAAAAAATTAACATAGGACAGAGAGGGAGAGTGAAGGAAATTGAATTTGAAAGCATTTGAGTGTGTGTGCAAGCTGGAATATCTATGAGACATGGGGAAGCATGCAAGAAAGGAGAAAAACTAGGAAGTGAAAGGAAGACACAAAAAGGAAAAACAAGCAAGCGAAGGATACAAAAGACAAAGACACATGAGACCAAATGTGCAAGTAAAGTAAGCAAGTAAGTAAGCAAGGGAAAGATAAGCACATTCAAGTGAGAGAGGGAGAACATTCCTGTGCATGCCAGAGGGAGAAAGTGCATGCACAAGGAGAGTACATGTATAAGAGGGGAAGCTGCAAGATGGGAATGCACATAGGAGAAGAGTACACAGGTGAGGGAAGCAGGCAAGAGAGAGAGAAAGAGAGAGGCATGTGAAAGAAGATGGAAGTATATGAGAGAAGGTGGAAGGCTGCATGAGAGGGAGAGAAGTGCATTAAGAGAAAGTGGAAAGAGCACGCAGAGCAGGGAGAATGCATGCACGAGAAGGAGAAAGTATGACTGGGAGAAGGAGAAAGTGAGTACAAGACAGGGGAAAAGCATAATGGGGAGTCATGAAAGGAGAAGTGTGAGGGAGAATGTGCCTGAGGAGAAAAGCATATGCAGAAGCACGGGACAAGGAGAAGGACACTTGCAAAGGGACAGAAGCATAAGAGGGACAGAAGTGAACTGGGGAGGAAAGCACAAGTGTGGTGAAGCCCAATAAGAGAGAGGTCAGCAACTGTGAGGAGAGGAAACACATGCATGAGAGGCAGGAAGCACACATATGTGAGAGGTGAGAAAAGTCTACACATGAAAGAGGCAGGGAACATACAAACATGAGGGATGATGAAAGCACAGGCATGAGATCCAAGGAAAGTACACAAGCAGGGCAAGTGTCTGTAATAGGCTNCTGCCAAGTCCACCCCTAAACAATGCCCCAAAGTGTCACATCTACAAATCTAAATATCTCCAGGGATGGTGACTCAATGACTTTCCTGGGCAGCTTGTTCCAATACTTGGCAATCATTTCAGTAGAGAAATTTTTTCCCAATATCCAATCTAAACTTCCCCAGGCACAGTTTGAAGCCATTTCCTTTTGTCCTATCACTTGATACTTGGGATGAGAGACCGACCCCACCTTGCTACCACTTTCTTTCTGGTAGTTGTAGAGAATAACAGCCTCTTTTTCTCCAGGCTAAATAACCCCATCCTCTCAGCTGCCCCTCATAAAACTTGTGCTCCAGACCCTTCATCATCTTTGTTGCCCTTCTCTGGACATGTCCAGTACTTCACTGTCTTTCTTGCAGTGAGGGGCCCAAAAGTGAACACAGGATTTGAGGTGTAGCCTCACCAGTGCCAAGTACAGGGAGAGAATCACTGCACTGGTCCTGCAGGCCACACTATATTGATACAAGCCAGGATGCCACTGGCCTTCTTGGCCACCTGGGCACACTGCTGGCTCATGTTCAGCTGACTGTGGACCAGCACCCCCAAGTCTTTTTCTGCTGGACAGCTTTCCAGCCATCCTTTCCCCAGCCTCTAGTGCTGCACCAGATTGTTCCAACTGAAGTTTAGGACCTGACATTTGTCCTTGTTGAATCTCATACAACTGTCTTGGCCCATCGATCCAGCCTGTCCAGATTCCTCTGTAGAGCCTTCCTACCCTGGGAGGTCAACACTCCCACCCAACTTGGTTCCATCTGTGAGCTGACTGAGCGTGCACTCAACCCCTGCATACAGATCATTGATAAGGACATACATGAGGGACAGGCAAAGCACATCAGAAGAAGGCAAGGGCTGTCAAACAAAAGGAGTGCAGAGAGAAAGAGAGGGGAAGCCTCAGAGTGGTAGGGAATATGAGATGGAGAGACATTTAGGAAGGAACAACAGAGAAGGGAAAGAGGAACAAGGGGAGATAATGACAGAGGGAGAGAGAAGGAGAAGCCACTGTGTGTGAGGAAGGACTCAAGAAAGCTTGAAAGACAGAGACAGGAAATCCCCAAGGGAGGGAAAACACAGATCAGGTTCAAGCCAAGTCAAAAGCAGGGCATGGTTGGGAGAAGCTCTATAGATTTAGACAAAAAGCTATACAGATAGCAAGTACAGAAAGCGAGTGGGAAGGAAAAAACACAAGATTCTGCAAGCTTAAGAGAGGGAGAATGCATGCAAGAAAAATAAAGTCTGTCAGAGTAGAAAGCATACAGAGGAAAGTAAGAGAGAAAGAGGTAAAGTGGGAATGAGGGAGGGAAGTGCTAGAGGAAGAAAAAGCTTGCAAGAGAAAAAAGTTGGGAGAGGAGGAGGACCCAGGTAAAAAAAATTAACATAGGACAGAGAGGGAGAGTGAAGGAAATTGAATTTGAAAGCATTTGAGTGTGTGTGCAAGCTGGAATATCTATGAGACATGGGGAAGCATGCAAGAAAGGAGAAAAACTAGGAAGTGAAAGGAAGACACAAAAAGGAAAAACAAGCAAGCGAAGGATACAAAAGACAAAGACACATGAGACCAAATGTGCAAGTAAAGTAAGCAAGTAAGTAAGCAAGGGAAAGATAAGCACATTCAAGTGAGAGAGGGAGAACATTCCTGTGCATGCCAGAGGGAGAAAGTGCATGCACAAGGAGAGTACATGTATAAGAGGGGAAGCTGCAAGATGGGAATGCACATAGGAGAAGAGTACACAGGTGAGGGAAGCAGGCAAGAGAGAGAGAAAGAGAGAGGCATGTGAAAGAAGATGGAAGTATATGAGAGAAGGTGGAAGGCTGCATGAGAGGGAGAGAAGTGCATTAAGAGAAAGTGGAAAGAGCACGCAGAGCAGGGAGAATGCATGCACGAGAAGGAGAAAGTATGACTGGGAGAAGGAGAAAGTGAGTACAAGACAGGGGAAAAGCATAATGGGGAGTCATGAAAGGAGAAGTGTGAGGGAGAATGTGCCTGAGGAGAAAAGCATATGCAGAAGCACGGGACAAGGAGAAGGACACTTGCAAAGGGACAGAAGCATAAGAGGGACAGAAGTGAACTGGGGAGGAAAGCACAAGTGTGGTGAAGCCCAATAAGAGAGAGGTCAGCAACTGTGAGGAGAGGAAACACATGCATGAGAGGCAGGAAGCACACATATGTGAGAGGTGAGAAAAGTCTACACATGAAAGAGGCAGGGAACATACAAACATGAGGGATGATGAAAGCACAGGCATGAGATCCAAGGAAAGTACACAAGCAGGGCAAGTGTCTGTAATAGGCTAGGAAAGCAAGAGAGAGGAATAGCTGGGGTGGGGGGAGAAGAGAGATATAGTGCAAGATGGAGAGAGACAGAGAGAGAGACTGGGATAGTGAGAAATAAGCATGAGCAGAGGAGTAAGAACCACTTGGGGCAGGATAGTGTGGTGGTGGTGAGGGGACAGCAAGAGAGGGACAGGGAAGATACCAAGCAAGGTAAAGAAAGCCATACTGAGTGAAAGAGAAGGGATAGCAAGCAAGGGATAATGGAGGATAGTGAGTCAGAGAGAGTGAGGAAAAGCACACAGGAAAGTGTAACTTCATTTTATAGCTTCACAGTCTTTCCTCTACTATCAGTTGTGTGGACTAATCAAAACCTTCTTAAGATGCCAGTACAGATGAACCTAACCCCTTTCATGAGAATTTACTAAAATTCCATACCCACCACCTACAGTTCTTGAAAACGTGTCCCATGATCACCTGTTATCCTGTAACTCTGATGAAAGTTGGCTTTCCTCTGTTATGTTTCAGTAGCCATGGTTCAGTACCAATAAGAGGGAATGCTGTAAGTTTATTTACAGACACAAAACTTCACCAACACTTCTTTCATTATTTTTTTAATCTTTTCACTGGCTTTTCAAGTCTTTCTAGAGTCCTATTAGCAGGTTCTGACTAGATTATCATTATTCATTGAGGATAGTCTGTGTGCTTACATTGGATCACAAAATTTCACCTCATGCTCAACATCATTAATGTTGATTCTCTTCATATATTCAACAAGCTTATGTACATATTAACATTTAATGAACTCTTTTTTGCAAGCAGCATTTGGAAACCTAATCATACAGGATGGCAGAAAAATATCGTCTAGCAATACAGAGGTTCCAAACAAAAAGAAAGATCAAATACTGCACCCTTTTGTACAACAAAGTGATAGTGCATACCTGCACTTCAGGTAGAGTAAGAAACAGTTTGCAGCAATACAGATGCAATAAGAACTGGAAGACTCTACAGTCAACTCAGCTATGTGCTCCTGAGCATCCTTTTGTAAGGCACATGAAAACCAGAAGAGCAAGAGGAAGAAGACAATGTATCCATGACAACCTCAAATTGAAGTTTGGGCAGAAATAAAAAAGATTTTCCAGAACCCTTTAAATTCAATGCTACCCACAAAGTAATAGACCACTTAAGTTAAAAAGCGTATCTGATGTGCATATGTGAAGTGATCTCTGCCTAAGCCTGCAGTTCTGTCAATGAGAACAATCTCATGGCAATGGCAGTATATGGCATCATTAAGACAATTTAAAAGCTGAGTGGCTAACTCTACAATGTATTTGGGCAGTAGCTAGCACACTGGAGCATGAGTTCTCAATTAGAGTCATCAGTCATTACTGGAAAACAAACTTCATGATGGATATGTTCACTCTACCAAAAAATATATCATAATTTTTTACGTTCCAAATCTGCTCAGAAGCTTACTTCTATCTACAGAAAGCAAAAATAACCTATCCTACCCCAAATCTGTGTATTTATAAATTCTGTGCACACAACTTTCCTTAATATTTACATAGAAAGTGCTTCAGCTTCTAAAACACAGCTGTATAGCTGGTCCATGAAGCAAGAGGATGACATTTATTTTGCAAATGGACTTGGAGTGACTTGTCATTTATTTGTAACAGAGGCAACCCTACTTTGCTGGATCATTTTCCAATATGAAAATACTTTTCAATATTAGAAGTCACGGCTGCCCGAAGGAAATCTCATAAGAAAAGTTTGTGTCTCACTAACATGACAGAGGAATGAATGAAGAGATATCCATCACAGAGCAGTAACAAAGTCTAAGAGAAATCTTGAGATGTCTCTACAGTGACAGTATCTCAGGAAATACCTCAAAGTGACTAAAATACTCTTTCAGCTTGTGGCAATAAAACCTCAGTCCACTTTTATCAAAGCACTTCCAGATTTCCAGGCACATCAACAAACAAGTAAGTAACTTCTTCTATACTATTTTTATTTATTTAGAGAATGGGACTGCTGTCAACACAATAGGTAACAAGTATTACCATTCTAGAGAATGCAGCAGCATATATTCTTACATGTAAATATTTTTTCCAGTCTTAATGAACCTACCAAAGAAAGAATGGAGTAAAACTCAAAGAATTAAAACTACTTGTATAAAATACTGAAGGTTCAGTGAAAAATCTTTGTATCATTCCTTTGTCGTTAAGGAGGGCTGCACTTTCTACCTAGGACTCAAAAAACCTGTATATTAAAACACTGACTGCATGTCCAGCTTATGTCAGAAAGAAAAATTATTAATGCATTAACATGGATTGCGAGTGGGAGACTCAATAAATCAAACACATGAGGCTAAAGATGGCAAAAGCTGATGTTAACTGATGAAATTCCTTTAGCTAGCATGCCTTCCTAATTCTGTTTAGATCAGTATTACTAAAGAATCCACAGCAAAACTGAAGTTTTATGTGCTGGAATTCTACATTAACAAAGTCAAGGTACAACACCAAAGTTGTGCAAGTATTAACACTCTCCTGTTGGGAATAACTTTCATTTTCAATATCTGAAAGCCATTTACTAACATGAAAGCACTTTGATCACTGAGGAAGAAGAAGCAATAGGCATGTAGCCTTCAATGCTAGGACAGTCACCAGTTCACCCTGACACTTAACATACTAAACCAAATGAAACACAGATGGCAACATGCAGGTAGTCTGAAAACTATCACGATGCCTAGCTGAATACTGTGAACATCACCCACATAACAATTTTGCTTGGCTAAGAGCTTGAAAACTGAATCTATCTGGACTGTACTGCACAGTGAGGTCATATAATATAGGTCAGATTATCCTACAACAAGGCCTTTTTCCAGTCACAAGGACCCAAAAATCCAAAGTTCTACTTCAGATTAGAATAATAGAGTAGTCACTGTAAAAACTACCCTTTACACAAACAAGGTGCTCTCTGGAATTTATGCAAGTCACACACAGAACACTTGGTTAAGTTCAGGCATCAGTTTAATCAGTACTCCCTGTTTCAAAAATAGTTTCAAGAGTTATTGCACAGTTTCCATGGAGACTGAACCTAAAGAGTTCTTCTTTCTATTTCTGTCTGTGAAAATCCCATCACATTTAAGCTGCCAAGTTTCTCAGGAGAGCCTGAAGGATTAAAAGTGGCAGTTATATCCATGCTAGTGTCTATCACAAGCCACTTAATTTTTCTGGAAACATATTTACCTTTCCATACGAGGAGAATATCTTACAGTTTCTCATGTTTGATCAGATGGAAGCAAACTATTTAAGGACTTCCAACTACACTTCTACAGCAAATGTATTATCTGAAAATCTCATTATCTTCTATTCCACCTAACAATGCTGGCCAAATATATATGCGCTACATGTACCTAATGCACTTTTAATCTCAAAGGTAGGCTCTTAATGTTTCTCATTGCATCCCCACAGGAAAACTGATGCAGTCCAGTCTAGCAAACATGGACAGTCAGGTGAACTGAAAACTGTTAAGACGCTGCACAAAGTCCACCTGGAGGCAGTCATTAGTGATCAACAGGATGCAACACTGGGGCCAATACTGTTTAATATCTTCATTAATCACAGAATCAATTGGGTTGGAAAAGACCTCCGAGATCATCGAGTCCAACTTTTGATCCAACACCACTCTGATCACTAGATCATGGCACTAAGTGCCACATCCAGACTCATCTTGAAAACCTACAGGGATGGTGAGTTCACCAGCTCTCTGGGCAGGCCATTCCAATGCCTGATTACTGTCTGTCTAAAGCATTTCTTTCTAATATCCAACCTAAACCTTCCCTGGCACAGCTTAAGACTGTGCCCTCTTGTTCTGCTGCTGGTTCCCTGTCAGAAGAGACCAACCCCCACCTGGCTACA
>VXBX01006921.1:2801-28315 GCA_013400415.1 Scytalopus superciliaris
TTTTTTTTTAATGAGAACACACAAAAATAAGATGGAACACAAACTTAGTTTCACAGCTGACAACACCACCAAAGGCAACAACCTATTTAGTACCACAGAGTCAAGGCAGAATGAAAGAAATTATCAGTTTTTAAAATCTGAAAAATACGAACGCAGATGCTAGCAAGTTACCTACTGTTTAGGTACTTATTCAGTGAAAGAGTAAGACAACATCAGTACCTCCTATTCTCAGCCAAATCTGCACCTTCATCCTTGAGCGTCTTACTTTTCTTGACACAGTCTTCTAAGAGAATTTCCTTTCTCCTCTTAGTTGCATGCACCCAGTTAGCATCATCATCGTCAGCCAGATCCTTCTCATCAGCAGCTTCTGCTTCAAATTGCTGGGAAGTAGCTTTTGAAACTTTCTCACCAATCTTCCTCTTCCACCCAAAAGAAGCCATTTGGAGAAACTGGAGGAAAAAGAAATGCATTTTCAGTAGTTAGGTAATTTAGCTCCTAAGTAGGCAGAGTAAAAAGCACGCCTCCCTGCTCTCGATGCTAGGGCGGGAATGGGGACCAGCCTGGCACTCCCGCAGGGGTGCCGGTCAGGGAACCCCAGCCCGGAGCCCCAGCGGCGTTACCTGCGGCTCCCGGCTTGAAGCGCGTCCCCCCGCCCGGCGGCAGGAAGCGGAAAGGCGGGGGCAGCCCAGGAAGCAGGGAGAAGGGAAGGGATAAGAAGGGATGTCCGCGGCGGCGCCAGGGACAGCCGGGAGCTGTAGTTCGGTGAATTCCCGCTGCCGGGGAAGGAGAGCGGCCGGGGTGGCGCCGCTCCCGGCGGGATGCGCCGTGCGGAGCGCGCTGGGATGCGGGAGGGCGATGGCTCCGCAGCACCCGCCGCCCCCCGAGCGAAGTACCGCAAGGAAAGCGACCACGGCGGATAAGGAGGGGGATTAACTCTAAGCGGAGACAGGATGCAGGGTTTAAAACTGCTCCCAGAGGGGAAGTGCCGAGGCAAAAGCCCCACCCGCGGTGCGTGCAGGGCGGACAAGGGGAGTCACCGCAGGGGGCAAAAGGCAGGTTTTACAGAGTAAGCAGCGTCCATCTCAGATTCCTTTTCTGCACCAAAAGCGTTTACAGAATCTGGGGGAAATGGTGAGTAGGACTGTGCTAGCTCAGCTGGTGGGCCAGCCTCCAGCTGGGAATTCTGCAGTCATTTGCCATGGTGTTGCTCCTTCTAAAATGGTAATTGCTGCTGTTTTTAAAACAAGCGTAACAGTTCTTGTCCACTTGTGTAACATGCACAACACTAGAGGATAGCATGCACACAGTTTCAAACAAGACGGTTCAGTATTTTATGTTTATTTAGTTTTAAAAGTTTAAAAAGTTACACGGTTATAAACAAGCATTTTTGCCATTCAGCTTTGTCAAAAGAAGTTAACAGAGGAAGTAGGCACATCTTTGTTAAAGAACAGGACTTCATATCTTACAATGGTAATTAACTGGTAAAATAAAATTTAGTTCAAAGTTTGTATTAAACACTCATATCAAGACAAACATGAAAGTTGTTTTTTTTTTTAATATTGCACAGCCAAGATGAATTTTTATCCATTACCTAGTGAGTTATATTGCACATGGACAGCCACGTTCATCCATGTTATTGAAGAAGTTACAATACAAAGGCAAGATAATTCACTGTACCCCAACAGGAGTAAGCTTGGGAATACAGAGTAACACACTTGACCAATTTGTGTATTTGCATAAGCTGCCTCCTTACCCCCCTGCCAACTCTCTTAGTAAGTTTCATTTCCCAGGCTCCTGGCAGCTTCTAGTGCAATGCTAAAGAAAGGTCTGCAAGATCAGTACAAACATGTGAAGAAAGCAGTTTCAACAGCAAGATCTACAAAGCATAGGAAAGTCACACAACAGGCAACTGGGTTCAATTAGGTTGTTAGTGCCCCTTTCTACCCCTCCCACTCCCTATAAAAATCTCAGTTCAATCAGAAAACCTTTGGCCATCAAAACTGATCTACCATATCAATAAAAATTTACTGTATTTAAAACTACACATATTGTACATTTCTGCCAGAAACTTGCTTTAATCCCCAAAATAACCTCCAGATAACAAAACTGAGAAAAAAAATATGGTTGTCTTAATGCACAAGAGGGCCAAAAAGGTATATAAAAACTAAAAGCTATTTGCACCTTGGCACCTTGCATTACGTTGCAACATTACAAGGAGCAGATAGCATTTATAAATATATTGACATATGTAAGTGATCCCAAACCAATTCCAGAATGAGGAATTACTACAATTTAAAAACCTGTGCGTTTGTAGTGTTTTTCCAAGTGCAATATTTAATATTTTCAAAATAAAAAGGATTACAAAAATGAACACACTGATTTATTCCGTACACCAGAACCAATTCTTAAAAGACTAAAAACAGGACTTTATCGTAGGATTTGCAACTGGTCCCTCATGTTGACATGTGAATCTTGGGAGTTTAAACCCAAAACTTTATCATCCACTTTGAGGTACAGTGATACAGCCAGTGTCCCTACAGAGACCATGTGTGACAGTTTAGGATAAAGAAATGAAGGTGTAACTTTTACCTACCTACTAGACAGACCTCACAATTGCCCAGTTCAGAACACAGTTACAGCACTTCTGGGGCTTAAAGCAGCTTTATGTTTCTTCAGATTCTGGGCATGTCCAAAACATTAATTTCTGGACTGAAGCCAGCTGGCCAGGATTAGACTGTTCTTATATCTGTAGCTAGCAGTTTCCAATGAATTAAATCTTAGTCTTTGGCAAGAATGTCCATCTATTTGAAGAGTCCAGGTTTCGCTGTTCATACTAATGCCTGGATTTCCAACCTCTCCCTGGAAACTAAGTAGGTCAAGAAGATTATTTTGAAGGGAACATTAATTATTGAATACAATATTTTATGACTGTTTATGTCTAAGTGCTAGATGAAAATGGAACTGTGGCTAACTATAGCCAATTCACAAAAGGCTAAAGGTGCAAGTACTAACTGCAATTTTAACATAAAAGGTTCAATTTTCTCCTGAAATGCTGCAAAAACCATAAATGCAGAAAAAAAATTTATTATGGGTAATTGCAATCTACTGTTGAAAACTTTTTCAATATTAGCACTCAAATTGTCATGATCAGTATTCAGTGTTCAATTGGAAAGTTAGACTGTTTCATTCAGTTACATTCAATAGCAAAATTTGCTATTATGTTGGCCTGGGAAAAACTAAACACTTATAATGTAGTTTCAACTGTAAAGCAAGTACTATACAGTATATCCTAAGTTAACATGTGATAGCCAGCTGTATCAAAGTATTAACATATACATTAAAAAACTGTCGATTTCAGATTGTGGAATAGCATGAAACAGCCCTTAGGCTGTGCTCTTAAACGTTTCTAAGGAAAAGGATTTTTTCAGCCTGCAGTAGCAGTGGGGAGCTCCTGTGCTGCTACTACACTAGGGTATATGCACAGACCAGGACCTTCCTTACAGTTCTCCACAGATATATTTGGTTTAGCCCATGGGATGCCAAGTCTTCTCAGCATCAAGTCTCTCACCACTGTTGTAGACTCAATCATTCCACTCACTGCCCACAGAATTTCACCCTCACTGCATTACAGAGCACCTGCACACATTTCCAACTGACTGGATCTGCATGCAATTAATAAAATTTATTGTTAGAAGTAGTACATTGTAACATATCAAACTATTATTTATCATTTATTGTCAGATAAGGGGGAAGAAACATAGCAGTTCTAACACATTACTGTTAGAAGATGTTGATAGTTCTGATCAATTGAGTCACAACTGTAGAGGGTGACCCATAAGTCATACTTAGGTCACTGAACTAGTAAGTGTATGTTTACCTACAGTGCATCAGATATATCTACTACCAGTGAAAAAAACAAGGAGGTCCATCTAACTTAAATTTTATATGCAGCCTAATGTGAACTTAAGGTAAAATGTTATAAACACCACCCAAAAGGGCATGTTATTTCCTGTACCTGTGTTATGCTATTGGGCAGCAGGCAATCAGAATTTGCTCCAGCTTCAAAATAATATATGCTAACTGCCCATAGTAATTTTAATCCCCGTGCAAATTGCATTCTGTGGCTAGCTTTTTCAGCGCCATAGTTAATTTAACTTGATTATAATTGGAAGCATCTGACTATGATTTAGGCATGCTTATTGCTATGAAAGAAATAAGCCCATCTTCAAAACTATTGTGCAAGGATTTTAATAAGATTTGCACACATCTCAAAAAATTCTATTGTATGACTCCCTGGTCTTGGAGTTATGTCAGCTGTGGAAGATTCAAGCGACGAGTTCACTGATGAGGTAAGCGAGGTATCTGCAGATTTTCCTTGCACATCACCATCTGAATCTTTTTGACAAGATTTATAGTTGCTCACAGAACCAGATCTCTGTGGCGTTGCAGTCCCAGACTTCACTTCAGTAATTTCATCTGAGGGCAAGAGAGGAGAGCAGGAAAATTGGGAATCAGTATTAAATCAGCTGTAGGAAAAGCAAGTACCTTCCCCTTCTCACATTTCTAAATCGTATCTTTAAAAACGTTGATGAATACATAAACAGCTTTTGCAAACTGTATATTTGATACAAAATAAAAGCTTAAGTACATAGTAACACAAAAATAAGTGTCCTTGTGCTAATTACTTCTGTACTCTGAACTGTGCTCCAGAACCATTTACATCTAGTTTAGACTAGCACTGGCCATATTTTTCATTAACTGTTTCAGCAGCCAATAGTTCAGTTTAGGTTACTTATGACAAAAACAGAATAGCATAAGATCAAGTCTAATAATAATTCAAACACTGTAGATGTTTTTTTGCTAGCATGTACTTTATTTTTATTCTATTTTTATTTTCTTTATAGTTGGGTATTTGTACATTGTTATTACATTATTTGTATTTTTATGATAATTCATTAATACATTATAATTGCTAGCATCTGCATTAATTTCTCCTTCACTTTTGGAAGCTTTTCACCACAGAATACTGTACATTTGGATGGCAGCAGCTTCCATTTACCTTCAGTATGAGGAGGAAATAGTTTCATCTTAGCAACAGTGTTATGCTGAAGCATCTGTATTCTTACTTTAAATACTGAACATTAACCTGGCACCTGCAAAGTTATTTCAGTAGACACTACTGAAAAGGCAATCTCTCCTGTTTATACAATGCTACTTTAAAATACAAATTGTTAAGTGGAGCAGAGAAGTTAGCCATGGTGCACAGAAAGGAATATCAAATTAGCTTCACTGCTGGAAGAAATACTACAAAACCATGCCCTTGGGTTGTATTTCTTCAAGAGCTGAAACCAGGACTGTAGCAGGCTGCCCTCCCCCAGCTTCATGGCTCTAAGCAGTCACCCCCTCTCCAACAGGAATGGCATTTTTTCTATACCGTGGTAGGTTAGCACAAGGAAGTTATTAGCCCCTTGGATCAAGCCCACTGGATCTAAGCAAGTACCTGTACCATTAGAAGGAACAAGGCAAGAACTGTATGGCTAAATTGTATCAGATTAAACTGTCATGGTACACAGTCTTAGCCACCCTATGCAGCCACACTCCAATAAATCCTTTTTCCATGCAATGTCTTCCTAGGCATGTCATCTACACCACTGGCTGTAGGTAATTTTGCTTTAGTGTACTATGCCCATAAACAAGCATTGTGGTCCAGTGTACGTTACCTCCTCCATTCACTTCCAGGAAGAGATCCAACCAGGATTTACTTCTCTGTTACTGTCACTCTTTAAAATACATCTCTCTATAGGTTAGACCAAGTGCTTTCAACACTGTAGTTACTGCCAGCATAGAAGTCCTGTCTCAGATTTTTAGCTACTAGCATTAGTGGGCTGACTCTGCCTGGCAGCTGATACCTCAGCACAATGGGGAAGAAAACTAAAAGGGCAAAAGTGAGAAAACTCATGGGTAGAAATAAACATAATTTATTAAGGAAAAAAAATAGTTGATGCAAAGGCAACCACTCCCCATCTCTCAAAAGCAGACTGATGCCCAGCCAGTCCCAAGGTTACCAGTCCCAGAGCCCCAGCCCCTCAGTTTCCTCGCTAAGCATAACGTAATATGGCATGGAATATCCCTTTGTTCAACCTAGAACAGCTCTGCAGAGCTGCTGCTCCCCTTCCAACATGACAGAGTATGCAAAACTATGCCAGTACTGCTCAGCAACACTGGTGTGTTTTCAACACTGTTTTAGTCACAGATCCAAAACACAACACCATATAGGCTGCTGTGAAAAAAACTCCATCTCAGTCAGAACCAGTACAGAAGTGCATGGTCCAAGTCAAACTTACATGTCTAGATGTCAAGCTAGGAAATGCATCACTAGGAAATGTTATTCACCTGCTTATTTCAGATCTACAGGTTTAAATTCATGATGAGGTTTCAAAGGCAGTATAGGTTGATCCAAATCTCACCTCTGACAGCCCTGTCCCTTCTGCACTAGTGATTTTAGTTATAGTGCAGACACAATATGGAGCATTTCAGGAGATGATACTCTTTAAGGGATGCAGCTAACCATTTATCACATGAACAGCAGATCAGGAAGGAATCACAAAATACTAATACAGATTAGACTGGCTTAATAAAGGGCAACACTTCTAAGTAAATAAATTATGACATGCTTGCACTTAGAATGATTTCCCATACAACTCAATTAACTTAAGTATTTCTTCACATACCATCAATACTACGGAAGTCCAGCAAGTACGTTCTGCTGTCCACTTGATACAACTGTAGACTCATTTTGGAATATGCACTTGTCACTGGATTCTTCCTTCGAACACGCAGATAATATGGGTTTACAACCTAGTAAAAAAGAGATTAGAGTCAGTAACCAGAACTGCTTGAAAATCACTGCATACTGTTTTTGTTGTTTCAACTCACTGGTATTTATCACGTGATTTTCAGGCTTACCTGCTGGATTTTTTGGGTTGTGGTTTGGCTTTTTTTAGCCAACAGAAAAAAAAAAAAAACCAAAAAACATTCCTACAGCCCCAACAAAAAACTTAGACATGTTAGCAACATGAACAGCCTCCCCCAAACCCCTTCTTCCACAGGAAAAGTACATGAGATATTCCAGCACAGGAAAATATAGTTTCAGACCTATGGGCTATGTAACTACACAGCTCAAACAAAAATGTATTGTTTGCTGTAAAAATCCTCTATTTTGTTACCTTCCATTCGTAATCCAGTTGTTTAATTGCTCGACAAACTTCAGCCATTATATCATTTGGTCGACTCTGACTCCGTATTCCCAAGTGCCACTTTGCTTTTCTTACACCTTGGTGTTTTGACTTCTGTGGATTCAGCTCATCAAGTGTATGGCGAGGACGTGGTGCTTCAGCTACTAAAAATGGCACTCTTTCAGGGTGAGGGCGAGATAGATGGTGATCATCCAGAAAAGAATCTGGTGGACTTGTAGCCAAGTAGAAGTCTTTGGCCTCATTCATTATTCTTCTATTATCTATAATGAGGTGATAAGCAACCACTAAAGGGTCCTGATGATTTTTGCTGTATAGACAACTTAGCACTTCCTCTTCAGTGCATTCAAACTTCTCACACACTTCTTTTAAGGCTTCATCATCAATCATGGTAGAGCTGTATGATGGGTCTTCAGGAAACAAGTATTTTGGAAGGTCCTGCTTAAACCATTCATGTTCCCTAGATTTAAAAATAAAAAAAATCTGAGTGTATATAAAAAAAATCAAACATTTTTAACACAAAATTCTTTTAAAAAATGAAATTAATTTTAGTCTGTCCAAAAAGAATCACAGTTGTCAGTCCGACACTCTGTGTACCACAGAAAATACAACAGCATATAAAGTAACCACTGCCTGCACAAGATTTTACTACATATTTTGTAGGAGACTGGAAAAAAAAACCAATCCTCTTCACTCATCCTCTACCTGAGCTCCAAAAATATCTTTGTATAACTCATCAATGAGCTTTTTATATAAAACAATATTTTTTTACCAGTCTTTGGATACATGGTTGCCATCCAGATAGATCACCTCCACCATGGCTAATTCTCTCAGACATGCGATATACCTTCATCAACAATGGTCCATTTGCAAGACCTACCCTTGAAGGGATACCTGTCTTCACCTCCAAAGACTGAGGATTCTTGATCCTTTTACAATCCTGTTATCAATGGCCTTATCCCAAGCAAGGGATCCCAGCTGCCAGGCTTCCTCACCCTCTAATTCCTGACTGTTGGCCCCAATATCCCAACACTGGAGTAACCAGCTGAGAATCTGCTCAGCAGATTGACAGTTGAAATGTTTTTGCTATCTCCCAAGACCACTTAGAGATAGGGACCAGGTAGTTTCTTTCTCAATTATTATTTCAGTCCCTTCCTCCCCTGTTCTTGTAGCTGCTCTCTTGCAGAAAGGGCTGCCTCTCCTGATTCCCCTCCCCTTCTCTTAGAAGCTTCTTTGCTCCTTACTAAACAAGATGCCTTTAGCTTCAGTTGTTTCTTTTTAGTTACAGGAGCAAGTTATATAGTTGAAAGAAGGGTTTCTTGCTTAGCCAGTGTCTGCTGGTATGCTGTCAGACCCAGGAATCCCCTTTTCTCCTTGAGAGTGCTGAGTAGTGTTAAGCAGTCCTCAGTAGGTGCAGGTCAGGCCCCCCGAACAGTGCAATAAACTGCACCTCTTTAGAATAGCAAGGGCATTCTTTTGTTAAACATTCTATCACTTCATGAGAATGCTGCACTCCTTTTGGAGTGAAGTCCCAGACCATTGGAGGTGACAAGCTTTCTAGAGATCTGGCCATTTTCTCCCACATGCCTTGCCACCCACACACAACTGGGAGGCCTGGGAGATATTCCAAAATAGCTTGTTAACTTTAGAGAAAGACTAAACTATATTCCTAAGAAATACCAGTAGAACTATTCTGACTATCCGAGAATGTTCAAGATACTGAAGTTATTGCAATGAGAAAGAAAACATCACAGAAGAATGTAGTGAAGGTGCCATTTTGTATTTCCTCCACAGCAAAAAAAAATCTCAGAAAAAGAAGTATAATTGTTAATTGTCTCCATCAGATGATACTCAAAGTACAGAGCCCAAATACCAGATTAACCTCAAGGCCAGTGTTTTAATACAAAAAAAAAAAGAAAAGAAAAAAGTCACTAAGCACTACAGGGCACAGCAAATTGCAAAAAATAAACCACATCTTCAACATGTAGCACAAAAAATGGTAAATGCCAAAAATGAGATAAACTAATATTGAGAAGAGATGAATCAATATTCTGAGCAGCAACTGTTAACAGATAAAATAATTATAAATTCCATTTAATATGCTCTGGTCAAATGTGTTATTGTCTCAAAACCTTCAAGCACCACACTGAGTGCCAAACAAGATTGCTATGGTTTAACACCAGCCAGCAACTAAGCACCACACAGACACTTGCTCAATACTCTTCAGGGGGATGATGGGCAGAATCAGAAGCATAGAAGTGAAAAAAAATTTGTGGGTTGAGATAAAAACAGTTTAATAACTAGAAAGTTGTTTTAAAAAATTCTAATGAAAAAAAGATCAAAAAACATAAGGAGAGGAAACAATGAAATCCATGAAGGACAAGTCATGCAAATGGAAACAATTGCTCACTATCAACTGACTGATGCCCAGCCAGATCCTGAGCAGCAGCCCATCCCCATCAACCTTCCTCCGATTTTTACTGCTGAGCATGACACCATATGGGGTGGAATATCCCCGTAGTCTCCTGGGGTCAGCTGTCCTGGCTGTGTCCCCTCCCAATTTCTTGTACCCACTCAGCCTGCTACCTGTTGGGACAGTGTGAGGAGCAGAAAAAGCCTTGGCTCTGTGTAAGCCCTGCTTAGCAGTAGCTATGACATCCATTTATTAGCAAGACTATTTTCAGTACAAATACAGCCCTATACAACCTACTATGAAGAAATTTAATTCTATTCCAGCCCAAACCAGCACAATGGACCAAGCTCTAGTCAATGTGATCCTGAGAACATTGTGACTCAGCACAATCTTGCTGAATAAAATATACTTTCATTAGAAATAAAGTTAGTTTGGAAGCAGAAAAGTATTTTTCTGTACCACTACAAGGCACACCCCTAGACAGGATGAATACTATTCATGGCACTGGGCCTCTTCCCTTTCATGCACAAACCAGAAGAATTGAGGTATTCAATTAAATTCAGTTTGTCCTTTAAACTCTGAGATGACATGTTGAATGGCTAACAGGATGGAACTGTTTACAATTTATAATCTATCCATGCTCTATAATCAACTTTCTTCAACAGCTTTTTCACACAATTTCTCTTCTAGACTTACTATGTTCCCACCCACTCAAGTTTTACAACACTTACTTCTCACAGTGCTTTGATAACTACAGGAAAGTACTTTCCATTGTAATTAGGCAGTAAGGGGTAAGTGCACCACATTTTTTGNACTTATCAATACTACATGCAGGAATTATCACTTATACAGAAATTCATGCCAGTGTTTTGAAGACAGAAAGTGCTATCTTGCATTTGGAATATTCAGTCTTAAAAAACAGCTTTTCAGAATCTGAAAAAATACAAATAAACGTGGCAGTTATCAGATTAAAGAGCTTCCTCAGACATTTACAGTACAGAACAGTGGTTCTTAACAGCAAAGACAATATTTTTTTCCCCAGAGAAGTCTATATAGTGTATCTTTTGCCAGCCATTCTGCGGGTAAACAGTTGCTATGCAGTCTTAAACCTGAAGTGTCTCAGAATTTCCATACGTAACAAATAATTTGTTTTACTGTGACCTCCAGTAGCTACTTCATTATCCACTGGAAATCAGCACTATCAGAGCTAAAACCAAGCCACCAGAAGCTGATTTTTTCATTTCAGTCTAAAAAATGTGGACATTCTGTACCCATGATTTCTTTTTTCTGCATAGTTGCAACTATTCTAATTCCAGCATCTTGTACCCAGACATCAGTTAGTGTTTTACCTAATGTCTCTGATTGTTGCTCTCTTCATTGGATCCACTTGCAGCATGTGCTTCAAAAGAGTAATTACAGATGGATTCAGGTACTGAGGGGTATAAAAGATACCATCACATATCTTCTTAAAAAGGGTTGGCACATGATCATCATCAAATGGAAGTGTTCCACATAACAAAGCGTAAAGAATAACCCCACTGCTCCAAATATCTACTTCTGGACCTGCATATAATCTGGGAAAAAGGTAACTATTAGCAATTTGTGCTTAAAACATTTACATAGGGGTTTTTTTCTACATTCTTACATTGTATCATGTTAATTAAGAATGTGTAAACTTTGGACAACTAATCTGCAATTGCTATACCATTTCAGTGCTAAGCTTTGAACTTAAGTGTCCTTCCCCTTCAAATACATAACAAAGGCTAGGGCAGAAGTACTTAGTTTTCCTCTCTATTGTATACAAATAATCCACAGATACAATTTAAGACAGTGGCAAACTGAAAGAAACTTGCACCTGCTACCAAGANGTCCTTTAAACTCTGAGATGACATGTTGAATGGCTAACAGGATGGAACTGTTTACAATTTATAATCTATCCATGCTCTATAATCAACTTTCTTCAACAGCTTTTTCACACAATTTCTCTTCTAGACTTACTATGTTCCCACCCACTCAAGTTTTACAACACTTACTTCTCACAGTGCTTTGATAACTACAGGAAAGTACTTTCCATTGTAATTAGGCAGTAAGGGGTAAGTGCACCACATTTTTTGTTGTACTGAGAAAACACAAACACTCCTGATTTTCTAACTTCCAATCCTAAAAGTAGTAGCATTTTTACTGTTCATGAATCAGCACTCTTTCCTTAGCACTTCTTGCAAAGAAAATTAATTGCTGCATGAAGTACAGTTCTATAAGCTACCAATTTTTTTTTTCATTTGACCCACTGCACACTTGTCAATACAGTCAACTTCTCCAGAATCTTCTAGTGGAGTCTGGAGCCCATGATGGCTATCTGTACCTACAAGCTTTAACTTATCAATACTACATGCAGGAATTATCACTTATACAGAAATTCATGCCAGTGTTTTGAAGACAGAAAGTGCTATCTTGCATTTGGAATATTCAGTCTTAAAAAACAGCTTTTCAGAATCTGAAAAAATACAAATAAACGTGGCAGTTATCAGATTAAAGAGCTTCCTCAGACATTTACAGTACAGAACAGTGGTTCTTAACAGCAAAGACAATATTTTTTTCCCCAGAGAAGTCTATATAGTGTATCTTTTGCCAGCCATTCTGCGGGTAAACAGTTGCTATGCAGTCTTAAACCTGAAGTGTCTCAGAATTTCCATACGTAACAAATAATTTGTTTTACTGTGACCTCCAGTAGCTACTTCATTATCCACTGGAAATCAGCACTATCAGAGCTAAAACCAAGCCACCAGAAGCTGATTTTTTCATTTCAGTCTAAAAAATGTGGACATTCTGTACCCATGATTTCTTTTTTCTGCATAGTTGCAACTATTCTAATTCCAGCATCTTGTACCCAGACATCAGTTAGTGTTTTACCTAATGTCTCTGATTGTTGCTCTCTTCATTGGATCCACTTGCAGCATGTGCTTCAAAAGAGTAATTACAGATGGATTCAGGTACTGAGGGGTATAAAAGATACCATCACATATCTTCTTAAAAAGGGTTGGCACATGATCATCATCAAATGGAAGTGTTCCACATAACAAAGCGTAAAGAATAACCCCACTGCTCCAAATATCTACTTCTGGGCCTGCATATAACCTGTGAAAAAATTAACTATAGTGATTTGTATGCAATACATTTAAACACTTTTTTCCTCTACTTTCTTACATTGTACCACAGTAATTAAAAGCACATGAACTTGGGACAATTGATTTGCAAGTACTATAGCACTTCAGTTCTATGCCATGCCTCCCATGAACTTCAGTGTCCTTCCCCTTCTACTATGTAACAGGGCACAAGTGCAGAGTTTTCCTTACTATTGTATAACAATAATCCAGAATGCATTTCAGACATGGCAAATTGAAAAAAAAAAAAACAAAAACATGCACTTACTACTAAGAAAGCTCATGTTATACATTGTTACCAAAGATTTAGAGGAATCTGTACAAAGTCTCCTATCCCCCAAATCAAGGCTGAAAAGTTTGACAAGTCCATATAGCAGAATCTGTCACATATTGTGTACT
The DNA here is from genome assembly GCA_013400415.1 of Scytalopus superciliaris. Lineage (NCBI taxonomy): Eukaryota > Metazoa > Chordata > Aves > Passeriformes > Rhinocryptidae > Scytalopus > Scytalopus superciliaris. Next base: position 16,028 of record VXBX01006921.1, read on the forward strand.
ACTGCTGGAGTAAAACAGACATCTGGGCTCAAACTAACAACTAGCAATATCAGGATAGTTGGCTGAAAGCAGATTTGACAATCGTAGTCAACAAAAAGGGAAGTTTCCTTCAGACTGATATCTGCTCTGCAGAAAGTATTTCACTACTACTCAACTTCACAGCCGACTTTGCCTGTAACTATCTNAATGTCTCTGATTGTTGCTCTCTTCATTGGATCCACTTGCAGCATGTGCTTCAAAAGAGTAATTACAGATGGATTCAGGTACTGAGGGGTATAAAAGATACCATCACATATCTTCTTAAAAAGGGTTGGCACATGATCATCATCAAATGGAAGTGTTCCACATAACAAAGCGTAAAGAATAACCCCACTGCTCCAAATATCTACTTCTGGACCTGCATATAATCTGGGANCTTACTACTAAGAAAGCTCATGTTATACATTGTTACCAAAGATTTAGAGGAATCTGTACAAAGTCTCCTATCCCCCAAATCAAGGCTGAAAAGTTTGACAAGTCCATATAGCAGAATCTGTCACATATTGTGTACTACTGCTGGAGTAAAACAGACATCTGGGCTCAAACTAACAACTAGCAATATCAGGATAGTTGGCTGAAAGCAGATTTGACAATCGTAGTCAACAAAAAGGGAAGTTTCCTTCAGACTGATATCTGCTCTGCAGAAAGTATTTCACTACTACTCAACTTCACAGCCGACTTTGCCTGTAACTATCTGCACCTCTGCTTTGAAGATTTGAGCTGTACATGAGATTTTTAAACCAATTCAAGCATACAGTACACACTGGATTTGGGGCATTAGACATCACTTCTACCTTACAGGAATTATTCAAAGCTAGTTCATAGAAACTTTAATTATTAATGAGAAATTATCCATACCAGTAACAGCCCAGTTTCTCAGCATCAAGCTTGTCAACTGAACTGGTTTTGTAGCCCTTAGAATCAAGCAGCAAAACAACTAAAGTACATGCACACATGTATCCAATATAAAAGAAACTACCTTCCTGAAATTACTTCTGGTGCAGCATAGTTAGGGGAACCACAGCTTGTTCTTAAAAATTCTCCATCTGACATCATATTTGATAGACCTGAAAGTGTATAAGAGTAACTACTAAAAATTCAGGGAGCAAAATTATTTCACACTACATATACCACCTAGAACAAACCACCAGTAATTCAAATTAGAAAGTTAACAAGTTTATCCCAGTTAAGAAATAACGTTGTTTGGAATTACTGAAATTTTCGAATGAGCATGCCATATAACCCTCCATTTAATTTACGAGAAATCTGAGTAACATCAATCCATTATTGCCCACAGCCTAGAAATGTCCGAGAACATACTCATTCCAAGACAAAGACCAGTTCGATTTGGATGACACAGGCATGACAGAGAACGAAGTTGCTCTAAGGAAGATGAAGCAGTATAGCAAGATAGACTTCAGTCATTAGCAAGAAAGTACTAAAACCCACATTTGCTTCTAAAATGCCAAAGTGGAAAATGCTACCGCAGAATTCCCTAGAATTCTGTAAAAGGCTACATAGAATAAGGCAATTGAGGACTAAACATTACTTCATCACAGTTTAAACCCCTACACTGTTCAGCTGGTCCTGGAATCACTGCAGTTCAGTAGTCTGGTTTTTCAATACTCCATTAGCAACTGAAGTGTGCTTTAGAACTAGGCCATCTTCATTCACCAGCCCTCAGTACAGTCTATCTGTGGAAAATACCTTCTAGTTTCTTCAGTAGAAGCTGCATGAGCAAGACCACTAAAAGCCAAACAACTCAGTCTCCAAGAAGGAATTTATACCCTTCTATGGGGCAGCAGAGAGTGTGGGGTGGAGTAGAGGTGGTGTGTGGAGACAAAAGAGTACAGCTTGACTAGCTTTCATATTTTAATGCGCAAAAGTTTTTATTAAGCTCTTGTTTAATACACTAGTCTTGATTAACTGAGCACTACAGTTCTGCTGACACTAAGTTACTGTACTTCATTTCTTCACCACATAAGCCATTTCACCCAAGCCACTTTCTACACACGAGAAATCAGTATGATTCCCAGGGCCCACACAGTTGAACATCATACTTTTAAAACACTTAGAATACTCAGCATTACCTATCACCTTTCACTGGAGACTCAAAATGCTTTACAAGGGCAGGTATTATCCACTATGCCTACATGAGATATATCATCCGGATATAGCAGTATAAATATCTTACTAAGCTTGTATGGTGAGGTTTCCTGATTCAGGTAGTTCCAAGAAGTAGCTTTAGGACCAGCTATGTCACAAACAGCTAGTATAAACAAATCAGCTTTTTGACTAGGCAAGTATACAGCAAAAAAGCATAGGAGGCTGCAAGCCTAACTGTTCTTGTTTTAACTTTTACACTTTCTTTTTTTTTTTTTTTCAGTAATTTTATAGGAGGACTAATGTATTTTACTATAGCACTGTGGTTCCTAAAGATGATGACCTGCCCCTGCACCGTCCTTTTAAGAGAGCTAAGCATCAACATTTTACAGATCGTGAAAAAGACAATAGTAGTGAGTTTTCAGGAACGAAGTGCATTTAGCATTTCAGAGAAAATATTTGCAAGCTGTTCATGCAGGTAATCAGAAGCATGGACTTTCAAGCAAGAAAGGAAGATTATTTCAGGAACACTAAGCTGCCAGAACTCACATCTGGGTGGCAAAAAAAACAAAAACAGGCCTCTTGGCTATATATATATCGAAGGGCTTTAGTCATGTGCAGTACTGCCTTCTGAGCCCTTCCCTTTCCCTCCTTCTCTTCCCTTCCCCCACTCGAGAGAGAAGGAATGTTACTTTTCAGATAAGCATTAGTCTTATCTAGTTTAGGGGAAAAACAGCTCTGAGGGAAAGACAAAGAGTGGTTGTTCTCACATATTCTCTCAAACTAGTTTTCCTTTAGTCGAGACAGCTTTCTTGAGCAAGGAGAAGTTTTCAAAGGAATTTACATCCTTGCCCTTTTCTTGTATAGGGTCTCCTCAAACCCGGAATACTGTTAAATAAAACCAAACAAGGAAGTTCACAGTTTCACCCAGTCACATAAAAAACACTTAAAAGGAAGCTTGAGAGGAAAATAAGTTCAGTGCATGTGCAAGAACATTATTTTGCTTTACATTTATACCCTTCATATTCTATTGTATCGTGTCCCACCACCAGGATATTCAAGTGTACACATTTTATTTAGTTTTCGTCATAGTAATTAACAGGATCTAACACCAGAGATGAAATCAGATATAAAAAAACAATGCTTACCGAAGTCAGCTATCTTGGCATTCATGTGTGCATCAAGCAACACATTTTCAGGCTTCAGATCTCTATGTACCACCATATGCCTGTGACAGTAATCCACACCAGAAAGGATTTGCTGGAACAGACGTCTACTTTCCTTCTCGTCAAGCTGCAGCAGACAAAGACTTTTTTAAACAGTGAAAGTTAACTTGTTTTTCATTTATATAAGCTGGAGGAAAGTTTTCACATGGCCTGAAGTTATCAATTATCATTCTGGTTCTTTATACAGCAGATTATCAAACCTTGTAGCAGAATGCTTCATATCTTCTATCATTTTGATTTTACCAGAGCTGTAAAAGGACTAAATAAAATAGACATTGACTCAGAAAGTCAGTGAAATTTCTCAATCACATTTTTTAAATCAGTTAGGCAGGTGTTATATATTAATTAGAAATGCAAACATTGTCTTAATTGTAATATCAATGAACTTCGACATTTAAGCACAGTTTAAGATTTAAATTAGCAAAAGCTGCCAAAATGCAGCGCAGAAATTACAAATTTCAGACGCTATTTATGCTATTAGCAGCTAGTCCAAAAAACAGACTTAGCTGGGTATTTCCTACGCAAATGCCCCAATCCACATCAAAGTTTGTCCTAACAACTAACTAAAGTATTCTATATATGGTCTGTTAAAAGTGACTTCAGAGCTTTCACAGAAGCTCTTCCAAGAGTTAAACACAATAATAAGTGTGTAATTATTACTACTGGTAGTTTTCCAATACTGAGTTTTACTGAAGAAACAGTTTTCAGCTACTCCAGCTAAATATGTATCAATCCAGTTTGTACCCAGCCCTTGAAAATTAACATATTAGTAGAGAGGAAAAATGCTATGACAAAGTCACACATAAAGATGTGAAATGTGTTAACATATAACCATTTGTACTTTCAGAACAAAACAGTCAAAATGCAGATTAATTGATAACAGCAAAATTAATGCCAAATACAAGAAAACACACTTTCATTTAGCAAGGTGTGACTGGNTGTACTAAAACTATGTATTAAAAATTAACCAGATCTGCAGAGGGTCTAGATGATATCCTAAGTTACATTGTTTTAGAAATTCTGTACTACACTACTTATAAATTGTACTACATCAATTCTGCTCAGTGAAAGCCTATGCCACTCTAATAATAAATCCTGTGCTACACTAACCATAATATCCTGTTGAGAAAATAAACCTTTAATTGTGCCATTCTGCCAAGGATACCCAAAAAGAATCTGTCTGCCCCCTCAGTGTGAGGTGACACAGGAATGTTGCAAAAGCAATAACACAATGCAAGTCACTGATTTGCAGAGTTGGACTACTTCTTACCCTTCCATTTTTACAGATATAATCAAATAGTTCTCCTCCTGAAACATACTCCATCACCATGAAAATGTCAGTGGGTGTGCTGATGACCTGGTACCTGATAAGAGAAGGTATCTATTAGTCTACACACTTAGTAAAATACTAGTTACATTTAGTTAAAACAAAAGTTGTACAACAGTCAGATAAAAATATACTTTAAAATATTTATCAGCCAATCTATAGCTACTAGAATGACAGTATTTTTGAGAAGCTATTTCCTCTCCTTTCACTGTTGCCTCTTTCATTTTCCATGTTGATATTTCAGCTGGTGCACTATACCTTCCTACTTTGTTTTGGCTACAGTTATGTCCTTTGGACTCATTCATGGACTCTAACTGGCAGCACTAGCAGTTTTGATGACAAATCAGCTCAACAGTCCTCTGAAAACTAACCCATTTAAGAAGTGACTGAGTTGATCTTACACAATACAATTTAGCTTTAGTATAACAGCTTGCCAAATTAAAGGGAATGCATAAACATGGCCTCTGTCACTGGCAGCAGGGTCTTACAAGATTCTACCAATAAAGAAACCCCACCAACAACATGACTAAGACAGTGAAAGTCATCCACACCCTGGAGGTGCAGGTTAACTTCACAAGAAATTACAATCAAAAGAAAATCAATGTTTTTATTAATTTATTTCCACAGACCAGATACGAGGAGTCTGCTCTGGGATATACTTAGCTGTACTATGAAATCCACTTATGAACTATTGATAAACTGAGAGTTGTAAACAGACATACTGTAAATTCCACATTTAGACAGTGGGTAACAGCTCTACTGAAGATTTTAGAATTATCAATCACATTATAGCAAACTGCATGTCCTTAATTCAGAAAAACCTTGCAGAGAGACATCTACCCTGAAAAAACCTAGATCACTGACCAGCACATCACTAAGAACATTTTGAGAAAATACCACAAACTTACTATAAAAATGACCTCTACGGTCTTGTTCTTAGTAACTCATTTTCTGAGTAGAAAAACAAAATAAAATATAAACAGGAAAAAAACCAATGAAATTTCCTCTAAAATCAGAGATGGATGCTCCTAGAAGTAATGATCATGACATTAATTTTTATATACCTGTCCAAAGAACTTCTAAGCAAAGATCTAATGGAAGCTCTCCAGCCTATGGAAAAGATCTGTTTTGTGAAAACATGTTAGAGAGGACACAGCTACATCCTCTGAAGCTGGTTACTTTTCTGACAGGATACTGTTTGTAGTATTGCTCTTTAAACCTATTTCAGATCAGTGAGATTACTGCTTAAATGTGTTTGATCACAGCAAACAAAACTTACAGCTTAATTATATGAGGATGTCTGAAGAGTTTGAGGTTCTGGATCTCCCTGCGGATTTTTCCTACAACATCAAGGCTGCGAATCTTCTGCCGATTCAGGATCTTCACTGCAACTTTATGTCCAGTTAACTCATGTTTTCCAACTGCAAAAACAAGGAAGTACTTAGTCAGGGTTTTCAGTTGCTCAGTAAAGGTATTATTACCCATTTTGACTGTAGCCAGAAAATACCAGTTAAGATTAGCATTCCACATAATCCCATTATCTTTAGGGAGGTCGGAAATGAGATGGTATTTAATTTCTTCTGCCCTACTCCAACTTCTTCCACAATTCTATCATTAGAAGATGTACCTATGTGAGAAAACCCTGAAAGTTAACCCTCAAAAGTCTTGCAGTNCCTGCCATCCTTGCTAATTAGAGAAAGCATTTTCTTTCCCTGTATAAGTCACTCCCAGCTTTTGGTTTGCTTAGTAACCCACTCAAACATGTTTTCCTGTATCTCTTCTACTATATCTGCAAGGATCACTCTTACTAAGGAAATCCTTGTTATCTCTCCCTCAAGAAGCCTGTTTCAGCAACAGATCTGAATTACTACTATAAATATCCCATCAGTTTACTTATACAAACGTGGCTATCCTTGGATCAGTCTGACCTAAGTTCCACAGTCTGTGCAGTTAACACCAGAGCTTTAGTATATAAAAAAAGTGGCAAAAGCTACCAGAAATACACAAAATACAGTAATAACAACAAAAACAATGCAAACATGCAACCTCATACACTCCTAGAAATGGAAAAGAAACTGAGAAGAGTTCAATTTTTCTTTAAACTGTAAAATATTTCCCAGTCAGTTACTCCTCTTTAAGTCCTTAACTTTGCAGGTGTTATTGGAAGTAGCTAAGAATATTTTTCTTAAACCCACTGGATCACAGACAAAACTCTGAGAAGCTAAGTATCTCTTCCACTAGAACGCTTCACTATCTGCATGAGTTCTGCATGCAGTGATTATAAATCGACCATATTCATTTGTCACTCTGATTTCTACCTTTTGAAGATAAGCCAGATTCTAGGGCACCTACATGGTTCTTCCTAGTCCACATGAACAGATGTTGCTAACAGACTTGTGCTCAGTACATAGCCTGGATGCCTCCCTTCACTTGAGAATCTAAATAAGCACCAGGCTTATTTAAATACATCCATGGGAAGCTGTGATTAAACAGCAATGATCCACAAAAATCTTCCTGCATTCATCAACAGGTAATTTGTACAGAGTAACACCCATCATTCTGCAAACATCATTCACAAAACAGCACGTTCCTGCTGCCTTTTCCCTTCTATACTAAGCTAAAAACCAATGCAAGTGACAAGAAATTCTCAGCAGTAGAGAGGCAAAGATAATGATAAGCATCTGAGTGATTACAAGAAGATTACAAGAAGACAGTCACCGTGTAAAATAAAGCATTCTGAATTCCTTCAGGCAACTAAGTAGTGGATTACCCTAGACACTGAACCATCACAATGCTGCACTCAGACACCTCTAGTACCGAGAATACAGAAGGGCTCTGCCTGCAAGGGAAAAAGACAGATCCCCTCATTCAGAAGTCAGCACGTAAAAATGGCCACAATAACCAAAGTCCTGGGCAGGGACATACATCTGCACTGCTGAGGAATACAGGACAAATCCCACATCCACCACAAGTTCTAGAGAGACCACAAAGCAGTGACAGGTGAGTCCCTGGAACCTGTATGAGAATTATTTGCTTTGAACCAGATCTAAAATTAAAGCTATCAGATCCTCTTCCTTTTCTTCAGCTCAATTGTGATTCAAGTTTTAAAGGAAACCAGCAAGTTATATGACCCATCTTGAAACCTTCAGAAGTAAAGAATCATCACCATAAAAAAAAAATAAGTAAAGCAACTTTGCCTTTGAATTATAAAGTCTTAGCCTATCCATAATGGGAACTGAAATAAGACGGAAGTATTTGAAAAAACACTTTAAACAGTAAGTTTAAATTTAACATGAGTTTTTCTCAGTAAGAAACAGCTTCTCAGAAACTAACCAAAAACCAGTTAGACACATGAATCTGCATCTTCCTTTGCTTTACAAACTACATTTTAGAAGGTGTTTAATATAGTAAATAGCTGACCAATTAAGATAAATATGCATTTCTGGGTTACAAGTATAAAAAAATATTCTGTATATATGTTATAAAGCCTCATTTTTGAGCCAATTTGTTAAATTTCTGATTTGTCGGTCTACCTTAGACTGGAATTTCAATAGCACTCAGAAAAACATTAGAAAGTAATTTATTAGCTACAAGCTATGTTCAATATGCAAGGCACATATGAAAAGCGTTTTTCAAAACAAATTTTTCATTCAAAGTAATAAACAGTAACATTTGCAGTTGACTGAAACCAATTCTAGCTGTCACAGCCTTAAAGGCTGTGTGCCTCAAGCCTTAATTTTATTCACTGACTGAGAGAAAACAAGATTTTCTGCTTCTTCAACTCTGCCAACTTTGAATAAATTATTGCAATGAAAACACACTGTGGTTTAGTGCAGGTGCAGGAAGATCTCAAAAAGCCTGTTCTCTTGCTTAAAACATTTCAAATTCAATCTCTGTTTTCGGAGGTAATTTTTTGCCTCCCTTTAATTCAATTTAAAGTTATAACAAATCTAACTTTTTAAGATACAAGTTTTCCATAACGCTTCACTTCATAAAATAAAACTGTTTCCTTGGATATGGTTCAAGGTATCCATTACCAGTAAAACATCAGACACTGACTGGTAACAGACTGCTGACACTTTTGAATTCAGCATTAGGACAGAACTGAAAGCACCATCTCAGATGATAACACCATGTAGAAATGTAAGCAGTGTTAAATTTCTGAAAGCTACTTTGCATTACCCCTTGACAGAAGTTTTACCTATAAAAGGGAATGCACATAAATTTGAAGTAACCAAAAGGTATGTTTATCATCCTAATCCTCAACCAGCTACCAGTCCTTCAAAATAAACACTGAACAAAAACTTCATTTAACAGACCTAGTACTTCCCTGTATTTCTTTGTTCTCTGATAATACCAATTGCCTTCAAACTTCACTGTGACTCTGCATAGCTGCAAAATTTCTAAGACAGTGCCTGTCTCAAAGCAGCAGTGACTTCATTTAACTGTTGAAGTGCATGAGCAACAGTCTCTAACGTAGTTCAGCCGTTCTTCAACTGGAAAAAAATGATTATGAGGCCATCCAGAGTAAATACAACATTCTTGTGATATAGAGCTATCAGTCATTAAGTGGATAGGGAAAAAAAACCAAAAAAAAAACAAAAAAACCCCTGAACAAGCTTATGTTGTATTCAATGAAACAATTCTGCAATAGGCCAAAAAGACGGCCCAAAGCTCAGAGGAAAGCAGCCTTGAAAAGCATGAGATAAACAAACCTTTTCACTAACATGAAAAGAAAAATGCAAACAATAGTTCATGCTGTGCAAAGCCATACTGCCACACATTAGATATCATACTGATCTTCACTGCCCATTTCCAGGCTCCTTATTGTTGCCTTGATAAAGACAACCTATTTACATCATGTCTGCAGTCTATACAGACCAGCATGGATAACTTACATCTAGAGATCTGGAACAATCACTGTGTATTAAAAAGCCTGAAGTAGTATCACTCATTTTCTCAGAATGGAACACTGGAAGCCTGAGTACTCTTCCTTTTATGAAAGCTAACTTCAAATCAAAAAATATCTGGAAATAAAAGTTAGCATTTGGTTTCAGCAGAAAGTAACAGTAGTTTTAAAAAAAATTGACAAAACCAGGGATAGATGTTTCACACTGAATCATGGTAAAGTTTTAATGAGAATGTATCTCATATAGTTGGTTTAAGTTCAATATTCTTCTATCTCTCAGCTTTTCACTTCTGTGGCATTTTAGCATCTAGGGTAAGGAGCAGGCTGAGTTCATCTGACAGCTACCCTGACAACAGGAGACCTTCAACAATTACCAAGCAAAGCTCTGGTTTTCCACTTCAATCTTTCCAGGCTTCCACCACTGTTAAAATTAAATATCCACTTTCAGGGAGCCTGACACGCTACATCATATGAGCTCAATGAATACCCTAAATGAATTTTAAGAAGTGAACACAGTTAGTACAGTTTTTCACTTTATGTCAAATGATGAAACCGTATCACCAGAGAAGGCAAATTATTAGGATTAGAGGGAAACAAATCACAGATCTGGTATTAAATGAAGAAAATGCGTGCTCAGTAGGAAAACCAGGGCATCATAGATAAAATATGTTCTTTACTACACACAGCTAAAGCAAGACAAAAGTAGGGCAGTACATCATTAAGTGACAAGGAAAGCAGTGGTGCAACAGTGCTCTCTTAAATTTAAGAGCATATTAGAGCATTGATGGTATGCCAATCTTAGTTTTGTGCAGTGTGCCAGCTAAAAAACCCAAAACAAAGGCATCTTTGACTCCACCCCTGAACCATGTAGTCCCTTCATGGGGAAGGGAACACCCGATGCCTGTCTTCTGGGCTATCTTATTTTCTCTCTATTTAAGGAGAGAACGCTCCCAAGGAAAAGAATCGTAATCCCAGTTGTTAGTTGGGGGTCACTGCTACCAAGTGCCTTGCAAAGGAGACTCGAAGGGCTCTGCTCTCAAAACATTTTTCACTGCTTTCCTAGAGAAACATATCCTGATTATTTCCCACACATTACTAACTTCTTCAGAACATGCCAATAGTTGAAAGCGTTTGCGTAGAACACAGGCAATGAACACTGATACTGAAAAAGGCCGTCTGTGTGGTTTTTTAACAACAACAAAAAAAACAAACCACAAAACCCTTATCAGGAATATAAGCTGAGCCTTGTTCAACTCATTTGAGAAAGGATGTTTTCAACTTGCTTAGCTCAATATTTGAAGATCTCACAAGCAACACGGCAAAAAGCTCATGCAAAGTTGTCTACCTGTGCTGGACAAGCTGAACTTTTACTTTATTCCTGCTAGTCTCCCAATACACAGCACAGCATCTGCACCCCTACGGTGTAAAGTTTCTTAAGTTTGAGCTGAAAAAAACTTTGACAGCCACTGGTGAAGTATATTAAGCGTAAACTTTTCCCGTATCTGTGCGCCAGCTATGTTGACAGCTAATCCAACAATCCCATACAAGCTTTTTACGCTTATTTCTCTGCTTGTAGAGACAAAAATCCTGCCTTCCTTACAAGGACATCGAGAGTTCGCACTTGTGCAGCAAAATGCAGCGTGAGACAGCTCAAGAATTAGGACTCCCCACTCCTCGATGCACGGCCGGGGCTAGGCCGGACAACCAGCAGCATTCTGCCCCGGGGCTAGGCCGGACAAACCAGCAGCATTCTGCCCCGGGGCTGGGCCAGACAAACCAGCAGCATTCTGCCCCGGGGCTGGGCCAAACCAGCAGCATTCTGCCCCGGGGCTGTGCCGAACAAACCATCAGCATTCCGCCCCGGGGCTGTTCCCGCACACCGGGACGAGGCCGCCGCTCTGCCCCGGCCGCGCTCCGCGCTGAGGGACCCACAGTCCCACCCCGGCGCCTCAGCCCGCGCTGCGAGGGGCGCCCCGCGGGCCGGGGCCGCGCCGAGGGGCGGTCAGAGCCCGTCGGCCCCGCTCCCGCCGCTCACCCTTCACTTTGCCGAAGGTGCCGACGCCCAGCGTGTCCCCCAGGATGTAATGCCCGATCTTCACTCTGCCGTGCTCGTGCTTCTGTTTATCCGCCACCGCCGCCATCTTGAGGCAAGGGCCGAGCCTGCGCATAGCGCCCGCCCGCCCGCGCGGGCCGGAGAGACGGCGGGGGCGGAACAACCACAGAGCGCCCGCCCGCACCCCAACCCGGAAGCGAATCCGCCCTCCCGCGCTAACCGGGGACGAACCATTCCGCCCCACGGGGGAGGCCGGGTCGGCCCACGGCGCCCGGAGGGGGGTGGTGGTGGCGCTGCCGGGAGCGGGAGGGCGCGAAGGTGCCATCGCCGCGCGGGGGAGGCCGCGCTGCAGCGAGTCCGCTCCCCCCGAAGGAGCCTCCCGAAGTCTGCATTTCCAGTCATCTTGTAAATTAGCTCTGTTTGTTCTCATCACTTCCTCTTGCCTGGTCCAAATCCAGACGCTGATAAGCGAATTCAGTGACAGGTGGGACCCTCCCAACCCCACCACCTGGGCCAGGTAACCTGCGCTCTGCTTGCCTTGCCAGCCGCTCGTTCGCATCGCATTTGGGGCACCAACCTGCCCTCCATCCCAGGCCCCGTGTATTTGCCACATACTTGTTTTATTGCCGAC